>JAYKAV010001632.1:465644-613924 GCA_035582835.1 Phoebastria nigripes
GGTTAAGCATTGGAACAGGCTGCCCAGGGAAGTGGTGGAGTCACCATCCCTGGAAGTATTTAAAAGACATGTAGATGAGGTGCTTAGGGACATGGTTTARTGGGCATGGTGGTGTTGGGTTGATGGTTGGACTCGATGATCTTAGAGGTCTTTTCCAACCTTAATGATTCTATGATTCTATGATTCTATGACTGTGAAACTACTGCTTATTTACTAAATGGCTTGAAGGGTGGAGGCATTTTTAAGGGAATTACTTGCAGCCTTCTGAATTTATTGGGGTAATCCAATAATCCAAACACTTTCAAGTCTGGGATTTCGGTTCCCTGTGACTCAGAGGTAGATCCAGTGCAGGACCTGGTTGCCCAGCCCTGGGAGCAGAACTGAAAACATGGGGCAAAGGGTCCAGGTCCACAAGGAGTTTCAGGCGGTTGGTGTATGTAGGCTGGCACGGAGATCAGTTAGCCCACCCTTGCCTCCAGGCTACTGCTGTTAGACTGTTTCTTTTAGCTGAACTAGCTCACCTGCAGATGGTTCAGACACTTCCGTCCACATATATGCCCTTATGCAAACAGATGGATGCAGGATGAGCATCAGTATTTTCAGTGGACTTTCTGCCATTGCTACCCCCACGTGCAGAGCTGCCCCATTCCYCATACAGTTCCCACCTAGAATAGGACTGGTGAAGCTAGTGACTCCCACCATGAAGCTGCTTAGGACATGACTTTTCTACAGAGTAACTAAGAGGAGAAAAAACAGACAAACAAAAGTAATGCAGTTTGGAGGTGCAGCTGGCTTAGCAGAGAAGTTGCTGTGGGAGTGCTGTGCTCAGAGCACATGAAGAGAAAAGAAGGGGAACAGACTCCCATGAGAAAAAGACTGCGGAATTACTTATTTTCAAGGCACATCTGTCTTCTAGAGAGTAGAGTAGATATTTCTTCAAACTCAAAGAAACCACCAGGGTGGAAAAGGTGGAGGTAATAAGGGGGGTTAGCACAGCTCCAGTTTAGTCCAGCATCATACTGAAGATGTTTGTCTTCTTGAGGAATTGGCACTGAGAAATCATCAGCTTCCCCTATAAGCCGTTTCACTCCTTCTACTCTGGGAGGGACTTGGCTGCTGGTTGTAGGCAGAATAAGAAAGATCGTTGCCTCTAATTGTGCCAGTTTTGATGAAATCTTAAAGAAGAATCAGATTTTTAGATAATAATCTAGATACTGTTTTATCAGTACTCAGATTTCTCTGGGTGCTGATGCAGAAGAGAGATGCCACTCCATAATGGTTGTCTATGGCCTCCTGCATAAGCAATGTTCTGCTGCAGTAGTCACAGTACAGTGGTACACAATCCTTGCTAGGTGTTTACATTGCCGTTTTTTAATTCATGCTTGGGGAGCCCAGGCAAGTGCTAAAGGATCCTTGTGGTGCATCCTCTGGGCTTTTGAAGTGGCCCTCGCTGCAGTGTATGGAAGACTGAGAGGGAAGGATTTGCACACATTGCGCAATGTTTTTCTTGATCTTCATAAGGACGTACRTACATGCCTGTATGTATTTCTTACCTTGATTAGTAGGGCTTAAGGACTGAAATAAGAAATAATCCACACCTAGCCAACACCCACTACAAAACGGGGAATCATCCGCCACACTGACAGCGTTCTCCTGTTGGGAATGATGCTGTTTTGGTGCATTTGGAATGGAAAATGTACAATTTCATAAATAAAATATTTAACAGTTTTTCTTGCGGTCATTAATGGCTTGATATTAGAAATACCCTGCTTATAGACCAAGACATTTCCAGTATCATTCATTTCCCATGCCAAATTTGTGGTTTGTGATGGAAGTATACTTTTAAGAATGTGGACCAGCGATGGCACTTATCAATTGTCATGGTAAGTTTGTCCTGTGGGACAGAGAACTAAAAGAACAATAATAAAAACCAAGTAGCATTCTCTAAACAAAGGGAATCAATCAAACACTCTATTTATTGATCCATGTTAGAAATCTCTATAGCAGGCGCAGTGAGTGGACAGCTAGCTGAAGCATATACCTTATGGCTAGGCCTTTTAAAACACCCAATTGTAACATGATACCACTGAGAGAAATTATGCTCTCCTTATGCATCCTCACAGCAAATCTACCATCCTATAGTGCAACACATTATCCTTAACATTTCTTTAAAAAAGGAGAGAGAACAGAAAAAGCATTTTCACAGCTGGCAATGTAGTAAAACATATTAGCTTTCATCAGGAGAATATAATGGTACTACTGTTTAAGAAAATGCTACAACCTTGTTTAATTTTCTTAGTTTGTTTAAATGGAATCTTTTCTCCTTGGAAGATGGAAGAAAATGGGGGAAGAGAGGATAAGTAAATATTTTCAGCCTTCTCAGCTGAAATCCATAATTATAGCTTTATTCCTTTCTGCTTTCTGATATATAGATTTCACAGAGCTGATTGGAGGCTTCAGGAACCATCTTTGCCTTTTAAAATGAAGCATTTCAGGTTTTCTCTAATTAACAACCACTTGCAGAGTACATCACAGGTTTAGTGCTTACTCACCAGCCAGGTTTCTCAAAGACAGATCTGTTATTGCACTAAAATGAGGGCAAGAGGCCTTCTGTATTAATAGTTTATGAAGATAGCTAAATTACAGCTGACCATACAGTATTCTGGCTATGTTCCTCTCCTAAGCCTCCCTCTGGAGTCTCTTTTTCTGGGGGGACAAAGCTTCTTGAAGTGATAAGACCTTCTCCTGAATGATAATAGTTTGGACTAGTTGGTGTGAGGCAGCATCATTTTGGGAAATAGCTGTACAAAGTGCTTAGGCAACCTTCCTTGTACAGAGCACCAACTAATTAAAATAGAAACTTTGGCTTTCTTTTCCCCTTAAGGTGACAGAGTTTTAGGTCTAAAGAAACAAAACCAAAAAACACAGGAAGCAGGACAGCTGTTATTAGACGTCAGTTCAAAGGGGAGGTAAATGTAAAGCCTCTGATTTATCCACAGGAAACTGCCCAGGATCAAGGTCTTCACTTTGTTCCCAGTCCTTTTTCATCCGGTCAGTCTCACTGCATGTTACTCATAATAAGCTAACTAGACCCAGAGCTTCTTGGAGCAAGGTGCTGTCACAGTTTTATCTTGTACAGTGGCAAGCACATGAGTTGTTTCTTAAAAGCAAATGGCAAAAATGCTGCATTTCCTTCCTCCCTCTGTCCCTCCGCTCCTCTTTCCCTCCTCCCTTCATTCCTCACTGCCTCATGACATTTGTGTCACCTTCTGGATCCCAAGTTCTTGTTCACCTCATTCCTTTGCTAATAGTTTCTGCCCAGGTGCAGCCATAAGCAAAACAATGGTGCAATATAAAAGGAAAGCTGTCAGGTAGCCAAAAGTAGCATCAAAAAAAGCAGCAGAGAAGGAGATATTCTTATATCTGTATCGCTGACTGACAAAACCCTATTGCAGGACATATGCATGCATTTACCATTTTAGAGAAGTAATCATGCTTGCTGAAAGTGTCAACCTTAGAAGGAAACCCACAGCTTGAAGGAATGAGTATTGTTGTAATGCTCAGGAGGTGACTTGTATTATTTCAGATAAACATGGCTGAGAACTGATGGACATGTATTCCATAGACACTGGCATTTTCTTCACAGAATAGCTGTTTTCTGCTGTGCCGTTTTCTGTTTTGCATAATACCATATGAACCTCATTACTGCAGTTTGTAGGGTTTTGAACATTCACAGAGAGAAGCACAGGGAGAAGAGCAATAGTTTGATTGATGCAATTTTCACGTTGGCCCAGTGGATAATCAGAAGAGCTCTTCTATTACAAGGACATGCAGAAAGCAAAACATTATAAATCCTACCCACAACCCAGGCCCAATAAGAAAGGCTAAAAAACCTCCAACAACACAGGCTTTCTTGACAGAGTCATTGTTAACAGCTTAATAGCAGCTAGCAGGCAAGATCTGCTCTTATGCCAGGAGTACAAGGCACACAGCAGTTTGAAAGAAGGATAAAAATGTATGTATAGAAATTACATCTTCCTAAAAGGATAAAAAACAAATAGATTAAATGAACCCCTACCTTGGAGAGCCTGGAGCGTACGAGTCTGTACAACAATACAGAGCTGCAGGACCAGCTGTGGTGCACTTTCCAGAAACGTGGCTAGCAAATGCAGCATACTCACATCTGCATACTCATAGACCATTTTCCAATAAAACCGCCATCTGTCATTCTCTCCACTCCGTCGACTCCGGATACCCAAGTATATTGTGTGGAAATACCTAGAAATAAAAGAGAGAGGTTATAGAAATGCAGAATGATATTTTACAGGTAACATTTTTGCTTGAAAATAACCAACATTTTTTCAATGTACTTCAAAATAGTGAACATTTATTTAAAAGGATTATAGTATTGCAATTTATAATAGTTGATGTGATAAGAGTAAACTAAACTGAAGACAAGACTTGCCTTCGTAAGACCATTTAAAAAGCTTAGCATTGTCTTATTTGTTAAATAGTATTCCTTTCAAGCACCCAGTTTTCTGAGTTGAAATATAAGGGGGATGTGTTGATTATATGGCCTCCCTCAGAGTTTTTCAAATAATGGGGGGGGGAAAAGCTGATCCTGCAATGGTCTCTACTCAGATCCTGCAAAGAACTGATCTCCTTTTCGCCTGACTCTGTGTGGACTTGGAAGACCACCTGCACTGCAAGCCTGGGGTGGTCTTAGCCTGGGGTGGTCTTAGCCTGGGGCCCTGCTATGGCTGAGCTCATTGTCCTGCTTTTCCACTTGTCTAATGCATTGAATATCGTATTTCAGATACTGCCAAATATATAGTGCTTTTTCTCATAGTTTGATTATTTTAGGAGGCAAGAAGATGTAGCTGTGAGTTCCTATTTTAGGAGGAGCAGCGATCTGGCTGTGGGTTCCCTTGGTGATTAGAAGTGACTCACTACGATAGCTCCCGTGCAGCAGCAACAGTAAGAAGCAGCAGGAACCAGGAGCCCAACAGGCTGCTGCTGCTGGCAGTAGTAACCAGCAGATGAGAGAAGTAACGGTCAGAAAGCACGTGTCATCTCTGGTGGCCTGTGCAAGCAGGGGGAAAAACACCTGGTGACCAGCCAATTAAATAGATTTCAGTGGGTTTAGGAGCAGTGAGTGGTTTTAGAAAGCAAGGGATGTCTTCTGATGGCCAAGCCACCCGGCTACTGTGATGCTTTTCATGACCCTTGCAGAGCTTGCAGCGGTCTCCCGTGACACACCTGTGTCACAGCGCAATGACCACTCTGGGTGGCCTTGATCTGCTCTGTTATTCTGATCTGCTCTCTGTTATTCTGTGTCAGAAAGTCTAGGCTCCCACCCTGCTCCTACAATTTTAGTTCAAAACTAATTAAGGCTGGCTGAAAAAACAGTCTCACTTACTTAATGAAAAATTCTGAAGCTTAAGGTATTGTCTTGCATCAGGGTGTCTTGCATCCTACCGGAGTGCCTTGTTGGGATACTAACTGATATGGATCTCTGTTTCTCTTTTTCTCACTGTATTTTTCACATCCTGGTCCTGAAAGCGTTTCCTTGTGATCTTTTTAATATGTTTTCACAGCACTTTTTTTTTTTTTTATTTCGTGAGATTATGTTTTCTAATAAGAAAAATTTTAGTCAATTTTAACCACTTCCAATAGGAATTGTTTTAATTGGTTAAGATAAAACATGTCAGTATTTCTCCTCCTTTTCACAAGTCCTTGTCTTAAAACCCTTTTCATAACTGGTGGAGCATGGTGAATTGTGGAACCTTTTTTTATATAGGCTGCATGCAACCTTTCATCCCTCTTCTCTTCAGTTGTCACTCCGGCAGTATCCTTGCCAATGAGAAGAATTTTGGCCTCTGACTGGCAGAACAGCCCAAGACTCAGTTGCCCCCACAAAGAATGACCGCTGTGCTTGTACCCAATGTACACTTGTACCCGGTGCACACACCACCGCAGAGCAACAGCTTTACTCAGGAATATGCATCAAACACATCCAGGGAGTAGCACAGAGAAACAGCTGAGAGGCCAGATCTGAGCCTGCAGCATTTCTCTTGACAATGCACATCATAGCAATATAAAAGGAAAACACATTAAATTCACATTTAAATTAAAATCACACCAGGTGGCTTTGAATTTTATTGAAGTCTCATGTGGGAATGAAGCAGCAATGAACCACTCAGAGATTGAGACCACAGAGGTACAATAAGCAAGATACCAACCCTGCCTCTCATGCAAAACACTGAGCAGGTCTAGATGGGTTAGAGTATGATGGGATAACAGGGGCTCTCTGATGTCCTCAGGGTTAGGTAAAGTGAAATGGCCTGCTGCCCAGATCTGAAAGAAGCCACTGAGCTGGAAAGGCATCTTTTGCTGTGCAGTGCTACTAATAGGGTCCGTTGGACCCCCAGGTTCTCAGTGATAATCAGTTTAATTGTTCCTAGACCTCTGATTAGTGTCCTGCAGCACAACTGGGACAGGTAAGACTTGGATCTCCTTCTGTAGTTTGGTTTTTGGGCGGGGGTTTTTTGGCCTGCCTCACATGTCCTCCCAAGGGGCACGCCTGGGAATATTGCATATAGTGGGCAGAGAACATCTTCAGCATCCTTCTTTTGAGATATCACTAACCCTTGCTATAAATACCTAAAGTAGCTTTGGCTGCCGAGGGTTGTGCCAGGAGGCTCTAGCTCTGCCAATGGAGCCATCTGCAGCTTCAGTTCTACAGCATTTGTGCAAAAAATACTCTTCCTATTATGAAAATGACATGCTGTGCCAGGCAACATCCCCTAGGGTTCTTTACCTGCTCTGCAGAGTGGTTGTGCATGGCAAATATGTTGTGATTAATGAACCCTTATGGAAATATTTCCTCTCCCATTGCACTTTATTGTGAAACACTGGCAGTGAGTTATTGGGGACTGGGGAATCATTGCTCTTTGTCTACTTAGCTCTCTGCAATTTAGACACAGGAGGCAGAGGAGGAAGATACTTTCTCTTTTTACACACTGGGGACCAACTTTCAGCCTAGGGTGGTATTTTTTTCTGTCCTATCAATTTTGGCCAAATTAATTGCAGGCTGAAAGGAGCATTTACACACATAATTACTATCACTGATTTATAGGCACAATCAGGTGATTAGACAGCTAAACATTCTCATTTGCATCCACAATTAATTGCACCAGCAATTGATGTTAGGTGTGCAAATTAGCAGTTATTAAAATAAAAAGATGGTCTCATATAATGCTTCATATATCAAAGACACTTTTTTCCTATAGTGAAATAAAAAAAAAAAATTGGAAGAAAGTGCTTTTCTTGTTGAGGTTTCCAAATATAACTTAACACTGCAGTAATGACACATTCCATTTTATATATATGCATTATGTAATTGCATCTTAGACACCCTCACTGGAGTCCTATTGTCAGCAAATGCTATACAGACACACTTGGAGGTAGTTCCTGCCCTGAAGAGTTTTTATATTTTGGTCTTCTGGTATCGTTTTGGTGGGAACTCACATTTTTCTGTGAGTCCACGTTGTGGCTCTTATATACAGTTATTCCAGAAAGATATAGGAAGAAGTAATAACAGCTCTGCATTGGAAAATATCTAAAGTTCATTGTAGGGTAAACTGATGCCAATGAACCTGAAAAAGCAGAGGTAAATGCTATTATTTTGGTTGTGATTGCATCTAGAGGCCTCAACTACAGTCTTGTGCAGGCGCTGTACAAATATACAAAAACTGCCTATCCATCTCCCCAAAGAGCATTTAATTGACATGAAAAGAAATTTCAAGGCGTGAAGAAGTGAGAATTAGAGCACCAGAGGAAGAAGGTAAAAAAGGAGGAATGGGAAGTATGGTAACAATACTGCCATCTAGTAAAGTAAAACTACTTCATCTAATAAATCAAGATAGTCCATTAAAGTTTCTGATTTCACTAGAAAAGTAAAGAAATCAATAAAAACCTCCATCCCCCCAAAAAATCCACAGTTTCATAGCTCTTATGTTTGTGGAGAAAAGCTCAGAAGTAACTGAGTTTCCTAAAGATCTTACAGTTAGAAGACTATAAAATGTACTATGAAAAGTGATATCAAATCTTATTATTTTAAAAGTACTCTTTTTTTTTTGAAGCCAGACCACTGCTTGGATTGTCAACACTGATATAAACAAGCTTACTATTCAGAATGAAGACAATAGAGTAAGTAGGAAGCAATACTTCCTATATTGCTGATAATCAGATGGCAACATATATATCATTATTTGAGGCTTAATGTCTTTTTTACCCTCTGGAGGAAATGGAGAATGCTTCAGCATTTAATTGTTTTACTTTATTTCAGTACATCACGCAGTACAGTATACAGACCATTGATAAAGCATAACCGTGAAGGATATAAATCTGAGACGAGATCACAAGTGACATTCTTTTTCCATTATATTAATGAGGGAAGGCAGTAAAGAAAAAAAAAAAAACCAAACAGAAAAGCAGGTTAGTCCTTGCGCTGCCCACAAGAAGTGTTCAAGATGCAAGACAAATAGAAGCAAAAAATTACCTATATTTATAGTTGTGGAAAAAATGTATTTCTGTTCTAGGGAAAGAAACATTCATTCTGATCAGACAGTGGGTCTCCAGTGTTTCCAAAATCAAGAGTCCTCGTTTTGCTCCAGGTTTACATACCAGTCTCGAGGATGGTTAGCATAGACTGAGATACCTACATTTGAAATACTTCTGGTGACACTTCAATTACATGATTAAAGCATGGCCAATTGTACATTTAATTGAGATGTGGTAGTGTAATTATATGATAATACCAAATATTTATAGGAGTGCTTTTCAAGTTTAAAGTGCTTTACAAACATTAATTGATTAACTGGGATGAATGTAAATAGTCTCACAGGGTTCATTCCCCAGGAACTGGCAGCTGACCAGCCTAATCCCTTCCTGCAGGAGGAAGGTATTGCTTTTACTCAGCAAACTCAAACCCAGGTGAGATTTCATAAGCCCATGATGGGGATGAGTTGCCCTTTTCTTGTGTGCAGAATCACGTCACTCCTTTCTCCCTTATTCTTAGGACTGTGATATTCTGTCCTGAATTTGTGGATAAAAAACTTTCTCCTCAGCTCTTGCTTCGGTACAAGGTAGGCAATGAGGTCCCCAAAATACTTTCCAAACAGGAGGCAATTCCTCAGAGTCAGATATTCTGGAAGAGAGAGTTGAGATGCCACTGGCAACTGGGCTAAAGGTTTCCAACCTGACTACAGTTCATCTGCTCTTTTATAAAAGGCCTCTGGTGAATATCCTGGGATCACTGAAACGGAAGAGGCTCTTGGCAGTGATTTAACAGAGCTTGGGTTTTTACCCAGTTTACCTCATAGTAGCTGGATGTCGTTTATGCCCATTACTTCTCTCTACGAAATTATTTCAGAAGCTGCTCCATTGTGCTTCACAGACACTATTCCTTTTAGTACAGACAGCTGAGGCTTATAATAAGTGGAACAGAGAAACTGAATCCTGATTGCTRGTGGACTTGTTGTTCCCGTGTGTGTGGGACTGAACTGTTCTTGCTGCACATAGTTTGGCTCAATCAATGTCTTTCAGTCTTCTGAGCTCCTCTGGGCTTCCCATCCCAAAGTTTGCCATTTACCCTTACTTCCTTCATTCCAGCCCCACAATTTATTGCAAATATTTAGCTACAAACTGAGATTTTGGAGATTAGGAAGAGTTTTGTTCAGTTGCTTTTCATTTAGGCAGTGTGCACAAGTATGTGCATATGCAAGCACAGAGCCATATGCAAGTCCAGTCTGACTATGGCTCTGAGCACTTCTTGCTACAGATTTTCACCTTAATGAAACCATCCATCTGATGGTATGCACAGCTCTAGAAAAAAGTCTTCCGTTTAGAAGTGTCAAAGACTACATTGCTACCATGTGCTTAATCTAAAAAGTCCTTAGGATGATACACATGAATGAGAGACCATTCGCATTCTTTGGAAAAATGAAAATGTTCTGATTTCATGCCTCATGTAGTCCATATTTATTACAATTGCCTAAGTCAGTAGAGGACATTTGCTTATGTTACATAATCTAGTGAAACATTTGCAAGAAGATCAAAAGTCATTAATAGCTAGTTGCAGCAGTCCTAGTTGTTTATTCTGATGCCTAATTTGCCCCTGTATCAAACAGTACATTAAACAATTTAGCCACACCATAAACAGTTGTTCTTTCTGTGTTTGAGGTGTGGAGAATAAAAATCACTACTGCAGAGCTAAAAAACAGTAGAATAAACAGCAATTCAGATAAGTGGTATTTTCTTCTGTTGCTTAGTTACCAGAGAAAACTTAACTGTATTTGTATCTCAACAGTATTTGCTGTGTTAAATAACAACAGATTGTTCTATTTTGCTTCTTATGTGCCTTTTTATTAGGTGTGCCTGAGTACTTAAAAAAAAAAAGCTTCTTTAGCAGGAATACTTACTTCCTTATCGGTACGTGCCAACGCTTATTCTTTTTGTTCTGAAGAAATGGACAAATCCCTTCAGTTTTAATTCCTTTTTCTAGGAAGGAACAAGCAGCCAATTTTTAATTTTCCAATCAAATTATTTTTTGATGGGAGCATTAAGGTTTAATGTGCAAAAGGAAACTAAAATGCATTCTGTAGCACAGCAGTGACCACAGCTTGTCCAACCAAGCACGGTTCTGGCAATTTACCAGCAGTCAAAAGTCTGGGCTTAATTTACTTTAAATTATGAGTGCAGCATCCTCATCTGTGTCACTGAGATGAGATCCATGTGAGGACAGATCCCACTGGGGAATATTTCATCATAAGAGATGTTAAAAGACTTATTTCCAGAATATACCTCCATTACAAAGATAAAAAACAAAATGCAACTTTTTGTATTTAATTTTCCCTTACAGTATTTAAGATCCCAGAGAAATATCTCCTTTACTTCCTTTAATACAAAGCAAGACACTTTATGAACATAAACTAAATTATTACATCTGTTTCATTATGACCTATAAAGCATTCCCCAGCATCTTCCACAACTGGATGATCCTTCCCAAATGGCCACGAGTCGTATTACAGCAGCATTTTATGGTCATCTAAATTTTAATGGCCATCTGAATTTAGCTACTATCTGAATTCCCCAAATGTAACCAGTCATCCCCAGCACTTTCCTTCCTTTCCTGACACGGCCAAACTGCAGACCTCCAGTATGTGAACCACCAGTGTAGGGAGACAGTAGGACCAGGTAGGACTAGTACAGGTTTAGGGTGGCCTAAAGAAATCCCTGGTGCCCCCTGCTCCCCTACCAACCCCCCTCACCTGCGGGGTATGGCTGCTCGGCCCCACTGCTCAGGCTACAGTTGGATTCAACCCTGCGTTAGGCAAAGCCCCCCTCCAGGAAACAAATCTGCTTGTACTGGAAGAGAAGTGCAGCTTGCATGCTTGCATTGAACAGCTTGGATGCCGGGCTGTCCCATGCTAGCACCCCTCCGGCTTTACAGTGTTTTGCTGTCCTTTCCTTTTCTCTGCACCCTGCAGGTTCTGGTAAGACGGGCAGCAAACCCCCTGCCTATGCACACAGCGAGGTGATACCCCCACACCATGCCCATCACATGCTGCCATATAGGACAGAAGTACTCCTGCAAGTTTGCCATTTAGTTTAATCATTTCCATGTTTCTGTTTTCAAAACTGGGGTATTCCCAGTATGCGCTGGCCTCCCACGGCTGCCCGTCAGCCTGGCAGCTCTGTAGCATCCCGACAGGCCTGTGACTCCCCGTGCTGCCAGGCTGTCCCTGCTGTGTCTGTGGTGCTCGTCCTCGTGTCAGCCTTCCCCTCTGTAGTGCTGGGGCCCAGGGGCAGATGGAGCTCAGTGGCTGCGGACCCATTGGGCAGGCAGCTGATGGTGTCACCGTCGGTGACAGGGATGGCTTAACCTTGTCATGAGGTGGGATACAGCCATTGGCCGCAGCTCCTCAAGATGCTGCCCCGATACTTCTCAGGAGTAAACATTAGTGCATTTTTTGCACTATCAACAATGGGCTAGAATTAAAAAGGAGAATGGAGAAGTGAAATGAAAAAAAAAAATTCATAGTGTGCCGCAGCTGTCTATAGCTTTGTACCTCAGAGTTTCTTCACGAGGCATTGCCACTGGTGCTGCATAAGAGCTGCCTTTCCTGTTTCAATCAGGGGACAAGGCCCTTTAGACATGTTCAGCAGCACAACTGAGAAGTTTTACTGTGCTCTCATTTCCTGTACGGCACCGCACATGCTCTTTAACCACAGCCACWGCTTCATCAAAAGCTGATGAAATCACTTTGGGCCTCAGAGGCCCCTTGGTTTCCACCTGTGGGAAACACTGGAGTTTCTTACGTATCGTCAAGGCTGCAGCCCTGGAAGTGATGCCCATGTGAGACCAGACCCCTGAGGGTGAGCAGCTTCCTGAGAGAGCAGAGACCTGCCCTGCTCTGCGTCCTCTGAGAAGCTGAGGGCTTTCCCGCCGTGTTGGAAGGGTCCATACGGGCTTCCTGAAGCAACAACACTCAACTGAATCTATTAGGAAAACATGGCTTTATTGATAAATGCTAGGGCACTCCAAAGAGCTAAATTAAAATCCTGATTCACAGTCCGCTGTGTGACTGTCTCCTTTTGGTTTTCTTCCTGCAGCCTTACACACTTTCAGGGGGGCCCTAGTGGAAGGCTGTCTCTGTCCTATAAACAAGAGTTGAGATCCCCAACCAATAGTGGTTTACACTGAATTTCCTTCTCCCCTTCTCCTCCCTTCCTCCACATGTCATATTTTCATTTGCTTCTAAGCCTGTCTGCCTGTTAGTCATCCCAAAGCATCCTGGGAACTGAATCCTGGTTTGCCTCTGTGTCTCAGTCTGGAGATATCAAGAAGAATCAGGGAGCAGAAAAGCACAGAATCCCCCAGGGAGCTTCAGGCATTCCCTGGGAAGGCAATTAGTCATGGCCAAGGATCTGTACCATGCAGCTGTCACAGGAATATAATCATTATCATAGGCATCATAGACATCCTCACTTCACCAGCCCCTGGGGCTGCAGCAGGAGCTGAATTGTTTCCCTGTTCCTTCCCAGCTATGACAGATTTATGATGGAAATGGTCCCGAGACCCCCCTCGTGAGACTGGCGAGGAAGATGCACCTGTGTCCTGACCACCTATTTGACTGCACTTGAAGAAAGGACCACTTGTAGAGTTAAGAAGTGGGCACAGCTGGAGAACAGTGCCTCTGGCTTCTTCTCAGCTTGGGGTACCAGGTGTATTTCCCAGCTCTCTGGAGAAGCAGCTGGGCAGCATCCCATCACCACATAAGGATAATACCAGGATAAGGCATTAAGAACTCTTTGCCTTCCTTACCCCATATTAGTTTCCACAGGAGCAAAGTGTACAATGGAACACTCTGAAAACCAGGGTCCCACGGCCAGAGACTTTGCAGTCGGGAGACAGGATCTTCTCCTGGGTACCAGTGTTTATTATTCACACTGCACACAGGGAGATCCTCAGGCCCCTTCGGGGGAGCTGAATCTYTCCCAGCATCCATCTCTCAGACCATTTCCAGAGGGACATGGCTATTTATCGATCTGAACAGTCCACAAGGGAGGGTTCAACATGGAGGTGGAGTGCCAGAGCAGCTAGCAGGGTAAATACCCTGGAGCATTCCTGYGCCACTTCTTGGCCAGCTTCGTTAGGGAACCCTTCAGTGGTGAGCTCACAAACTCGTGGTCAAATTCACCATCCATAAGAGGGAACACCTTTGCACCATTATTCACAAGAACCCATATTGTTTGTTGCTTTCTCTGATGTCTTTGATAAATTAAGTAGATGAATCTGCCTGCAGAATAGGCAGCTTTCCAGTGTGAACTTCCACAGAACAAGAGCGGGCAGTTGTGATTTCCTTAGTCCAGGAAAGGAAAAAATTGCATTTTTAAAGCAGAGGAGATGCCTGCAGTATCTTTTGCAAAAGTCAAGGGAAGCAACAGTAGTACAAATACTAGAGAATCAGAATGGCTAGGGTAGAGGCTATATTTTACACCCCCCCCCCGCCCCCGACAAAATATAATATATTTCCTTCCATATACACATCTTTCTTTCATGACCACCAGTGTGTGCCAGGATGAATCTGGGTTGTGTCACTCTGGGGGCCTAGCGTGTAGTCTCACACTGTGAAACAGCAGGAGCTAGCTGCCTCCACTAACCAGTAAAAATGAACTATTGCCAACTTTCCCCTTCCTTCCTCCCTCCAAAAAACCTTCCAAATCGCTTATAAGAGTTTTTAAAGGACCTGCCTGCTCTTTCTAGCTCAGAGAAAACACACAACTGAGAATTCTGTTTGGAAATACCTATGCTGTAAATAACTTTTTATTCATCCTATTTATACAGCAGTCTATGCTTTGGCTTTTTCTTTTGAAGTACTCAGGAAAAGCTATTAGCTAACCCTCCGATATAAAACTCCTAATAAGTTGAATGCTTATTGTTTGGATGGAGCAATCTATAAGCATTCAGGAAGCAATGTGGGATTAGTCACTCATTAAGATATGGACAGACAGTGCTCGTGTGATCTTTATGTGATATTCAAATGGCTGTCAGCATTATTTAACAGGAATTCAGGCTAACTTCCTGTTGGTGCTTATAAGTGGTCCTGACTAATGGAGAATGTGCTTTAAATGTTGCCTGCTTGAATAATTTTATATAAGATTCAATTCAAAAACAAATCTGCCAGCTAATAGTATTAGTAGTGCTGAACAGCATCTCGCAAAGAAATGGTCCTGAATACCAAGCTGAACACCGCACCATGCACTATATCTGTGTGCTTTGCAAATGTAGTATTCAGAAATCTTTGGAATAAAGTTTCTGACTTGGGTTTTGCCTAGGGGAAAAGCTCTAGGGCAAATGGCAGCATTTTCATTTCAGCCTTTCATCAATTCCCATAGGCCAAATCCAAAGGGTGTCAGTGAGAAAAAGACCCTGAGGAATCTAGTGGGAATTTTGCCAACTTACAGACCTCCCAGTTTGCCCCCTTATCACTATATTATAGAAAAAGATGAAGGAATATAAGAGGTGACATGCTGGCAGCAACACATAAACCAAAGGAGAAAATAACACGAGCTGGCGAGACAGCAATTACATTTAGGACTTGAAAACAAACTGTGGTCATTAGAGATCTACAGTTTTTAGTCTAACTGGAATTCTCAACTCCAATATTAGTTCCATCTTAAAATACAGCTCAAAACCCAAGAAGCACTGAAGTAAAATGCCTATGAGAACAAATGCTTTAAGGAAAAGCTTGTATCAAAGGGCATGAATTTATAACAAATGCTGAGACTGACTGTGAATTCAACAGCCATTTTGTTTGTAAAGTTATTCAGAAAAGAAGGCAGAGGAAACACAGGCATGCAACAAGAATGAAGAAAGATTTTTTGCTGTGGCAGGAATTCCCTGGACAAACAAGAGAAAAGAGACCTAACCACATCAATCTCTTTCACACTGTATTTTGAGAAGGACAGCCTAAAGGGCAGATGAACACAATGGACATTGAAAGGGGCAGCACAAAATAGTCAGGGGTGTCAGAGCCTTAGACACATATTACGTGTTACCTACTAGCTCAGAAAAGATTCATTCATGTGCAACAGAAGCAACTCCAATGAAAAGTCTGTTTAAGAAAAGAATTACTTCAGAAAAATCTTAATGATCAGTATGAGTTAGTCTACATGGGCAGTTACATACATTTAATTGAAATTATGAATTTATAATGGTTGATTTAAGCACTTAAACTCTTGACTTACAGGAGGCTTGCTTTGGTTTAGGATTGATTAAAAGCCGGTTTAAGGTAAACTGAAATAAGCCAGTAACACTGTATTAGACTCCACCTAAAGGTTTGAAAAAATTTAGCGAAGGTTTGGCCTATGAACACTTTTTTAATACTGTTTTTAGTTGGGTGTAAGATCAGTAAAGTTTCGCAACACAAAACACAATCATATTTGCATACAGATGCATATGTATAAGCTTGTCATTCCCCTGCAGTATAGGCACCTTATTCCAGTAGAGAAGTTTATAACATCGGATAGAAGGCTTGTAAAACTTGGGAGACCATACTGTTGAAATGCTACAAATATATATAACTAAACAAACACAAAATCTGTGTGCAGGTAAGTCACAAACTGTTGTACATATATATGTAAACAAAGAGCAACACTTTAAGGGTCAAGTTTGAATTCATTGCTACCTAAGTTGCCCTAAAAATCAGTATAATTAAGAGCCTGATGTAGCACAGGAGTGCTTTCAAGAGGGTAAAACTGGACAGGGGGTTGCTAGGAGCCATAGGGCCATCTGGTCCTCATCAGGGTGAAGGGGGGGAATGCCAGAGCTGGAAGGCTCATTTGGGACTTGTGGTGGGAACACTTGTTCCCCACACAGCATCCAGCACCATCCCTTTGCACCTGCGCAGGAAACATTCCCCAGCACTGGTTGCCCTAAACACACTGCAGGTTAAAAGAGCTCTGAAGGGTATCTACAAACCCTACTTCGGCTGTGGTATGTCCAYTGAGACTGGCAAACTTAGTGTGATCTGCTTCACCCTACCATTACAACCTTAATCACAGAATGACAGAATGGCTGGGGTTGGAAGGGATCTCTGGAAGTCATCTGGTTCAACTCCCATGATCAAGCAGGGCCACCACCTAGAGCCGGTTACTCAGGAGCATGTCCAGACAGCTTCTGAATATCTCCAAGGATGGAGACTCCACAATGTCCCTGGGCAACCTGTGCCAGTGCTTGGCCACCTTCATCATCAAAGAGTGTTTCCTGATGTTCAGAGGGAACCTCCTGTGTTTCTGTTTGTGCCCATTGCCTCTTGTCCTGTCACTGGGCACCACTGAAAAAAGCCTGGCTCCATCCTCTTTGCACCCTCCTTTCAGGTATTTATATACATTAACAAGATCCCCCCTGAGCAGTCTCTCTGCTAAACAGTCCCAGCTCTCTCAGCCTTTYCTCACAGGAGAGATGCTCCAGTCCCTTAATCATCTTTGTAGCCCTTCACTGGACTCTCTCCAGTAGCTCTACATCTCTGTTGTACTGGACAGCCCAGAACAGGACACAGCACTCCAGGAATGGCCTCACCAGTGCTGAGTAGTGGGGCAGGATCACCCCCCTCAACCTGCGGGCAGCACTCCTCCTAATGCAGCTCAGGACACCATTAGCCTTCTTCGCTGCAAGGGCACATTGCTGGCTGATGTTCAACTTGGTGTCCACTGGGACATCCATGTCCTTTTCTGCCAAGCTGCCTTCCAGCTGGGCGGGCCCCAGAGTATACTGGTGCATGGGACTGTTCTTCCCCAGGTGCAGGACTTTGCACTCTCCTTGTTGAACTTCATGAGGTTCCTGTCAGCCCATTTCTCCAGCCTGTCGAGGTCCCTCTGGATGGCAGCACAACGCTCTGGCGTATCAGCCATTCCTCCCAGGTTTGTGACATTAGCAAACTTGCTGWGGGTACACTCTGCCCCATCATCCAGAGCATGGATGTAACATCTCTCAATATGTTTAACGGGATCAGAGCCAGCACTGACCCCTGGGGTACACCGCTTAGTTACTGGCCTCCAACTAGACTTCATGCTATTGTCACAACCTCTGAGCTCAGCTGTTCAGCCAGTTCTCAATCCACCTCACTGACGGCTTCTCCAGGCCATACTTCATCAGCTTTTCTATGAGGATCTTATGGGAGACAGTGTCAAAAGCCCTGCTGAAGTCTAGGTAGACAATATCCACTGCTCTCTCCTCACCTACCAGGCCAGTCATTTAACCATGGGAGGTTAATACTAAAACTAAGAAGAGACCAGTATGGCAGAACTTATGGTCAGGTTTATAGGTACAGCATTGGTGAAAAAAATGGAAGCTTACAAGTAAATTAAATATAAAAAAATGTAATTCTAGCATCTGTATAGCAAGCAGATAGCTCTTTAACTACCCGACCCTGCCACCAAAAATCCCTCAGACATATGGCAGATGCCAGAGCTGGAATTCCTTGTTCAGACTGACAACCCATCTCTGAAATGCCACCTGCTACAAGCCTGATTCTTGGCCTAGACTTTACAGATTATTACTTCTTCAAGGAATATATGATATGTGTCTTCCTAGCTCTTTGCACAGTGAATACAAATGTTCTCAAAATCCTAAGTGCAACTGAAGTTATACGTAATGCTAATAATACTACTGTTAATAATAATAATTATAAGGCTGTTTGGCATTATTTGCTTAAATTGAAAACCATTTATATTAATCCAGACAGCAAATTGCATGAACTTCCTTTAACCTTTGGAAACCATTAAGAAATTCAGTATTTTTGGCTAATTACAGTTGCAATTCATGGGGCCTGCATGCCTTCTGTGTTAGCTAGGTAAAACACCAGTGTCCCCATGACATTTCCTTCCTCTGTGGATCTCAATCACCCAAGTGCAGAACTGGGTTTTCTATGTGTGTGGCAGCTCTGAATTTAAGGAGTATTTGAGGTGAAGGTGGATAGGGATGTAAGTGTGCCTGATAAAGGAGGTAATAAAAACTATGAACTGCTCTTCTCAGCTTTTCCAGAGCACAATTAAGAACTTTCTCTCTCTGCTGGTATAGCTGAGACCAGAAGCTAAAAGAGCTTGGGGAAGCAGGAAAAAGTAATTTTTGCAGTTATTTTTTTTCTATGCAGAATATGATAAAGAGAAGCTTTCCCTTTTTAGACCTACTAGTTTCCTTTCTAACAACAATCTATCTGATTGCTACTGGCTCCCAGGCCCCGCATACGCCCTCGGTTTCCAGAGGAAATTCAGAAAGAGGGAAAATAACTGGGGAGACTGCTTCTGTACACAGAAATGTGCACGTATAGGAGGGGTAAAGCAAACATACAGGGATAAACTGAACAGCTCCTTCTGGGTGCTCCAAAGAAAACGAGGGACTCGTGATAGGTTAAGAGGGTGGAAGACTATGCAGACGGCTTCCCCACACCCACAGCCACGGTTGGTCCCTATGTGTCTCTTGGCACTTGCACTATATTCCTGGAATTTGCAGCCCTCCACGCTCTGCTGGGAAATAAATTGTTTAGGTCTAGGAGGGATTACTAAAGCTAGCTCTACCAAAGACCTATGTATTAGCGTTCAAAGATGCATATCATTTCCTACAGCTAGAGGCAGCCATTTAGATTTGGCAGATGTTATTTTATTTGTTCAGGCTGAAAGGTCACTATAATTCTGCCAGCTTTATTTTCCGTATTTAAAATGTCACCCCAAACAGGTAGCTAAGGTAACGCGTTTGCTTTCTACATATCTTCTACCATTTTCCATGTCAGAGAAGGTCTTTTATGTCTTAAGAATGCTAATTAAGTTTTGAGAACTGGTCTTTGAAAAAACCACTCGAAGGAAGTGAAGCACCTTTTTAAGATGATTGTCTCAGTTCCAAGGGTGTTCGATTCTATTGTTTTTCTAAGGGCTTTGACATGTTTGCTTCTGGCAGCAATTCTTTGCTCTCTCAAAGCATCTCTTCATGCAAGAAGACAATTATAACAATCTGAAAGGTTTCCTGCTACTGTCCTCCATTTCTGTGCTCACATTTACTTGTGTCTGCAATTTGCACCTACAGAGATACATGACAAATTTGACCTTGTGCTTTGAAGGCCATTTCAAAAAAGCAATTAAAGCCATGGCTATATGGAAGCCTACATCAATCTATCCGTTGACGCCCACCCTCCACGAATCCTGGCTGTGCAAACCCACTCCCTCCTTCGTGCCAGCTCCTGCACACAGCTGAATCTGTGCTGAGCTGTTTCAACATGTCATGCAGGTCAAGAACTACCCCTGTTTTTCTCATTTAATTTTCTGGGTTAGTTTTCTGTCATCTTAGCATGCTGGAATGGCTCCGTGAGGATCACAGAGCACTAGAGCCACAGGGAAAGGCAAGAGAAGAGTAAGCCGTGGGCAGACAAAGGCAGGAGGGAAGGTGGGACCACATCACCCAGCACTTGGAGGGAGTCCCACTGCCATGGCAGGTCAGCTTCATTTATTGGAAAGACCTCAGTGGTTCCAAGGATGCAGTTTTGCCTTGCCATATTTCCCCAGGGAAGACGTTGATTCTTTTTCTAATTAGAACCCCCCTACCTTTTACTGACATTTGAAATGCAGGTATCTAAATGCATTTCAACTGGCATGCTGGTCAAATATGGCTAACTGCACTCCAGAGAATCCTGTCTGCTTATTAACTAACTTATACCAGGCACATAATGGCAATAAAAATCTCTCTGTGCGTTGTTTAATTCACTGCACTGCAATTTTATTTTTTTTAAAACTGAAGAGTTAAAGCTCTTGTTTTGTATTATAAATTACTTGAAAGGAAGAGAAAAACATTCTGGTATTAAGGTATATTTCTGAATGTTTTTCTTCATACATTCTGTTTTTCCATCTTGTCCTTGTCAAGATGGACATGAAAGCAAAAAGACCAAAAAGAATCTCTGCAGAATAATACTTATTTTCCTTGTAAAATATGTTAATGATCAACACTGTCTCTAAGGACCTGTGATTCTTTCTTCCTTATTGTTGTGCATGTTCTAAACCAAACTGCAGACTGGCATGATATACTTGTGAAGCACTGAAACTCTAGGTCAAGATAAAGACCATCATTCACTCTTTTAATTTGCTTTTGAAATTAAGTTTGAAAAAGTCTGCAGAAAACGTGTTCCTGTGCCAAGGGTTTCCTTTTGTACTGACTATTTAAGTATTTTCACAAATGCGTTTTTATCTTTTTTTTTCCTTCCTGACCGCATGGTTTGAACATACAGGTCAATGTGACCTTACAACTTCCTGGGGGAAAATTAGTTGCAGAGAGATGGCACGCAAAGAAAGAGACACTGACAAAAAATCAGTGGGTTTTCTGCAAAATACATTTGCTGTTTCTTGGCATTCTCTGCCCTCAACTCCCACCTTTGCTTTAGTAGCATCTGCTGTGATTTTCTTATCTTGCACTGAGCGGTCCAACCAGAATTTCATTATTTGGAAAGTGCATTCCATTCACTAATGTGTATCTGATTAAACTTGGCTCTAGATTACCTTAAGTTAGAAGCACATTATAGCTACATCTTCACAGAACGCTGAAATGTACCACTTCCCAGAAAGCGTTGGCAGAGGCCCAACTGTTACTGGAATCACCAGGACCGAGACCTGTAGCTTCCTTTAAATATTGGGTCAGATCAATAAAATGGGACAGGCTGAGGATTTTATATACATGCATACACATATATACATGCACACATGTCCCATATATATGCACTCACACGCTATACCATATTATTATACATCTGCTGGGTGCTCTACAGGAGTCTGCATGCTTGTGACCTAACTTTTTTCCCAGATGCAGACCGAGATTCAACAAAACCGTTCGAGGAAAATGAAGGCAAAGAACTGAGGCAATGTCAATAGAAGTTCTCCCAGCTAAATCCATCCAAATGGTAAACCCAGGATGTTCAGCCAACGGCTAAGAGCAAGCCACAGGTTTCTTATCGCGCCAGCGCATCTTGCAGGATGCAGTTCCCCCTACGGTCCCCAGGCTCATGTGTTACTTCCCTGGGCTGAATGGCGTCTGTGGTACCTTCCCCGTGCTACAATCCCCTGTCCAGCTGTACTTGTGTCTGCTACACATCATTCCCCCGCAGGGGTGAATCTGGCGCTTAGCATTAAATTGCCATAGCTAGGCTTAGACCACCTTGTCTAAAAGAAGAGCGGATTAAAAAGAAGTGAACCTGGTCTTTGCAATTCAAAATGAAAACCAAACAAATAAGCAAATAAACAAAAAAAAAATCCCCTGAATGAGCCAGTCCAAATCCCTTCATTTAGCTGGCTTTCAACATTGTTTTTTTCACACTCTTGGACTTCAGTATATCAAGCAGGGCTGGAAGCCGATGAAACAAATTTCAGCACTCTGGGAATCTGGCCTATGTTTGCAACGGGTGGACCTTAACTAGGCACAGGGAGTGCCAGAAGTCGTAAAGAAAACTGATCCTCTTGAGACCTCCAAATTAATTTTAATGAACTAAGGAATTTGACTAAGCTCCTGTTAAGCTTTTCACATTTGAAACTGCTGTTTCAAGGCAAACCTGTGGGGTTTTATCCATCTCTATCTTCTTGGCTTGATTTGAACCGTATCCTGGTGATGAGGGGAAACACATCAAGCAGGAGGGAGGAAATGCTCTAAATGATTAGCACCAGGAGGGAGGAAAATTCAGTCTTAATTCTCATTCAGTATATCTCATATAAGCTTGCAGAATCACTTAAGTGGAGATAGGCTAACAACATAGTCAGTACAAAAGATAAGACACAGATCCACAAAACCAAGTGTGCAGAGTTGAATGAAACTCAATTTAGGCACCCACAGCCAAGAGCATGATGAAAATCTTGACTACTCCTCTGAGGAACAAACAACAGGTGGTATCTCCAGTTTCATCCACAAGGAACTCCAAAATTATGGCAATGTCCAGAGCTACCACCACAYGGGCCCCACTAAATGGCTTGGTATCTCCTCCCTGCTCTTGTCCATAYGGGACGTACCAAAATTTACATGCCTACCATTCCGATATGGACCCAATCATGGCTATAACCTCAGTCACTCCTGCACACAAAGTGTCCCTTGGTCCCCTGTTCTTGGTTGGGCCCCCCGGCCCAACCACCTTTCGGTGATCAAGAGCAGAGTGTGCTCTTATTGCAAATCTTTCCTGTGGCCTTCTGGCTGAGTAACTCCCAAGAGACGTGAGACTGGGGCTTGACTCCCCGCAGGCTGGGGGGGACTTGCAGGAAGCCCGTGCACTCCCTGCGCAGTGTTCTGCCCACCAGACTGCAGGCTGGCCCTATTATGACTTCTATAGTTTTAAGACAATTACCAAGAACCAGCAGCTGATTTTCAGCATCCAGTAGGTAACCAAAACCAGATGAGGTTTCAGATACCTCCTCAGTATTTCCTCCTAAGTATTCTCCTGTGTCAAAGGTAACAAGAGACAGGCCATTAATTCTAATGCAATATAGTAGCTTTATCTCCTTGCGCATCTCTCATCATCTCTATAYGGGAATGGTACTGTTCAGTAACATTGTAGGTATATTTGGAGGCTAATTAAATTAAGATCTGCAAAATACTAGCTCCCTGGGATGGCAGGTGCTATATAAGTGAAAGAGATTATATTTAAAATGTTATGTTAAGGGAAATTTTTTTCTTCAGAAGATTATCTCACAGAAATCCTCAATGTGTTTTAAAGTTGAAATTTCATTAACAAGTTGTCAACACCAGCCCCTCCTCCCAAAACTCTCTCTTTTCGCTCCCACTCTTTCCCCAAAACACCAGCCATCTCGAAGCATCTAGAATGGCAAAGGAAAACCTGGCATTTTTAGAGAGGAAATATTCAAAGTAAGGAACAGGAAAAGTTTATGTCTTTTTAGGGCTTAAAATGCTTCTCTGTCTCACACATACAAGGTTACCTTATACAAAAACACACATACAAACACACTTGCAGGACGCATTTATACATGTTTGATAGCTAAATTTATGCACACAAATACAATTACATGTTAAATGAAACAATATCTTGTTTCAGTAGCAAAGAAGAATGACTGGGGACTTTTACCACCTCGTTCCTCCATTTTAAACTCTTTTTAAGCCTCATTTTCTACTCTGTTAAATTAATGAGTTAGCAGAGCACTGATTCCAGTTCTTCTAAAATGGCTAGATGCAAGTAAGGACCCTACCAATTCAATTTTGACCAGGAAAATAACTGCTTCACAGTAGATACTGGTTACAAATCAAAATTGCATGATTCCTCTCACATTTCAGGAAATAATAGCACTGTGTCCATTCCAAAAATGGCAATCCCAGGTACTTCCTAATGAAGACTGCTACCCTCCATCTGTATCACATCAGACATTAAATTTTCCCTGGTCTCCTCTTTTACATCACAGTTTTCAATGGTTATTAAATGCATCCTGGCCAGCCATTCTTTTAAATTAGCATCCTCCAGAAGATGCAATATCCTCCTGAATTCCCCCAAGAACCATTGCAGCTGTAATCTGCACTTAATATTGAATTTGCACCAGAGAAATTCATTAGCTATGAACGGTATAAGACTTCCTTTATGCATGCTTTTGTTTCATTCATCCAAAACCACCATAGTCCTTGGCTGCAGCAAACAAATTTGGCCTCTTCCCAAAAAAATCAATTGTTAACGCACATACTGAAAAAAGTCCTATGTATTAAAAAAGGATTAGTTACAGCTTGGACCCAGAGATTGTATCCTGYTGAATATCTTTTTAGGCTTTGGCAACGGCTTATAGGTTGAAAAAACCTGTTTGTTATACACATATCGCAATACTCATTCCACTTATATTCTTAGCAAAACCTGGGAATATGACAGAGAACTGATGTAATAGTTTTAGACAGGATTATAGGCTACAATTCTAAAATCAGAGCTACGTAGATATTGGACAGATTTCAAACATTTAAACATTCCTTCCTCCAACAGTAATATGAATATTGAAGTAGTGGTAGCAGATGCGTTGTGGTTTTATATATATACAACATAGCAAATAACACTCTTTCTATATATACATATGCATACACACAAATACAAACACACACAAATATTCTCTGTGTTTTTTGCAATTTTGTGTTAATACTTGATGTTATGACATGGTCATGCAAAACAGGTAGCAAACCTAATATCATGCCCTTTAAAAGTCTTGTAAAATTTCAATCAATTACACCCTCTTTGAGGTCCCAACAAATAGGAGAGAGCCTGAAAAATTAGTCTTGCAAAGCTTAAACTGAGAAGCAGACAAGGGTAGACTCACTTGAGCACTGCAGCATTCATGAACTAAATCATTTGTCACTGCAAGTCTTAAACGTAATGGAATCTTGAAAAATGACTTCTCCTTTTACAGCTTTTTCCCATAAGGAATGTAGCTACATACAGTATAATTATAGTAGCATAACCATATACAGAAATTCTCCAGCCCTCCATTTTAAAGGATACAAAAAATCCTGTAGCTCTATAGCTTTCAAGAATGACTGTGCATTAACAGAACCACTGAAAGCAATTATCCTGGCAATCTAGGACTCTTGATAGTTAAATTACAATATCTGACACAGATGGGGATAGGAAGCTTCAACACTTGATATTGTGCATTTTGGAGTAAACAGACTCAGAAAATATACAGTTTCCTCTGTACATTAAAAAGGCTTATTTAAAACTGATTCATTAATTTGGATAGGCAAATCCCCACACTTTTCCCTGAATGCAGTACTTTTCTTGCTTTTTAATTACTGTATTTTACTAAAACTTTTCTTAATGTCACACGTAATGAAAGTACAGAACCAAGGAGATCAAGGCTTTTCTAAAATGCAATCACTCAGGAAAATTAAGAGAATTCAACTACATACATGTAATACGGAGTAGATTTGTCAGGGGTTTGAAGGAGCTACATCCCCATAGTCCTTCCTTTACCTCCTTAGCATTGGTTTCTCCAGGCCATATAAACCAGATCCAAACTGGGGCTGTACCCTAAAGTTAAGGTATATTAATGCACTGTATGGCTGCTGCCTTTCAGAAGTAAAGTAGTCTTAAACTGGAATCATCAGGAGCAATAGAAGCTCAGTGTCTCCTTTAAATAATTTTTGCTCAAGTGCTTTTATTTGAAAAATGTGGATACAGGTATCTAAATGCAAAGTAATAGGCCAAAAATCTCACTTTACTGTGAAATCCTACTTTACTGTACAAAGTAAATCAGTAGCAGTTCCACCCGTATAATGCAATTACACCAGTATTTGACCTACACTTGCATAAAGCAGGGTGAAAGTAGAATTACATCCCAGATCCAAAACTTCTCTCCTATTTTACACTTAKTTTTATGATTCTGAATTATTTCTCATGAGCGCAAGCTTGCCTCCTCCTCTTCTTCATACTTTCTGTATCACCAGGTCCTAAGATGACATTACTAAGCCCAAATTAAACAGAAGTTCTATTTTGGCAATCATTAGCATACATCCAGGAACTTTATATCTCAATGGGGAATCAATCTGTGACCTTTTAATGTATGTATTCCTAGTTTGTAACCACTATTACTATCCTGAATTTTTGTTCAAATACGATTACAATGATGTGACTTCCTCATAATGCATCTGATGAGTCTTCCAGTCCATATAAATGTCTATTGCAGTCAATAGGTTAGATGGATATAAAGAGTCTACATGGATCATTCAAAGGACCAACTTCAATTTTATATTTTTCGGTTTATAACTGAAATGTTTCAGCTATAAAGGCAGTGGATTAAGGGCATTACTAGAATAGTGCTTCCTTGCACTCCTCAACCTCCTCCAAGCAATACACAGTCAGACTGAAAATTCAGGTAGCAGTAATAAAAATATTGTTTGAACTAGTGTACCTCTATTTTGTTCTGTTATAACCCTGGAGCTTACACACTTCACCTGCAAGCAAGAAAATACAGTAAAGGGACGTGTTTGGCAGCTGCCTTCTCTATTTAAAATGTCAGGTTCATATTTTCAACTATTGCCATCAATTCTAAGGCAGTAGTTAAACTATTCTAGCTTGTGGGCTGGAAAAAACMTATCAGGGTCAATCTTCCATGTTTGATTTACAGGAAGAGCATGACAAATCCTGCTATCCTGCTGGTTTTTGCACTTGTCCATGTCATGTATGCTTTTTTGTGTGTTCAGATCTTAGTGGCATCAGCAGTTAGCTTTACAATTCAGATTCACCAATTTATTCACCAAGCTCTTCAGTTCTTTCTAGACTATACTTTTAGGTGCTTTTCCTCAGAAAAAAGTATTTTTAAAGATGCTCAGATAATTTTATTAGCTTGCTGCTGTTTTATTTTTTTGTCAGAAGTTTCATTTGCCCTGCATGTTCCAGATAGACAGAAAACTTGCGTGAGAATAATTATAACTGAACCAAATTTTATTAAAATATTGTTTGTTCTGGAATTATGAGCATGGGTATTTCATTTCACTGATGCGCATTTTGGTTTCTTGTTTCATTTCTTTGTATGATACAAATATTTAAACTGCTAGAGTGCCCAGCTGTTGCACACAGAGCATACACCAAGGACTGTCATGCTGGTTAGACTGTCTAATCTGTCTGCCTTGACTAGAATCCAATGATAAACCCTTCCTACTTCAGAGTAAAATCCATGCATGCAGGCAAGTCGGTTTTCTTGACTTGTGCTGAATCTTGAAGGTTGAAGTACTTTGCAAATAAACTTCAGAAGCTTCTGTGTGGCTAATGAGGACATAATTTACTAAAAAAGTGAAGAACTCATACACTTGAGTGAGCTGGTACAATCTTCTCTTCCAAAACACATTATTTTCTACAAGTCTGTGATGAATTTCAACTGCCACAAATCTTCCGATTAAGTGCTGTATTTACCCAACCAACTGAACCTCATTACTGTCCGCTGTCTCAGAGTGCACCTTGCCAGGGTTTTAGTCTTCATGTCGTCGTGCCTTTACCCAAAGTGAAAACACTCAGACCCAGGCAGTAGCCTTCTCTAGAGCATTTGTGATCATCTTGACACATACTTGAGTGCAATAGGCTCAAGACTTTTTTTCTTGCTCCCTCCTGAGAGTGGGAGACAAAGACTGAAGATCATCCCTTCAATTAAGTTATTTAGAAAACCTTTAGAAACAAGTTTTTCAGGAGGAGAATATGAAAACCATATTGTGTGCATATTTAATTTTTCACATTTCTGGAATAAAAAGGCCCAGTTCTGCTGGGCTTTCTATGCCAGCTTGTCTCTACAGACAGCTGCTCACACATGCTGACCTCTTACAGCTTTTCAGATTTCCTTTCAACTTTAAATCTCCACTGGTAAAACAAGATTTTCAGCATCTTGAAGATGAGGAACAGGGCTTTTAAGCTGACAGCTGCTTCCACTGTCTTTGCAATGTATACCAAGATGATCTCATTTGAGAAGCCATTATGTTGTTTGGTATGGATTTAAGACAGACTAATATATACATGCAGGAAAAAAATCCTCACACTACGTATTAGTTTCATTTTTCTTACATTTAGTGTTGGCCTAAGTTAAAAAAGAAGACAGAGTTACACTGTCTTTTTTGATTGGGATTAATCTAATACTTTGTTATTCTCAGATCTTACCGCATCTCATTTCACTATTTAATGCACACGTGGATCATCAGTCCTTGTACAATGGCCTGGAGAAAGCTGGTAACTCACCTACTTCCATACTGACCATAAGCCATCTATAGCTCCTCTTTGTTTCCCTCAGTCAGTTTATAATAAATAGCACTGTTTTATTTTGGGCCTGCCTACCTTGAATGCTTAATTTCCTTAAACACCTCTGACAAAGCCATATCAAGATCACAGAGGCATAGCTGAATTTGTCCTCCTTCTTGGTGCAGTAGCATTGTGATGGCAGAGGTGGTTCCTAAGAAGCCTGAAAAGTCAGTGGGGTTTTGAAGGTCTGTGGGGAGGAAGGAAATCAGGAAAAGGCTAATTTGGGTTACAGGACACATGGATGCTAGGAAAGAGCACTGAAGTTTCACGCAGGTATGTGAAGGGCTTCTTTTGGCTCCTCCTCAGCACGCCCTCTCTGAGTGCTCCTTGTTGCTTATCCCTCTGGTAATACTTACCCTCACCCTACTCAGAGAAACTGCCGACAGCTCTCTGCTGACTCCAGCCTGACGTCGAAGGAGTCCTGTACCGTTCTCCTGTGCAGCAGCCCCCAGCCATTGCCGTGTGCCTTACACAGGACCTGGGAACAGGAGCAGGAGCAGAACTGCAAAGGGAGGCACCTTTTACTGGAACAGTTGATCTAGGCTGTCTTTTTATCATTGGCAAAGTCATCTGCTGCTCCAAATGCCCTAGACAGCCTCCTACTATGACAAATGCCAGACATGGCATCCTGTTAGAGACTTTTGGCAAAGTCTTTTCAAAAGTCTAGATGAAGAACTGGCTGACAAAATGCTTTCTGCTATTTTAATGACAGATTTAAATTCTATGAGATTAGTAAGATTAGATTTTTTTCTTCATGGAAGCCTGACTGATTTGCATTTATTGTATCATGCTCAGTTTAATGTTTTATAGGCTCTAGCTAGCTTTTTTCAACTAATGTTCCTGATCCTAATTTAAGGTCAGTGCTTTATGTTCCTCAGGTCACCCCTAATAATTTTTTTTAAGAGAAGTGTAATATTTGTTACACTCCAGGGCTGTAGGTAAGTAATTGACTCTAGCATGAAGCTACGTTTTTATCAGCAGCTCAGCGACTTCCTTCTCAAACATCCCTGTAATTCCTGCATAAACTAAGGTAGCAGGCTAGGCCCGCTACCTAATTTCAGTTTATTCTACTGCTCCATTTTTGAACATCTCCTCTCCCATTATGCCTAGTCCTCACTTGCAAAAACAAGTGTTACAGTAGGAGTACATGCATCATCTTCTATGACAGGCACTAATGCAAAGTCATAATCAAGCTGCTTTGAAATTACACTTCAGACCTGCCTTCCTCTGACTCAGGGCTTTGACTGTGGGAACTAAGGGAGAAAGAACTGCACTCTCTTCCCCTTTCCACTGGATGCAGGCAATCATCCTTTGAAGAGGTGGCCGCAGCCAAGGCAGGATGCTGGGGTTTGGGGCAGGAAGTGCAGGGTACCTGGTACAGCTGAGAAAACTCTCACTTTCCTGGTTTTTCTGACTTGTCTGTGTGTTTAGAGGTAAACCACTTGTGACCAGATTTGAGGGGAGGAGGAAGTTAAGGTCAGCCTGTGGACCATTATCCCTTGAGAGGCAGGGAGGGTGGAAGAACCTGCCTCCCTCTGTACCATGGTCACAGCCTACTTCTCAGGAATGGCATGGCACTTTCGCAAAGCCCATAGTGTTGTGGGGATGCAGAACATCTGTATTACACTCTCTTTGCGTGACACACTGTAATTCTGGGAGATTTTTACCTTACAGACAGGAATGCTGGGAAGGAAAGCATTTTGTGGTGGCTGGTGTAGCAGACACAGGCTGGCTTTTCCTCTGGTCTCTTCTGGACTATTACATCTATTACATGGTTGGTTGTGTTTGCAGGAACCAGGCTCAATGATCCATGAACTGTCATCCACTCCTGTGGGGAATAATTGGGGATAGCAGGAACAAAATCTGTGCTATTTTAGAGAATTTGGGATTCTTGTTCCCCATTTCCCCAGTGTGCTGCAAGAGTTGCTGTGAATTCTTTAGCTTATCCCAAGCTTTCAGAGGTGTTAAAAGGTTTGCTGGGCTTGCAGACATGTCTGGAACTCAGAGATATTTAAAAATAGTAACAGAATGGCTAGATGAAAGAACAAAGGGCTGCAAGCCAGAATCTGTCCTTTGCCAGATGGTCATCTTAATAATACTTTGCATAAATGTAGCATTAGGAATTTGTACTTTGGCCTCTGAAGTGGATACATATCATTAATACTGTTTTACAAATGGGGAAGCTGAGGATTGAAAAGGTACATCCAGTGGCCACAACATCGCTAAACACATATGTGAGTAATGCCAAGAGTTTTTACACATAGGTTATACAGAAAAGGTCTTGGTGGCTACACTGCATTCATGGAGATACTTGGAGTAAACTGTGATGTTCAAAGAAAGCACAATATGTCTCAGCAGCCACACTATAAACCTGAGCTAAAGGACATTCCTGACTTTAGACCTAGAGATCTGTACAGCTGCTTTCGGGTATTAGAGTTTGCTCCATGGCTTACGATAAAGGATGCTGTAATTCAGTCAAGAGCTACAGCCAAGCAGCATGATAGAGTTCAGCACTGACACAGAAACCATGAGATGTGCTTCACCCAGTGTGCCTCAACAGGTTGGTAGATTTTTGTGAAAATGTTCAGCTCGCACTCCATGGACAGATATAAGCTGATTTCTGCCCATGCTGCAAGCAGACATCAGCTTATTTTGCCCATACTCCAAGGCAGAAAAAAGAGGCCATGACCATATAACCTGGGGCTTGGAATTAAGCTAACAAACTCATCTTTCCTTAAATCTCATCATGTAGGTCTAAGCAGGGGACCAATATGGATGTATGATTTTCTCCCTCTCTAGTTATGTGTTGACATCTGCCCTAAAACACAAAGAGTAAGCGTATCTTCAATCTATCTCTTCTACAGTAACCTCTCAGTAGATTTCAGAGTTTCATCCTTCTCATTTGGTAGCAAACATAATTTTGAAAGCATGCAGAGCTATGCCTTTAAAGCATTACTCAGTAAGACATCTTGCCAAGAACACTGCAAAATGTCTAAATCCAAACTGTTCTTCACTTTAGCTGCTTTATGTTCAATGTGATTTGTCCCTCGGCATTCAAGTACAATTTGATACAAAAGATACTTTAATAAGGATTTAGGGCACTGTTTCTGAACCAAAGGGTCACAAATGCAGAAGGACAGTGAAAAGAAATCAGGGTGACATGAAGTACTGTAAATTTTATTATATTGTAAAGCAGAGAGAATGCTGTTTTCCAATTCTACACACATACCCTAGCCATTCAAGGTCAAATAATCTGTTAACCTCTCCAAACAGATACATGAACATAAGCTTACATATCCTTCTGGTTACTATGGATATATTCTTTGTTCTTACATTTACAATAAGTGGAAAGAAATMATGAAAAATTGATTAACACTTTGCCAAGTTGAAAAGCTTAGGAACACTGTTCCARTTTATGTTTTAAAAAGAAAAAAGCCTGGAAATATTTAATCTGCAAACAGCTGCTGAAAATGGTGAGTTAATAGGAAAGATTTTTATTTTCTKTGAAAAAACAGGCTTAAATAACAATACATAGAAATAATAATCACTTTTATACTTTGAAAAAAAGTAGCATAAAAATAGTGATGCTTTAAGTACTGGAGATATAAAAGCCTCAGTAAGTACAGCTTAACTGTGATATACTGCTATGTAACTCCTATTTATGCTAAKGGGTATCTCCTAAATACTTTACGGAGTACAGTGAGAAAAAAAAAATTATGGTATAAAACAAAGTAAGCAGAAATTATTCTCACATGGTATGTACACCCAGTTGACCCCACTTCAGCTCTGAAGTGCCTATACATTCGGAAATGCTGCTTACAGAGAGAACTTCAAGGAGCCAGCTGAAGATCATAATACAAATAATGTTTTGTGTATATCACCTGTACTTCCAATAAGCCAGTTATAAACCAGCTAAGTACCAGTGAAGTACTGGGACTTATTTTTATAAGCCAAACAAATGAGAAGCAGAGACTGGAGCTTACTGGGGAAGAGAAAGCACCTGCTGCAATATTAGAAACAGAGGTATTAAGAGCAAAGAGGTAAACTTCCCATCATATCACCCATACAGGTAAATAACTTTCTTTTACTGCTRAATCACAGAGGAAATGGCCTGGGCGTGCAGTGGCAGAGTCGCTTTGTCTAACACAAACTACTTAAGGATTATACACATAAAAATACGGTATCATACAGAGTTTGGCATCTGTTTTTGCAGCTGTCACACTAGCCCTGCAAGGGAGCATTCGGAGCTGAAAAAGAGGCCAAAGGGGACTATATTCCATACAATCATCACCAGGAAAACAGGGTGCCAAGTGGGTATTTGAGTCAAATTTATAAACCAACTTGCTTTAGAACAGTGCTTCTATTTTTAACATGCAGGGATGAGCCAAGAAACGCTGAAATAATGCATTACAGATTACAGAAAGATACGGTATTGCCCTAAGTTTCTCCCTAGTGCTCTTAAATACTTGAGCTTGGAGCCTATGTTCAGCTTTGGGGTAAGTAAGTGCAGCTTCATTTAGAAAAGGAATAAAATGGAAATTCCTTACAATAATTCAAAATAAGTGCTTTTTCAAAAAGTATCATTCCCTGTCAGAGACTGCTTAGTAATTTATAAATTATTTTGGCAGGCAGTAATGATTAAATAAGCTAGGTCTGCACTTAAATAAAATGAGCCATGTCTTTTAGTTCAATGTTTCACATTTTGCATTATGCAAATGTCATAAGAGAGTACTAAAATGATGTTCCTATCTGCCCAAGACAAGGCAACACCTGACTCGAGTTCTCCAGGTATCTATTGGATAAATTTTAAAATGCTAGACTGCAGAAACCCAAGTGCTGCTTTTCTGAGGATTCCTTCATTTAGATATTTAATATTTTTTTAATTATCAAATTTTTAGAAAATCAGTGGAAATCTCTAGATTTACATACAGATCACTTTTTTGGCTTCTGATTTAGAAATTCTTAATAACATTCACACAGTTATATACAGAGCTGTTAGTATCACTGATTTGGATCAGCCTTTATTTAATGAGTTTCTCAATATTTTAAACCGTTTACACAAATTTACACTGGATTTTCATTGTAGTTTTCAATAAGATCAAAATATGCGTCTGTTAGAGTAAATTTAAAAAAAAACATAGAAAACTACCATATAACAGTGAATAAACATAGGCAAATTTATCAAAATTATGCAATTTTATCACATTATTTGGCCCAACTTGCAAATCTGATCATCCCTCACCTCATTTATGACTTTACCCAAAGTTCACTGAAATTTGTATGTGCAAAGCTGCAGTATCAGTGGAAGATCTTCATATTAAAACCATGCAGAAATTAGCTAGCTTCTTGGTACCATCAGACTCTGTTACTGCTTCTTGCTTACCACAGCTTCTGGAACACCAGGTTCAGCAAATCTTTCTTTCCCATAATAGAGAACGTTTTAACAGTGCAACAGGACAGCTTTCAGCGTGGACACAAACACGTGTGATCTCCTCACACTGATAATTCATACTCAAAACAGCTATTTGGAACACCTAAAGACCTGCTTTCCTCCGTCTGACTCTTATGTACCATTGTGGCATTCATGCTGCATGCTATGCCAGGTTAAAATCCAGGGTTTGAACCCTATCCTGGCTTCTGTTTAAGTCCCCAGGCTAGACCCTTGTCTCTTGACCCTTGTTTTTTAAGCATACTACTCTTCCAAAGTCATATTAAGGTCCTCCAAGCATATCAGCAAGGCAAGGGAGCTTGTTTTGGTCTTTATACTCAAAGAACAGGCTTGCCAGCAGCAATTCTATTTCAAGTATCCTCATTCCCAGGTCAGTACAGCCTATTTTTGTTGTGAATTTTCACTGCCTCCCTGCCACACATATTTACCCTTGGACAACAGCTAGTTCTCAACCTCACCAGTATTCATCTGCTACTTCGCAAGTTGTCAAATGACTACTCAGGCGCTAAAAAACCCAACCAAGTCTCTCTAGAGTCTTAATTTAAGTGTTAGCAGGGAGCTGAAAATTAGCAGTAACGTTCCTGCCTGCAGCTATGAAAAAAATAGTGAGAACTGACACTTTAATGATTGCTAAGAAAGGCTGGGTAGCAAGTTTGCTAGTTGCTCTCCATTCCACCTTCACTGCCAACGCCGGATGCGTAAGCACTGAACCTACATTCCTGCCATTTCTCTCTTGAGGGTAGGAACCTGAGCTACAAATGCAACTTTGGACAGTAAATGCCCGTGTCAAGTAAGTTGGTGAGGCCGAGCAATCTGCTCGGGAAACTAGAATATTCCCCACATTGCTGACTGCACTGTGGAAAGTTTTACACGCTGCTGTTTTCGAGTACACTAGTCCACAAAGCTCGTTCTTAGAAATTTCAGCTCAGTCATCTTCTTCAGCACCTGCTGTTTGTAACTTTTACCTCCCTGATCCGTCTGAAACTCTTCTATAGGTTTTTTTAAACTGATGATTTCTGCTCAGGCTCTCATTTTTAGGTCCCTGTTCTCAGTCTTTGAGACCTTATTGCCTCTTTGATGCTGACTTAGCAGCTATATCCCATACAACCATAAAYGGTGCTTTCTCTGCTGAATGCTTTTAAATCAGTTGTGTGTGCTTTTCACTTTCAAATCATCTTCCCACTCACACTTGGTGTACATGACTGCTTCCCTGTCAGGCCAACAGCTGGTTTACAATCCACTGGCAGTGCATCTCAGCATTTGCCTTGATAAGGCTGACTTTCTATGACCACCTGATAAAATTGGCTGCCAAAAACAAGACGAGAAATGCTTCAAATGTCAAGTTTACTAATCTGCTGAAGGATCTAACACTAGCACCTTTCTGATATTTGCCTCGTCTGCTATTTGCCACCACAACACCAGTCAAGGTCCACTCGTGTTATGCTCAAGGTGCAGTTGTGTGCAACCATGCTGCTCAGACACTGTGTGACCCAAATCCTAACTCCATGCKGTCACCACTGAGCAACATCACTCTGCTGCACATTCACTATGAAGGTTTTTCAGCTCAAGGACCAACATACCCCCAACTTCCTATTGTAGCTTTCTTCCCCTCCTCTCTCCTTCCACTTTGTCTCAAATCCCAGGATCCTTGATGATCAGTTTAGCTATGCCATAACTTCCTAGTAGCACAGTAGCATCTTGCCAGCAGACAGAATGGGTCCCAACCTGCTTCTGTGTTGAAAGCCTATCATTCAGGTAACAGATTCTGATAGACTGCATTAGCTCTGATCCCTCCTAAATTGCTGCTGGCCATGGCCAATGTGTAGCCAGCACCCACAGCTGGGCTTTCAGGATAATCTGTGTCGGCTACATGGCCAGGTGCACATTATGATTAACTGCACAGGGGACGATCTGCTGACCAGGGAGGCTCTAAGCACGCTGAACATTGCCAAGATTGTCATGGTTTGGTTTGGCCAGTTGTGCACATGCTAAAAATAAAATGACAGCAGTAGACACTGGGAAAAGCACTTAACTTCAGACAGAAATCTGTAGTGAMAAGTATTAAAATCTCACGTCAAAAAATTTAATCTAGGACATCATAGGTCCAGCTGAACTCTGAGCCCAGGAGCGCTTTCCACCTCCCGGCTCTGGCTATGCACCTTGGCTGCACGTCAGCCCAAGGCTGAGGACGTGGGTGGGATGGGAACAGTCACCCTGTGCCCTGGCAGGTCTGTATGACTGGGGGTTAAGGCTGTGGGGCACAGCGCTGAACGCATCCCTCCTGCAGTTTAGGCACTGTGTGACATAAAACAAAGTGCAGGAAGCAATGAAAGCTGGAGAATTCGTATCTTCTGTATAAATAGCTTTCTCTACATGAACTTTGACATCTTTTAATTATGATGCGAAGTTTTCAATAACAGAGAAGATACTTGGGATACTAGAGGGATACTAGGTTTGGTGGAACATGGGCAACTTTAGAGATAAAATGAGCAACAACCCTCAAAATATGAGGCATTTGAGAGGTATTGGAGTAAGTGCCTACAGCAGTTTATGAACAAATTCAGAGATGATGGTTCACAGTTCACCTATAAAACTGTAAACAGTTTTGAGAGAAAGATTAATTTCACAGAACATCTTGGAAATGTACTGTTCAGCTGTGATGTTCTCCTAAAATGTATTTGTACTGTCTAACACAAATATATCAGGGAAAAAAAAAATCTTTTTACTGGAATGAGTAATCACTACACAGTGTTTAGTAGTGCAATTCTCCCTTTAATTGTCTATTCCCTGCTGCTGACTGTTTCAGTGATTCAAGAATAAATATCAAAGAATAAATAAAGTGGATGCAAGAGGTTTCTTAATACATAATGACTAGGCTGCACTTTATAGATGAAATCTCAGACAATTCAATCATTACATAACCAAGAATCTCATGGCAATTCGGGAATTGCTGTAGTTGAAAGCTGATTTCTCTCTCCTCTGCCTAGCCTCACCATAGCTTAATCATATTCTATTTCTGACTTAAGTTACAGCACCTCACTGGCAACATAACGGGCATTGATAGTATCTTGAAGACAAAGGAAAACTTCCTCTCTGAAGCACTGCAAAACTGACATGCATAGTAATACCCATCTTTAAAATAATTAAAGTCACTCATAATTTACATATGCATTTCAAAGAACAAATCATTACAGTGTCTAAAGAAAACAAAACCTGCCATCTTTCTCTTTGCACAACTCCCAGGAAGGCAATGGGATTTTGGGTACAGGCACCTCTTAGTCTGGTGACTTCCCTCCACACGTCATATACCATCTGAACGTGCTGAGCACAAAGGGATGGCTATAGCGACAGGGGAGCATCAGCAAGCTCACCCATTCTCACCATCCCTCCGGGCTTGTTTCTCTTCAGTTTTTCCCTCAGGAGCATTCAGACTGTGCCCTTGTTCTCTCCTCTGCCTCCAGACGCGATAGGGGCCTCTTTGCCTTTATTGAAAGTCACCAGAACCAACCCCTCTTTTCCCTGACTGCACACGGGCGAATGAGGTGCAATTTGCAGCAGTCTGCTAGCACTCGTACACACCAACTGGTGGCAGGAGGACTTCTGCTTATTACGGTATGCCTTGTACCATTTCTATCTGCACCTTAATTCATGTATTTAACGGACCCTACTTCCATTACACTTTAAACCTAGTGATATCATATTTTAAAAATAAAACTTAGAATTTACCATTCCATAAACGCTACTGATTACTCATTAGCCTTGCTACAGACATCTATTTTACGACCTGAAGACACCCCTCTCCTCACCTAGTTTGATCTCCTGAATAACAGAAGCTAAAAAGAATATCATCCAGCAATTAGCCGAGAGGCCTCAATTTTTTCCTCCAGGAACAGTTTTCTCCTAGTATGTAAGTACAGACACTGAGCTCACATTGATCTCAGGTCTCATATTATTTTTACAAACAGCAGCTGTCACAGTGCCTAGTCATTAACATGTGATTGACCTGAGGAACACAGCTCGTCCAGCATGAGGCAACATGACAGCAGTGCAAATGGCGCAAGAACCCAGTACGCCTGTATCATCCATGAAACTACATCCTGAAACTACACATCCCGAATAATAGCCTCAAGAGCCAGTTTGGCACTGCAATGGCATCAAAGGTAGCATACCCAGACCTGTACAGATATGACCTGAGAAGATACAGGCCATATAAAGGGAGCTTTAAGAGGGCCCAGGTTGTTGATATGAACAGAAGATGGACAACAAAAGCCTTGTCTGAGTTTCTGAGGAACACATACTTTGTTATCAGTGCTCTAATTACAGTCTTGATTTGATTTAAGTCCAAATGAAACCCTGAGCCATGCTCTCATTAAAGAGCACTTATATTCCCGTACTTTTTAGGTAAGCAGCTGATTTTAAATGGTTGGAAGATAAATTAATTGCATTAATTTTAATAACATTTCATTTAGAAGTCTAGGAGAAAACTAAATGAGACCAGTTAAATAGATAATGGTGTAAACATTTTCTTCATTCACTGATTTATTAGAGAGATTCAATGCAATTCAAGCAGGTCCCCTATTAGAAAGGCTGCATGGCATGGACCATGATCATGTGTAGCAATAAAACAGGAGGCTTCCTCCCTGCAATGACCCAGCTACACGGCACTGCCACGGGCACCGTGGGGTGAGGTCTGATCATTGCTAAGGCTGCTCTGGGTGGATTGCCTCACACATACCCAGCTGAGACCAATTAGACAAGTATAACAAGATCACTGATGCTACTTCCCTTTTTAATAATACCAATTTAAAAATTAAAATTCTTGACTGGGTTTTGTTACTGCCTTTTAGGGCAGTAAATAGAACATAAGTAACTATTGCCCACTTAAAATTGAATTTTTAAGGTTAAAAATACTGCTTTTGCATACAGGTTTTCTTAAATGTCTCTTGAAAAAAAAAAATTGCAAACAATTTATAAATTTAGTTCCGAAAGCTTTCAGAAACTCAAGATTTGTTTTGCAATTTCAAATTTTTCAAAATTTATTTTATTGAAAAAATTTTCTTTTCATTTTCTGAACCTTGCTTCAGGACATGAAATGGACTGACAACGTAAACAAGATCTGCTGTGATCTAAAATCAAAGGCTGAGATATGCAGTTAGGGCAGTACATATTAATGGTTTTTATGTTACGCATTGAAAAAAAAATAAAAAGAAATGATCAGCTTGGACCAGCTTGAAAGTTTTTTCCTTGCAAAATATAAGATCCAAAGATTTAGTTATATATCAAGTCAAGGATATAATATTTCCTGCAGCAAAACCTCAAACACATGTGTCCACCTCCCAGCTGAATGCCCTACCCACCAACCTACTGAATCACAATCTGCATATCCCTGAATATTTAGTTTGTCCATGATAAGGACTCATTTGGTTGTAATTTCAATTACTGTGGCATTTTCAAACAGGGCAATCTACCAGAAAAGAGGAGGCACAAGTTTCAGCCAGTCCTGTACCCTATCCGACAACGATTCTCATGTTAAAACTAATTTCTCTGGCTCCTGCATAGCAGGATCAGAATAAGTAGGATGTCAGATATGGTCTCAGTTGCCTCAATAAAACCTTTCCATCCTAACTTGATTCTTCCTCTCATGGGTGTTGCAGATTGACTACTGCAATGATTCCCCTGCAGTTATTTGATTAGAGCCTAATCTTTCCTTCTCACACAGAGCAAGACTTTCTGCCCTAGTATTCATAAACTGCAGCCAGCTATTTGGCGGCAGCGTTGTTTTTGCTGGTAAAAGCAGTTTTTCCTCTTTTGCACCTCTCTAGGGTGGGATGTGCCGTTCACTTCCCCATAGCCTCCCCACTGCTGCCATGGTCAGCTGCCCAGCAAAGGGGGTCGGGGCGTAGGTAACAGAAACAAAGTCCATGGTCCAGGTCACCTCACGGCCAAGAGCCACAGCAGGAACCCGGGGGGCAAAGGCAGGAGGAGGAGCAGGCAGGTGCTGATGCTGCAGCGTACCCGCCACTGGGGAAAGGGGTGCCCCTTCATCACGAGCCAGGAAAGGAGAATACAGCCAAGAGCAATTACTTTAGGATAGTTACCAGTTTGTGTAACACTGGTGAGGCAGTGTGAGGCACTGTGAGGCCCTTAAGTGCTCATCTGGCTACAAGTCTCCATTACAAGTATTCGGCCAGTTAACTCTCATCGTCATCAACCTGTTCAAATGAAACATGTTTCTTGTGCTTCTAAAGTGAGTAAGAAAAAAGTATATCGCAAGCAAAGTCCAGACACTTCCATCAGGTATGTTTTTATAACATTCAGTGGGACCAGAATCCATGCACAAAGTGCAGAACAGATTATATTGCTGGTAAATGAGGTTAGAATAACATTGATTTTTTWAAAATACTACCCTGTAAATTCTTCTACTTAGAGAGAAAAGAAAGTATCATTAGGCAGATTCTCCTGAGTGTCTATAAGGCTCCCTCTAATGCACAGGTGAAATATATACTTTTCCTCACACCACTTTTGTGATTTCCAGTTTTGCTTCTGTTAATTATTCTTTCTAAAAAGTAGATTTACATTATATTAACAGACCCGACCTTCCCTAGCATCTTTGGCAGCCTTTTAGGTTTCATATTCGCATTCTGTAAGCCCTAAAAAGTATGCAGGTTACTTTACTGGAACAAAAGCGTACGTATTTCCTTGGGACTTTGCCTACTTCTGGTTTGGAGCATGAAGTGTGCAAACTACGTGTAACAGCCAAAAGACATCTAAGCAAAAGTGCAGAATCATTCAGAAAGCTAATACAGACACAGAACATACATAACCTCCTTTCCACCATGAATGTGCTGAAGGCATCTTCCTGTAAGCAATGTTCATGGGAACATCTTCAAATATAAAACTGCATGCCAGTCCGTGTTTACAGGCATCTCTGGAAACGAGGTAGAATTATCAGTCAACATTTTGTGCTAATGCAGCACGGAAGTCRTAGCAAAGTGAAACAATCTTCCATCACACTACCACTGCCATCTGATTTCTGCTACTGGGTGGAGGTTTGAGTATCATATATGGGAAAAGAAATATTAACTGTATTACTGACCTGAATTAAATGTGCTGTAATCAGACTATGCACTCTCATGTCATACTGATGCGCTTTCTGCGCAGTAGGAGATGGAGAAACCCACAGCCTGCCTGGCTGGACGCCTGCTTAAGTATTAGGTTGGGGATACTGTCCCAGCTGCAGATGAACAAGCGGGGGAAAAAAATGCAGAAAGATTAATAAGCTTATGGTGGATCTGGGGAAAAAGAGTGACTCTCTCAATGAGAAAGAGAGGCTGTTGCGGTCCATGAACACAACATATAAACCAAGTTGAGGAACACAGTCAGGAATCAGGCCAAAACCTGCTCTTCACAGAWGTTCAAATGGGAAAGAAGATCCCAAAAAAGGAGCAGAGCCAGGATAAGCAAGGGTAGGCAGCAACGGGATCTATCTTAAGGCCTGCAGAAAGCAAGATARGGAGCAAGAGGAGGAAGGAAGAAGCAGTCAGTGATGTTCAGAAGCAGCAGGTCAGAGCAGATTCCCAGGCAGTCCACAAGTTCCCAGAGTGTCTCTTACTGCAACAACAGTGCTTCGGGCACAGCCTCTCTCCAGAGAGCTCAGAAATCAATAACCTGGAGAGTGATTGCCCTCAGCAAGCAATAGCTAATTACAGAGACCATTCAAGGCATTCACTGACATATGTACCAGTTATTCTTTTTCTTTCTGTTAAGTTGACTGTAACAACTTTACAATTTTCCCAGACCCACACTAAATCTTTTGAAATTCCAAGAAGGAACAGACACAAAAGACCTCAAAACCCCAAAACCCTGGTGCTCCCAAACGAACAAAGGYATAGTTTTGTCTCAGTTCAATCTGCTGTTTTGTCATTTTTATACTATCCCATACTTTATTGCATAATCTATTTGTGAGTCAGTACAATTCTGAATAGCCTCCAATGAGAAACTGAATAAGTATCTGATTTAATGGTTTCTATAAAAAAAGTGCTATAAGCATCCTCCTGTATTATTTGTTAGCCATAACTGGGAATTGGTTTTATCACATCCTAGCACCCAGTGCAAATTTTTGTGCATGATCTTTTAGTAAGATATAGCCTAGACAGGAATAACTTAGTGTCAGACGTATTCCCTAGAGCTCTGAATTGGTGGCAAAGAACATTTACAAGCAATACTTAAATTACAACATGCAAGGGAGAGACCAAAACAAAGCCTTGTCCTCTTCAGCAAAATACTAAATGAAGCCTTTTGGAGGACTAAAGCATTGATCTTCCCATGCTTTTTCCTGACTTAAGCTTTCTTTTTTCCAGAGCTCTTCTGTCAACTTGCATTCAAAAGTTTTACCTGAGTAAAACTGGCCTCAAAGTGGTAACACCAGGCAGCCTGAGTTTAATGCTGGATCCCCATGCCTTTCAAAATGTTTTTAATCTTTTCCCTTTCAATCAGGTTGGAAGGAAGAAAAGAGGACACGAGTCTGTCTTAATTGCTGACACCATTTTGTGATCAACTATAGCCTATTTAAAGGGCATTTTTGATGCTGTGTACTTGTGTCCTAAGCTGACACAATTTTGTGTTATATCTTGATGGTACTTGTTGTGCTGGGATTATTCAGAACACTGCATTTTTTGGAAGAAGCCAACAGGCATTTCTGAGTGTGACTGTTCACAAGCACCCAAATGTACTGGACCATATAACCCTAAGCRTGTGCTTTACTGACAGAAGACCTGCCTACAACTCAGATTTAAAAAAACACATCATCTGCGTGGGGACTTACTGCCTTTCATTGCATGGTTATGCTGGACCTTCATATTCCACACTCCTACTCTACTACTTAGTCATGGATAACACTGCTGTTTCAGCAACATTAKTTAACCCATATTTTAATAGTTACAACCGTCTATGGAACGGAGGCAAGCTTGGGGTTGAGTCTCAGATTTGCATTTGCTTTGTCATCGTGGGCAAGACTGCTCTCATGGCTCTGGCTTCTCATACAGAAAAATGTAATGATAAATATTACACTTTTATGAGGGCTGGAGGGGAAAAATGGCTTCACTAACTGAAATAAATTAAAAACTGAAAAGTTGCCAAATCCAACTGTGAATCCAAGAAATCTATCCCATGTGTGTTTCTGAAAGATACATTAAGTATTTTTGGGTGYTTATTTCTATCAGTCCTTGTCATATGTGGATGCACAAACTTAAAAATCATTTTGGAAAGCATAGCATTAAAAGTCTCTGTCTCCTTTCAAGATTTCATGACTAGCTGGAGGCGCCTGGAATGAAATATGCTGTGTTGCCTGGAAAGAAGAATCTGTGGCTGTGCTTCCCACAGGTTCAAATGACTGAGCAGAGAAGTGTAACAGGTTCTACGCTCCACAGCCAAAGTTAGCCCCAAAATGTGCAACATCCATTGTAAGACTTTGAAATAAAGTATTCCACAGCAGGAATGAGAAAAAAGAGAGATAAAAGTGTTTCCTATGTGTCCATCTTAAAGACCATTATTTGCTTGTCACTTCATGGAGGAAATATGCCAATTCAGACACGAAATGCTCTAAGCTGATTGTATGTGATTTTCCAGGTACATTGGCACAACGTAAATTATCCTCATTCCCTACACCTTATGGCATATCCTTTTCCTAATCCGCAAACTTAGCAATTAATCAAACATAAACAATCAATCACGTAAATATATTCTATACTCAAAATTAAACAACTCATTTCTACTCTACAGTAACTATTTTCTGATCATGCTATTTCTATGGTTAAGAATGATTACTTTTGGTTTTTTCCCTACCTTCTTCTCCTTCTCAGACACAGTTTTGGTTTTTTTTAGCCTGTGTTTTACAAATAAAATTTTCATTTGAACAGAAGTTAAGACCAGGAAAATCTCATTTTAAGAAGATTGCTTGTCCAGAAGGAACCCTGTCTCTAACCAGAGCACTACTGGCTCATCTCAGGTGGAAGGCAGATACACACACTTGGATAACGTTGCGGGGGGATGCCTTTGGAAAAACACTGCAATGCTAACACTAAATGAAAGAACTACTGCAGTCCTGAAACATTTTGCAGATGGGAGGATCAGCTTCCTGACAAGTCCTTTTATAAGTGATTCAATGGAAACATTTAAAGAACATTGTGCCACCTTAATTAGAGGGCTTGCCATATGTAATATGTATCTGTTAATTGTAGTAGAACTCTATCTTTCAGTCTTGATCTAGTGTTGTAAGATAAATTTGAGTAATAGGTGTGGGTTTTTAATTTTGTATTGTTTTAACATCCACCGATGCTGACAGAAACTGGTATCCATTTCATCACTTTTTCACAACCGTAATAAGAAAACTATGCTTCAAAAGGGCTTGTATATGGCAGATAAAAAGTGCAAAGAGGAAAAGATTCAAACAGCCTGGCATCAGATCAAACGGCTGGCAGAGTTAGAAATAGACCCCAGGTCTCTGACACCGCAGTCCAGGCTTGTAGCATCTGGTCTCTCCTGCCTCATTTATTTACACCAGTTTTTATTGTCTGCTGCTTAACTGAATTACAGAATCCACACCAACAGCTGGGGCTTACAAACTGGATATATCTTTTTAATAAGAAATGTTTAAAATTTTTATTTTAATTGTCAGTGGTCATACATCTTGCACTAGCTTGCTTCCTTTTCTGAACATGAACGTACACTGCTTTCATTTATTAAGTTACTGATCATTCATCTAAGGCTAGGGAAGGCAATAATGGCACTCATGATAACAAAAATCAATAGAGCTGTAAATAAGCTTTGCTACAGCTCCTAACAATTTTAAGTCATTCATTAGCTAGAAACATATAATGCCAGCCAAGGATATACACTGGCTTTCTACGCTAGTTTCTACACTTTTCCTGCAGTTGTACCCATCACCTTCTACCTACGGGTCAGAAGAGAGGATTCTGTGGACTCTGTAAAAGCAATGAATGCGTTGCCAACCCTATTACGCATAATGTAATGATTTTGCTGAATAGACAGAGGGATAAAGATAATCAGTGCGTTTCCATACAGCCACAGAGACTTCTCTGTTTCCTTTACATTCTGCCTTTTGGATCAAATCCCTTTTCCAAACTCCCAGCCAGGTTTTCCAAAGGCCTCCAGGAAGAACAGAATAAGTCATTTTAATAAATTCCAATCACATTTTGGCCTATGGAATGACAGTCAAAACATTCAGGCCATATATAGTTTACACCTCTAATATCAGAAGGTGAAACATCAGGGTGTAAAAGGAAAAGCCCCCACAAGGGAAAAAGCATTTGGAAACTAAAACTGCTGCTTAAAATGTGCTAAAATGGAGACCTTGAATTTGAACCCTTTCAGAAGGGCAGCAAGCAGAAGGGGAATTTGACAATCTCACTGGGGTATTCCTGGGTAGCAGGAGACTCAAGTACTGTAGAGCTAATAAGGTCAAATGCATTGGCCACAGACTGCACCACTTTCCATTTTGCCTTAAGAAAACCAAAACACGCTATGGGGTAGTGCAAGAGTGCATCAAGAGACAAGATAGGAGAGGAAAAGGCATGGCATTTTGAGGTCCTCTTCCAAATCTCTTAGCAAAGTAGCACTGTAAACTATATCCCATYGCATTTAATACATTCAGCTCTTTTGATCAAGAAGCAGAATCTTGGAAAATTTCCACAGACWTGTTAGCAGGGAACACTGTCTAATTGCCAAAATATATATACTTTAGTTTAAATTGATTTGACTTTTTCTTACTTGTAACATGAATTTCCAGCTCATATATTTTTGCAGAACAAGTTGGAATCTATGGGGTTCAATAAATACAGTGAAAAAATGTGAGGTACTAGAAATCCTGATAATCTTGATATGTTTCTCAGAAGACTATGAAAGAAAGCTGGATTTGATTGCTTGCCAAAGAACAGAGGAAAAGATCTTTAAGCTAAATCTTACTGGATCAAAGATGACATCTGACCACTGAGAAACAAATCCTTTACAGTTTAGTAAGTAGCAAAGCCTAAATAACTCCTCCAGAGCACCATATATTAACACACATCTGACAACTTTGCCAACAGGAGCTCCTACTATTTAATCATAGAGGAATTTTGGGCTTAGCCTCCCAGGCAGACATATAAATATTTTCTGAGAAGAAAGAAAACCTAAAATTTCTACGCAGAGGGCACACATACTTTGTTTCCCCATACCTCTCTACACACAGTGTGAAGAGATCTGAATGGAGTCAGGTATTTTCAGTCTGAGACTGAACACACAAACTCAACTTTCTCATGTGAGGCTCAGTCCGTCTGTATTAATTTAAGCTTGATGTTCACAGTGGCTGAGTTCCCTCAGCTGCATCTAGAGTCAAAGGGTCCAGCACTCGTAAATAAATAAGCAAGTAAATGAGACTCCCACAGCCGGTCAGTCAGATTTACTACTAGAAATCATAGCAGATACTTTCCCAGTGTAGCTATCCACAAGGAGCTGCTTATCTCCTAATCTGGGACTCATTTAGGGAGTCATTAAAGGAGGAAGATTCAACTTGAAGAATGCTCTTGTCCTAGATACCTACAAACACATTTATCTCAGAACCCAGGTGCCCCTGTTAATTGGCATTGACTTTATAAGAGCCCATAAGAATATTCATAGAATCGAGAACACATTTCTAAATGATTCATGTTGCCGATCCTCAATTATCCATTTGCAGCACCATTACCATATTAAATATGTGACAATATGTGCACTCTTCATTATGTTCAATGTCATCCTTTATTCTATTTATAGGCAAAAATCTGAATCTTAAACAGACGTATCAATTTCTGGGAAGCTTTGTCATAATTTTAGTCACTGAAATCTTGATCAGAGTTTGAAAGAAAAAAAATCGTTTGTCTGACTGAAAAACCATCCTATAGGCAAGAATATGGAAATACTGCTATAAGTTTATAAAACAAATAAACTTTTATTTGAACTGCTAGCATGAACCAGTATTTAGCATCCAAAACCTAGATTTGGGAGACCCTGTAGTATCAGAAATTCTCAGGCAAGATTTCATTATAGGCACCACTCTAATACAACAAAATTTAATATATGCACCGTTTCACAATTCCTCCCACACATGTTAGCGCACATGGCTTATGCAATGTGTCTCACTTACTTCAGAATCACCAAGCTGAAATTGCTGAGCCATATGTGGCTTGAAAATAGCTCCGGTGCGGCTCCAGTTTGGGAGATATAGCCTGTGATTAATAAATGGTATGCCTGGCTGGACGGCTGCTGGGTAACATTTTATTGCTACGGCACAAGATTGCAGCCTAGTTGTGCCCTACAGGCAACCTTTGGAGACTGGTGTGACACTCCTGGGACACTCTTATGGGAAGCAGTGTAGACTGCTTCCCAGCATCCCTGCATCTGCCTTCTGGTCCAGCAGTTGGCTCAGAGAGCACACAAACCTCAGAAGAGCCAGGAAAACTTCTGCTGAAAATTACACTCAGTATGAGCAGACTAACTTCAGCAGTGGAACTATTCAGTTCATGAAGAGGGAGGCGAAAATTAGAAAAGGTTGCATGGAAAGTCAAGTAACAACCAAATGAAAATAAAATAAAGCAAAGCCTGCTGAGGGACAAAATTGATGATGGAGTACACCTATACCTGTTGAGTTTGTGAATATTTTAGTGCATGTGATACACAAAAATTCATATTGCTATACGGTTGGGAGTTATTGTGTGGATATTTAAAGAACAATTGAGAGCTAAATGCAGCTTTCGTCTGTGTAATCAAAAAATTAATGTCTTCAGCTAGCCTCAACAGCTAATTCTCTGAAAACCAAAATGATGACTTCTCAGAACTTATTTCCAGTATCATGCAGCTAGATTGGTGGTGTGGGTATTGTGGTAATTGAAAACCTGACAATTTTTTGGTCCAAAAAAGCAGTTAAAAGCTCAGGCTCAGGAGACCTTGAAAGGCCACACAGGATTAAGGCTAAGTCAAAGCTACTTAACTCTATGAGAAAAATGGTAGATTTAGGCAAAACAATAAATATTTAAACTTTGTCTTTTTGACCTGTTCCTTCCTGCTTGTCACAGTCTAACAGGGAAAAATACTTTCTTTTGAAGAAGCTGTTCTCCATTACTATATTTTCACGGAAATCATAGGTCTGAGAAAAATCTATAACCAAAAGCCTCTTCAATAATATAATTGCTAAACAGGGGAACCCATTTTCTATTGACCCAGCTAAACAACATAGTGACTCATGTGTTTCCACTCTGTTAGAAGCTTCGGTCAGGCCAATATTCCAGAAAGAGGAATTCATAGGAGAAAATCAAAGACACTGCACTGTCATCTCATTACAGTCAGCTCTGTATCGTCGCTGCACAGTGCGAGAGCATGACTGAGCGGTCAGGCTGAAGGACTAGGAGGTCTAGAAACATTTCCTTGTTTCATTTCAGAGAACCTGTGGCTACAACTATATATAATGTGGTCCAAGACCCTACCTATAAGTCAAATGTCCATTGGGAATGCGCTAGTGACCAGTCATGCCCATGCCTGTCTCTGATCTGCTGTGGGAGTGATAGCTGGCCCATGCCAAAGCTGTGCCAGGGATGAGGCTAATGGTAAGAGCAATCACATGCCGGTGCTTTGGCCTTGCTTCATTAGGAGTATGTACACAGCCAGTGCAACCTGGTATCCAGGTCCTGATGTCTGCCAAGGACATGCCACGGACGTCTTCATGTGTCACCGGCCTGCTGTCCAGCTTCCAATACTCCTAGGTCCGGGCCGCTGGACACCTAGTTTCTACCACTGATCACCTGAAAAGCCACTTAAATTGCAGCTCCTATAGTCCTCCCTTGTGTCCTAAGACATGCAGAACCAGGCAGACTTGGAAGGGGATCCTGGTTCAGATGAGGGAACACATTTTTCCACAGCAGCCCGTGGTTGTGTGGACATGCCCTGAGGGTACCAAATACACTTAACATCCTGCATTAGGTATGACACAGCTGGGATGAGGGGCAGGCAGCTTGCCACCCAAAGCAGAGCAGAGAGTACAGGTAAATAAATGCAAAGAGCTAAGAGGAAGCGTGAAACTGAACTAGTTTTGACAACACAGCACGGGCTACTTAAATACTTGATCTGACTTAGATGCTCAGTTCCAGTGGTTATTGATGCTTGATGACAAGATGTAAAGACAGAGATGGGACATTCACCTTGGCCTGCCAGCCATCCTCACAACCTCAGGTATTGAGATCCTCCCTCTCTTGTACACAYGTCTCTCATTTCACTTCTGACTAATTTACAGGGCTTCCCACTCAGCTGGCCATTTTCTGCAAACCTTTCCTTGAAATTCCTCCTGGGCATGATACGGGGGGCTGTGCACAGGCTGTGCACAAGATTGTGCACAGGATTGAAAATCCCACGGTATAGAAGCCAACAAGAATAAGTTGTTGCAACAGAGAGTGTAATAATAGTTAAATACCACTAAATATGGACTTTGGGAACCTGCAAGGAGATATGCAATGAATGTGCACATAGGTGCCCAGATGGATACATGCAATTGAATGTAACACACACTAAGGCCCTATATGCACTGTGAAAATATAAATGGGTGGCACTCAGGCTATCCCCATATCTAGTATAGATGCAAAAACCATCACAAAGTAAAACTGTAATCAGGGCAGCCTAATTTAGTAATGAACTCTGATCTACTCCGAGAGCTGCAGTCAGCAATTTCCAGTTTGACAAAATATTCATGCATAGATGTTCCTACCACTAACCCAGTTTTAGCATAAATGATATTTAATGAAAAATGAATGATGAGCAGTAAATATTGGGTAACAGAAACTGGAAGGGAAGGAGGAATAAAAAAATAAATTTATCATGAAGGAAAAGCAAGAAACCGATTTTGACTTTTTTTTTTTCTTAATTTTTTTCTCCTGTGTGGTGGGTAAGAGAAAATCAGTAAAAGATCATAAGAAATACCAGAAGCTTTGGAACTTTGCATGTAGAAAGGCTTGAGGGTCACTGCCATCCCCCCAGCCCTCTGCAGCATTTTGATAATTTGATGCAATCTGGAAGCACTTCAGTGCCAAAGAACAGTGGCTGCTTTCCATCACCCGAGTCTACTGCTCTGGTTTACAGGTTCAGTGATTTAGCCCTTCCTTAAGATTAATGTATTCTTGCACCTATTCGTCTCAAGGAAGGTCTTTTTCTTGACTGTGATTACGAGTGAGTGAATACTTTTGGGGAACAATTTAGCCCCATGTTTACCTTGCAAAATACCAGCAAGCACACTGTAATTCCCTTCAATTTAGAATTCAAATGTATTTATTTGATGCATTTTTTTCTTCTGTGGATTAATCATAAAATTATTTGCTGTATTTGATATCTGAACTGCATCACTGCATTGGTCAAACAAGTCACACAATCATTTTTATTTCGGTCTGTATTGTGGTGCAAGATCTTCACCCGTGCCAGTGTTAAACAAAAGCCCTGCCTCTATTCAGGCATATGACTTTGAAACAATGCTTTTGAAGAGTTACATGGGTAAAACTTCATTGCTTGGAAGTTGAGGAAGGGGCAAGGGAAGAAGGCAAGGCTGACACGCTTCCTGAAAAGCTGGAACAAATATTTGGTGAAATACTTACAAAGCGGACTTGAAAGAGAAGACTTAAAAGGTGGCATTTAGAAACCTTAGTCCAAATGTTTGTGAAGACTCCAGCACAGCTGTCATCTAACATGGCAACACCAAGGCTCCCTAGGCACTTTCAGGTCAAGACCTCCCCTGGAGGCAAGAGATCTGCACCTGAGCACACACGTATGTCCCAAATGCCTCTAGGTCTGGCTCCATGACTCAGTACAGTCACCTGCAGCATTCAAACTAGCTTAAGCAAATCTACCCTGCACTTTGTTGCCTTTTTTGTTTCTTTTTGTCATTTTTTTGTTAGGTTTTTTTTTAGGTTGGCAGGCTCCTGTTTGCTCCTGGCAGGATGAATTTTCCCCCTCTGTTTTATCTCTAATACCTCCCTCTCTCCGCACTGCTCTCCTGGGAAGAAAGGCACAAGGGAGGAACAGCACCAAGAGATCTTGCTCTGCCACTGTGTCCCTCTGGTACTGCCCCCAGGGTAATGAATCTGGCTGAGAGCAAGGGCTTATTAGCTGGTGTGTGCGTACTGTGACCATGCTGCCTGCAAAACCTGAGCAGGCATCTGCCTGGTGTTGTACTAAGTGATCAGAGACCTCACAGAAATGGATCTGAAGGTGATTATGCACCAGTTAGTGAAAACTTCTACATGGTGGATGGGAACAGCAGGAAGGTCACAGCAAATCACAGCAGTGGAGGACCCCAGCCAGGGAACCATTATGATGTAGGGCTAAATTATCACTGTGCTTTGGTCTTCATTGAATTTCAACCCTGGACAAATCACAGACATTTGTAACTTGGAAGAAATTTTGCCAGACTAGCTGTCAGGAAGTCTTTAATACTTTAGAATAGTTGGCAATCATCTAATTAAATCAGAGAATACTACTGCAGTGATGAGAAAACGTAATGCTAAGTTCCTTTAGACAGCAGGAAAAAAAGATGCAAAGATTGGGGTAAATACATTCCCCTACATACTAATGAACTTTCCTCTGTCAGGCTGTGATAGAATCCTTAATATAAACATGTATTTGGCACTTGTCTTAGAAAAGTTGAGTACTATTCAACATTGTTCCATTTGGGCACTTCTACCACTGGAGCCATAGAAATAGAGCTCATGCTGAGTAAGATAAAAGCTGGCACCAGGCACAGAACTTACGCATTGAAGGGCAGGGCACCATATATGCTTAAGAACCAAAGAACTCCTAGGATACGCTTCTATGATTACGGATTCTATTTTTCAACCTCTGCCAGATAGAAATGGGTCATTTGCTTTGCCAGAGGAAGGGATTTTAAAGAGTTTCTTAGCACCATACTGTAGGATGAGAATTCAACACTCTAGTAGACTGCTTTCTCAGGGTGCATACTGTCTTCCACCATCTCTGATGCGTCCKCTCCAATTGCAGTCCTTTTGGTCCTTCTCAGGAAGGAAGCAGTGTCCCCACCCTACTGCCATCTCATCAAGAATTTCTTGTTTATATCTTCCAGTTACTTTTTATTTGCACTTCCACGTGGTCCTCTGCATCCTTCCTTCTCTTAGTTCTGTCATATTTTAAAAAGGGAGTAGGGACCCTTTACTCCTGAGGTTCTGCACTACTAGTGGTAGTCCAGATTTTTTAGCTTTCTCCCTGTTAGTGATATTGTATTACAATTGCTTTTTTTCCTGTGTATGCTTACTGCACCTATAACCTACACCTTTACATAGATGTCTCTGGTACACAAATGCTTGTTAAAGCAGTAGCTGGAAGATTCAAAGTGACAATGCAAACTGATGCATTTTCACAGGCATTATTCACGTGAAGGAGATACTACTTATTTGCTACCTGGTAGCAATGACAGGACTTGTTAATACTCCTGCCAACATTCAATTCCTTGACAATGTCTACCCATAAATATATTTATTTAGATTTTTAAAAACTTAATTAAATCAAACACTGGGCATATTAAACAGAAACCTTGGCCAAATACAAAACTAAACAACAAGTAATATCACTTTTAGGAATAGAGCACTTGGAAAGCTGGCTCTAACTGCCAAGAAAGTATTTGTTATGACGAGGCAATACAGTTTTCCTTTAAAAATGCAACTATCAATCAAAAATATATCTATTTTGTGGAATTATGTTGACTAACAAGTTGCTTTTCAATGGAAGAAAAGCAAAAGTCAAATTTTGATAGTACTTGATTCATGCTTTTAAGCTATTAAGCTTTAATACTAATTAGGTGCCTACAGCTGACATTATTTTTAAATTTTACATAGGATATTGCATTAATGAAAAACCCAAACCATCAGCACTTATGTTGGAGACAATCAAAGAGAAGAGAAAGGAATGTCTGTTTCATGAGAAACTGAGATTTGGGGTTTCTTTCCATTTCACATTAGCACAAATCTGCCACCAACCTATGCTCCGGATGTTGGAATTATGCACAGATTTGAAATATGTTTCCTACCAGCTCTGGTTTCTATTACTGCATCAATCAAAGCCTTCCATTTGCTAGCTACTGCTCACTCCACAAGAAAAAGCCTTAAAGAAATAAGCAGGTCTTTTACATGTAACAGGAGGTGGCACAGGTGGACCTCAAAGGCAAGCCTAATGCTGAGCCCAGCTGCTCTTTGGGAACTCCCTGCAGCCAAACCTCTGTACATCAGAAGACTGTCATCTCCAGCACATGAGATGCAGACAGAGCTGGTTGACAAGTAGGACTCCTTGATGGCAGAAAAGGGATTTTTTTTCTGTTGTTATTGAGTCTCATTTTGGTCAAAATGGGACTAAATGCAAATGTTTCAATATTTCCAGAGAACCAGTATCCCCCTGAACCTTGCAGCTGCTTGGTGAAAGTGACTTTTCCATCAGACTCACTGCTGATGCCGTCAGGGAAATAGATGCTCCTCTTTTGAACTCTGCTTTGGTTTTGCAGAAGATTTCATCAAAAACAGCAGATTCTGAATCAGAGAATTCTGCCCCCAGGAACGAGCACTTCAGGATGAAACTTTGTTTTATCAGACATTTCCTGCACATGGTACTCAGAGACACTCAACGACTGCTGTATTATATGAGTAGGAAGAAACTTTATTCAGCAATCAGGACCCAAACTCAGTATTTGCACTGAGGCATCTATTCTTTTCTGCCTTTATAATCATGGTGTCCTGCTGTTTCCTTCACTAGAGATTTTTAATCTCATCTGGTCACTTTTTAATCAAGACTACTTTTACAGCATAATTATGTACTATATTTGCCAGTTAATTTGATCCTGAAATATTACTGCTTCTGGAAAAATGCAGGATGTTTCACATAATGCATAAGAAGATGGCAGTCAGCTTAAAATGGAAGTTTGCAAAGATCAAGCAATKTATTTCTTACAATCAGGTTGCTCTAGCATGTGCTGTGAGCCTCACTACTAGCAATCAATGCACTCTTTGACAAGTTAGRTATGCACGACAGTGCCTTTAAAAAGGATGTTTTCATGGATATCCTTTTGCTTATGGTCATTTTAAGTAGAAATCTCTTGTACATAAGGTGCAAGCACTTAGCAGAAGTGCTTACATCGTTAGGAAATCCTTAAAAATACCACAGAGTCTCCCAAACCCAGTAAGCTGTCATTGACTGTCACCTAATCCAACCCCCAAATTTAATTTATGCATAATCAAGGGTTCTCAATTTATGAAATATTATGTGCTCCTAGTAATGTGGAAGTGTATATGATCAGGAAGGAGTACATTTGCACCGTATGAAGAACTTTGCTGTTCAGGGTGACTGCACTGCCTGGGCCTATCCAGCAAGGGGCTGCATTTCAGCAGTACCCCTACATATAACAAAGGCTAATGTCGTGCCAGGAGGCGTTTCATTACCTGAAGGTTGAGAGTTGGTACCCAGTCTAGATTAAGTTTGTTAAATTAAGAGTTTTAGGGAAGTCCTATGAATGCAAGTAGATGCAAGAAGATCTGCAGAGAGGGGCACTCAACAAATAAAGAGAAATGTTGCACTTTGTATGGTTCCTATTTTGGAAGGCAAGATCAGCCTTGTCGAAGAGTCTGATAAGTGAATTGTCCTAACGCTATCTGGCACTTCTATTTAAGCCAGCAGCACATTAGCATGGGAAACACCTTCAGATGAAAACAAAACACGAATGATACTTATCACTCATTTTATTTCTTTTTATCTCCTTTGCTGATCTAGTGCCATCAAACTTGACTTTGTGTGAAGATCAGAAAACACCTGTTCCTGGGCAGCTTACAATATAAATGCTCTCTGTGTGTGTRTCTGTGAAAAAAACACGCAACAGATCTTTGGTTTTATCTGTTAATCTTCCATCATAAACACAAATGAGATGAACAGTGTCTAGAGTGCAAAATGAGGATGATAGACTCAACTGGACTATATCCAAAGAGCCCTTATAACATTTGGAATAAAARACTTTTGACCAGTCCACTTTAGCAGTGCTTTTTGCAGGGAATCACTTACTGGAAGTTACAGTCTCCTCACTGAAAGCACAGGAGATTATTTTCATTGCAGAGTTTTTGCATAAATACAGCAATTGAGAGAAGCAYAGCACAAGTTTGCCTCTTGCAGTGTGATGGAGGTTTTAAAACTATCTACAAGAACATAGAATGATGGTCCCCTCTTAAGCATAATCAGTTTCTCATGGTTTTATTCCTTTTATGATCTTAGGATTCTGCAGAGAGATACAGTTTTAAGGATAAGAAGCCTGTCCATTCTGAGTAGTGATTTAGAATAAGAAGTAAAGTTAATGCTGCATGTACTTTAGAGTCTTTTCCAAGCTACTAAATTACACACAGGACTAGCAGGGAGACATTGTTAAGCAGTTTTATCTTTAAAAAACCCTCACCTGTAATGCCTTGTTTCTGAAAGCACAACAAAGAGAGGAAGAAAAAAAGACAGAAAAAGAAGAAAGAAAAAAAAAAAAAGAGAAAAGTTAATGTAGACTCATCAAAATAAGACAGCACTAAAGGTCTGACTAAGCTGAATTCACATTCTTTAGACATACATGACCATGACATGCATGAACCATAGTCTGCAATTGCAAATCATATTATTAATAACAGCAGCTATATTCTTGTTGGAGAGTCCTTTATTTTAACAGTTATCTGACTCATTTCAGTASGGCCTTGACAGGAGTATGCTACTACTCTATATGTTATTGCAGATATGGAGGTGAAAAATATAACAGTACTGTATGCAAAAGGTATGATTCCCTGAGAGGAGTTCATTGAGTCCTTAGGGTCACTGTTGAACTATAGATAGAAAACCCCAWTTGCTACATTGTCATAATTTGCTCAGGTGTTTACCTCTTTCCATGAAAAATGCATATGCTTTTATCTCAGCCCCTAAGCAGGATAGGATGAACTAAATGTGCTTTCCTCATCTAGCTGTAAAACTGAAAAACATACGCTTTTCCATTATAGAAGCAGTATATTATGCTCGCTACACCATTTTGTTAACTCTGTGATAGTATCTGGCTGATGTCTAGGTTATTTAGCATAAGCAATCACAATCTATCCATTATGCTAAATGAATAATAATATCTTCTGGGCTATGAAATGACAGAAATTCATCGTTTCATAGACTTTGAAAAGGTTTTTGCTGATACAGCAATATGAAGTTCCATGGTTGAATATACATTCAACTTTAAGTGAACACTAAAAGAGAAAAAATGTAGATGTTTATCTCCTCCTTCTTTCCCTGCAGGAGAAAATTAAATTAGAGTAGCAGTCAAAATAATTTCCTGTCAAAATAAACATGTAAGTATGGCCATGCGCACACTATTTCTTCGTAACAATAACTAAAATGTCTTCCACCTAAGACTAGAAGAGTATTATCTGTTTGATCTAGGGTGTGTTGCTTCACAGAAGGGCCAAACTCCTCCCTCTACAAAGGATGAGCTTGATTGCACCTTTTCATCTCACTGGAGAAGCTTTTGTGAATACAAAATAAAAACAGTCCATTCAATGATATGATACAAGATGTTGTCATATTTTATTATCCCTGATTCTGCACATCTCTCATAGTTTCCCAATGGCACCAGGAGGCCTCTACTCCCATCAACAATTTGAGATTGCACCCCTCAGTTGTATTAAAAAAAATTCGAGTTCCTGGGACTGTAAGAAGCTGAATGGGAACTCTCTGAACAGACCAGCTGTTGCTGATATGTAAAATGAAATTCAGTAACCCCCATTAGGGTTCATTTATAGTAGCTGTTGATAACAGCTACTCTGTATTTAATGAGTGTTGGCTTCTTTTAAAACATTAATCAAAATCTAGTGAGCCACCCTAGGTATGAAAATAATGTCAAGTACCAGCTTTGTAGAGCCACATCTACCAAAAGTAGATCTTTTGAGGTACATACCTTATCTTACTGCCCACAACCCACAACATAAATAAGAATGGCTATGCATAAAACATTAMCAAATGCTGGTCCTATATTTATAGATAAAAAAAAAAAATTAGTCACAGCTTGAGTTTACAATATTACAAACTGAAGGGCAATTAAACCATTTATATGCAATTTTAATTCTGCTTACAGAAGCTGAGTAGCACAGCTGGAGCCATGTCTCTACCACAGGATGGCTACACTATATTAAATAAAGAAAAGAAAAAAAMCCCACCCTGAATTTCTCAGACTATCACAGAACAGTAAAAGCTTCTTCTTCCAAGAAGGCACTTAGTCATTTAAAACCAGTGACATGGCATCCTTAAAATAAATTAATTTGATCAGCATCATCAACAGAGATGTTCAGAACTCACAATTCCTATACTGTTGGTAAAGTCAATATTTAAGAAAAGTTTCATTTCAAATTGGAAGGATAGATGTTTCTGGCTAGGGATGCTTTCTCAGAACGCATATCAGGGGAGGGAGAAAGAACTATACATGTTAGTCAGATTTTTCCAAATTAAGATAAAAATAGAGACCCCAGTTATAAAATGCTGTAAACAATAAATCCTGAAAATTTGACATTACAGCTCCTGATAATCCCAGATTAAAACAAAAAATGAAGCACATTTAGCATTCATCCTGGTCAAAAAATATACAGAAATCAACATTTTAGCTAACATCACCTGTCCTTCTGCAGCCAGCATGAAGCTGACCTAAGGCTGTGAAGCTGGCCTGAATTACATATTACATAGTTCTGGCTTATTTAACACATTTATACTCCCTCCTGATCCAGCACCACGCAGCCTGGGTGTGCAGGACCCAGTCCCAGGGGCTTCAGCACAGCCCTAATTCCCAGACACATCAAGGTATTGGCAGGGCTGGCAAAACCCCCAAGCGACTCTCAGGCTCAGAGTAGTCCTTGCTCCCAGGCCACCTCTGAGCAGAAGACCTGAGAACTGATGGAAAGGGTTTCTGCCAGGCAAAGCGTGAGGAAGAAACCAGGCCCAGATGCAGTGGACGTTTGTGGTTTGTGGGGTTAGATGATCATCAAAACCAAGTTAYGCATTTCTTCAAAACACTGGGTTTCAGCAAACTGCCTTCCCTGTCCCTCCTCCTCACCCCCAATAGCAGAGTTTTGTTGGAAAAGCTCTTGACCAGATCTGAGAAGTCTGCAGAGAATAGGTGACTTGGCTATTCCATGAACTTTTTATACAATCCCTCTCTGACTGCCAATTTGGTTTATATAATAAATCAAAGGTTAAGGATCAAATGAAATCATGCAGAGAATTACTTCAAGGCTCATAGCAACATCATCAGCTCTTTATACAAAAAGTCAAAAAAGCAGCAAAACATTATTTTCATTTTAAGTGTCTAGACAAATGATTATTTTAACCAGTAATCAGAAGTGAATTCCACTGCCAGAAAAAGACATTAAAATCTTTAAGAGGCATAAAGTTCAGTCTCAGGCTACATAACCTGCCAAACCTTWCAGTAATGAACGGTCAGGAGCAAACAGGGATGTCAAATATTTTATCAGAACCATTAAGTGCCTTGAAAATACAGTAGTAAAACCTTTGCATTAATATCCACCATTAAAAGGAAGAAGTGTAAAAATAGGAATGATATGTCCTTAAAGTTAAAGTTTCTGTACGGCTTCTCCATAATGTCATGTCAAGGCCAAGCCTCAAAGAAGATACAGGAACTCTCTGTTAAAGGTTAGAGTAATCAGCCCCCAAAATGAAAGGTATACACARATTAGTAGTAGTCCTATCTTTTTTCTGATTAAAAAAGATCCTCAGYATAATGATTTTTTAAGTGCTAAAGGTTATTATGTATTGTAAACTATAATTAATTTGCACCTCCCTTCTTAGAAATAAAAAATATTGTTATATGGAGCTAGGATAAAAAGAGATTACATAAATGTGCTCACAGGTTGGAATCTCACTGTTTGAAGAAACAGGATAAACTCAAAATATATATGTGCTTTTGCAAAGGGCAACTACTATTCAGGTAASTCTGGACAAAAAAGTTAAATATTTTTAACAGCACATAACAATTCACAGGTAAGAGAAACATCTATCACTCATCTCCAAGGGACCTGAGAACAGGAAGGACCAAGCTTGTCCTYGGCGTATGGAGGTTCACCATATTTAATAATTTAAATATGATTTGAGCAAAAGTAAGGCAGCATCTGCGAGCTCAACTCAAGACAGTGCATTTGGTGACTGTGGCAAATATCCAACAACTCCAAAGGAATCTGAACAAGCTCCATTCAGTAGRTTATGATACGCTTTCAACAAACCCTCCTCTGTGAAAAAACATTTTGTGAAGTCCGCRTGGGATTTTTCTAATAGGTCAAATGGAATATAGTTTATACAATTCAATCTCATTGACTTGTCCAATTCCTTAAATCAGGAAGCACAAATCTGATGCTTAGTGGAGAAAAACAAAACACTCCCCCCACTTCCCAAACACACACAACTACTCCTCCTTGCTCAACCCCTCCTAAAAATTCAGGGCCCCTATCATGCRTGAGTAGCTCATGCTTCTAAGCAAGTACTTCTCTATACCTTAGATTAGCAGTTATTTAGGAATAATATTCAAAACAAAACCATTGGCTTGTGGAGGTGCTGTGATATTTCAAAACGTGTCAGATACAGATCTGCTGCTCTTTGTCCCTGAACATTATGATAAACTAGTGTTGGTGAAATACAGAAATGAATCTGGATCCTTCAAAACAATTTGCTCTCAAGCTGTATTGCTCAGACAGAACAGTACATTAACAACAGGGCAGAAGGAATAAGTAGGCTGTTGCACCTTCTGGATGAAGGAGTTCATGTAGAGTCTGAGAAGAGGTTGTACATGTGACTCCTCCCTCCAGCAATAAGGTTCATTATACAAAATTTCTCCTTGGCAAAGGTAACAAGAAATTTTGCCATTCGCAATATTCATACCGCAGGAGACTCATGCCATTTTCATTCAACCATCTGGCCACAGAACATTGTTTTTCAGGGTAGTATCCAGTCTGCTCAAATTTAGATATTGCATCACCTCAGTTTTACGTGTTTGGCGAGGGAAGGCAGTTTAGTTTGCCCAGCTTTTCTACAAGTCAATGGAGAGATTCAGGTACCTTTGAAGACTTGCAAAAGTATTTCCAGTCTTCCTAGCTTACGTATTTCTCCTTTTTTCCTGCCAATATATAGAATTCAGGCATTTCCAGACATCATCAATCCAATCTGCTTAAATGAGGGGTTCATCTTTTTCACTGGGATCACAGGAAGCTAAAGGAAAATTTTGGCTCCATTCACTTAGTCCACAGAGCGGTGGCACTTCACAGAACTGTGTTGGCAATAAAAATGTGTGAAAGAAGTGGAAGATCTGGATGCCAGGCTATCTTCAGCCTGATCAGAGCTGAGGTCATGTCTCAGGGAGAGTGGCCTACTGAATACTCTACCAAGAGCTCTTTAGACACCATGTCACTGTGTCCAGCACATTGAAGGGGAGCAAGTGCTGCAAGAGCTCAAGTCCAGCTTATTAGTTGAAACATTCAGTTGTGAGAGGACTTACTTATTTACACATTTCACATTCAAGCATGTCCTTGTCATATTGCTTATCACCAGGGACAGAAACTTAGATCCCATCCCTTTCCCCCCCCAGTACTGTCCTCATATAAGGTGAAGCCAGACACAGACATCACACAGTCTAATATCTGGAGCTTCTTCGTTCGGGTACCTTTCTGCCTCATCTTAGATTGCGATATACCTTTTGGCACTCAATTCCCCAGAAAGGCAGGCTCTTCTGTGCATACAGACTGACAAAATGTTAGTGCCTAGGGAACACTCAGACTACATGGGAGGCATCTAATGAATCTCAATGCCTGATGGATTTAATAGCCTTACTAAGTAAGCAGGCTTGATCAGTGTCTAGGATTCAGCAGCGTTTAAAGCATTCTAATTCCATTGTAGGCAGGATTTAGGCAGACTGGATCATAGCCTCACCTTTTCATGTCCTTAAAACAAGAAGTAGCAACAAATACTCCAAATTACAGTCCATAACGGTATTATAACAGTTCACAGCGACAAGCTTCACCAGGAGCCAAGTTTCTGACTCCATATGTGTATATATGTTTGCTTAAATTAACAGTAGTCGGCTGAGATCTGATGTAAACTCTATATAAAATAAGCTGACAAGTTTTTAAGGGTTAAGAGACTCGAGAGCTATCAAACATGAATAACTTGCTCCCACTCTTCTAGTTATGCTACAGAGCATGTTTGCCACGGTTAGAAGCTTATATATCAAAAGGATAAAAATGAATGAAAAATTGTCTCTATAAAGGCCAGACACTGGTTATCCTACTGCCTGAGACAGACGTCTTGAGCAGTTAAGCTTTTGTAGTGTAGAAGGACAAGGGAATATACCAGATCTATACATGAAGGTCTATTGTTCTTGCAAAAATCTGTGATATTACGCCTTGCTCACACTCATTAAACCAAATGATGCTTTCCTTTACAAAGGCATATTGTATTTACTATTGATCCCACCTCCCAAAACAGAAGACTCACAAACACAAAATCAAGTGATCAAGTGATAAACCTGCTAATTTAAACATCTTTGTTACACAAGCCACTGAAGACCTGAGCTTGAATTTCTTTCAGTCTATGAACTCACCCCAAGGAAATTAAGACAACAAGCTTCATACGTAAGTGGTATGCACTTTTAAGAGATCAGAAACGCAGTTTGCCCTATAACTCTGTCATTCTCACCTGCAATATTGTACGCAGAGCTTGTTACTCCTTTCAAAGAGAATATTGCTGAACTAATTGAGATGCTCAAGGAAAAGAAATGAGAACGCTTTTCAGAAAAGAAAAAAACTTCTGTCCATGAGTATAATTGGAAAATACTGGTGCTGTCAGCTCAGTAAAAGAAATGGGAATGATACTAGTACAGAATATGTAAGTAATTGATGTTTTGCTTTGCCTGCAGGACAAAGGGCTACATTCACAAGACTTCAGAAGCAGGTAAGGATCTATAATCTCAGTTCATTCCTCAATTTCTGCTATCGATACAAACAAGAGAATTCAGATCTTGCACTCTTCCTTCCCTCTCAGTGCATATCAGGTTGAGTCAGGGGACAATTTCCAAGAAGAGAGACTCAGATAAGCTCTTGTGCAGGCTGGTGGTTAAGGCATTCTCTTCCAAAGGCAAAAGATATGGGCTGAAATCCTCCCACAAGAAGAGGGATTTAAGCCCAGGCCTTCCATGCTTTGGTAACTATTGCTCTCAGTTACTGTACAATAAAGAACCACTGTTTTGCAAAAATGAGTAAATTAAGCAAAATAGTTTTGGAATGACCCATTTTTCAGTTCTTTTCAATTCATAGTCATGAAATTAGAGCAGAATACAGATACAAAAAATAATTCAGGAAGAAAAAAAGGTAGAGTGTGAAAACAGGAGTTAGCAATCGTAAACACGAAGTGAAAGGGTACCCAGTGAAACAGAAAAAATAGTATCACTGAATATTTAAAACAGTTATATGAAAATGCTTTTTTGACATGCTATGCAATGAAACTATAGAATTAATTTCCCCCATTAATTCTTGAGGTCAGGAATATAAAAGCCAAAGAAAAACATTTATATAGACAACAGAATCTGAAATATTATGTTGCAATTTTTGGCAGCAGCATTGATTCTTGAATTTCCACATTTAAGTCAAACTCCTATCAATCAGAAGGAAACTAGAAATAGTCTTCACCTTGGTCTACACTGGATTCTCACATCCTTTTTCTGAAGAAGTTTGCCCTAGATAGCTTCTGAGAATAATTAGACTTTCTTAACATGTAAAGTGACTATGTCCATGTTCCCATAAAAGTTTGTTGTCAGATACCATAAACACAACTTCTAGCCCATTTTAAAAGCCAAATTCTTTCAAGTCTAAATTTTGTGTCGATGGCTTCTCTGTACACGCAGCCAAACTGGAATCACAGCCCTGCTTTATTTTGGAGCCAAGTTCTCTGTTTCATGACCATTAGTTTAAAAAAAAAAAAAAAGGGAAAGAAAGAAAAAGGTATGACCATTAGGAAGACCGCATAGCTTTCAGGAGAATCTCATAGGAAAGTGGTTTTTCAGAAGCATGCTGGAAAGATTATCCTGGGAAGACTGAAACATTTATTCATGATAGAAGGAGTCCTTCTCTTTATTCCAGCCATCAAATACCTGAAATCAATTTGTAGTCAGCACATCACAAAATAGATGAGACTGTAGTCAAATTTGCTTTTATCATTTAAGTATATGATCTTGCTTGGCAATGTTGTACCACTAAAGTGAATTCAGATTTAAGTCACAACTTTGGCTTGCTACATATCTCAGACAGCCTATTCTGCTTCAGTTTTCAAGCCTGACTGCCATCATGTCATTTTGCTTTCATTGCTATCCCTAAGAGGAGACAATAAAGCTTTCCTATCTTACAAAGAGTTACCGTCGATAAATTTAAATGCTGAAATGCCACTGATCATAAGAATACATATTTTTCTAACATAAGAGATTCAGAAAGCACTATTTTTTAAACAGAATATTAAATGTTTCTTTCCATAAAAATCCACTGTGCCAAATATAAATGCATGCAAGAGAAACCAGATTGTGGCAAGTCTAGACAAAGGCTGGATATGATGAAAAACACAGAAGTGCGTTTGCTACTACAGAGCTACTCTCCATCCCTGTCTTGAAATTTTATAAATTTTAGCATCTTCTTTGCCAGGCATTTCAAAGGTAGTCCATTAGATACATACTGTACTGCATGATCTTATAGTCCCCCAAAATGGAAGAAGACTGTATGAACATACTGTTTGTCCCTCCATGGGATACTGCAGTTGTAATGTTTATGCATGTATGTCACAAACCCCAGCTAGCACTCTCCTTTTCTGGCTGAATCTGCTCTTAAGAAACACGATCTTAAAGCAGCTAGACCAAATCAAGGGACATTATGATAAGACTATGAAACAGCCAAACATTCCGGTAATCTGAGGCAAGTTTTTCTCACAATGGAGGAAYCTAAGCTATAAATACTAGGAAATGGGAAGACAGTCCTAGCACACCACTTTTGATTCTGGTAAGAAAAAGTAAATAGTACTGTGAACTACAGTTGCTATACAGTTACTCTATAACTCTGCTTGCTGGAGCTGCTCTTTCTTGAGAAAGAAAAAAAAATTCACAATGACTGAAATTGGAAGCTAAAAAACCCCCACTTAATCATGAGCTTGACTTTCAAACAAATATATCAAGTTGGACTTAAATTGCTTTTTAAAAACACTGCATTGATAAAATTGAAAAATCTTTATAATTAATTCTAAATTGAAAGAAAATAAAAAAGCTTCCTCTCCTAGAGGAACAACTCTGCAAAACCAAGGTGGGTTGATGAAATGCTCTGGTGTTCTTGAATCTTCATTTTCTTGCTAAATGTTTGGCCCAAAATTCAAGTGTAGCTATAAAAGAATGACATATTGTACTGAACTCAGTGGATCATTTTAGTATGATGGGGTGAGAATACCGGGCAAGGATAACACCGCTGCTATATAGGATCCATACGGGGCGGGGGGAACCAAAACCAAAACCAAAACCAAAACCGAACCCTACACCAATCTCTGTGGCGGGTCAGCAGGAATTTTAAGCAAGGGATGGCACACTATGATAGTCACAGAAATTAAAACCCAGTTTTAGTCACCTGGATGTTCTCAGTCCTCAAGTGACCTTCTTGCAGGTCTTCCTGGATTGGCACTACTGACTGGGAAAGAGCCATGGAGCATCTCAGTGCAGAGCGCCATGGACACAAAAAGGCCAGAAAAGAAACAGGCTCTGCTGTAGGAGCCTCACACTCAGCCTCCCCTAATGAGGATACCCATCGCTTGACACAGTCACCTCACAGAGTACCGCAACCTCAGAACAAAGAGAAATATAAATGCCTCCTCCCACCCCCAAGCAGCCTGGGTCTCTGAGCAAGCTCTAGGCGTCATTTGAGGGAGGACTGCGAAGAGTATCTCATAGCAGATTTGAATATTAAACAAGCAATTTTATTCTGCCTGGCCCTGCAGACTATTAAGAAAATTGTTGCATTASTCAGAGTTGTCCTACATGCATTGCTACTCATGTGCTAAATACCTATTTAACCTGAAGTTCAGGTTGCTGAAATAATTAATAAAATCCTACATTAAACACAAATATTACAGTCTTAGTAAAATAAACAAACTAACCTAAAACTCCAGGACTGAAAACAATCAGGGATGTTATTGCAAATAAAATACAATTAATGCTGCAGAGCTGCTATTGGGTGTTTTTTTAAACACAGGAGAACTACCAAAAGAGCAGTCCCTCCACCCTGCTTACAGTCACTAATCATGCATTTCAGAGTTAGGCAATGTCAGAAGAAAGGTTGCCTGTGCAAAATTAATCCAGTCCCTTTGGGTATACACATTATGATACAGTCTTGTAATTACACATTCACACACAGTTTTTCCCCTCAGGACCACTGCTGTATTCGGTTCACAGGAAGGAAGAGTGCTCTGCTAAAAATCAGCTGGACAAGCTTCTGTTTCTCTTTTGTCTCCTCTTCCAGGGTCGATATGTGGTCCTGTGCTGCTGTATTTACTGCCTGCTGCCCAACCTTGCTCCAGTAACAGAATTAGCGTCCTCCTGGGCTTTTCAGCAGTGCTCATCATTGTGATACTCAAACGGTTCACATATATTAACTGATTTATTTTCTGAACACTTCTCTGACTGAGATAGTATTATAACTGCTTCTATTTGGCAGGTGAGGAGCTGCGTCATTTGGAAATTCAGGTATAAAGTTTCCACTCACTTTGAGCAGGCATAAACCAAGAATTAATGAATTCAGCTGAGCACCCAGAAGAAGAAGAACACAGGCAATCATTTGTGGAGGTCTGGTTTAAAAGATTTATCTAGTATTCTTATATAAAATTTATGGCAGGTATGGAATCCAGGTTCACAGAGGAAAATTTAACTGCCTTGAGCCTGAAACTTTCTCTCTGAGCTGCCTTGTGCCATTCAGAAACTTTCAAATTTCACAGCAGACTAAAAGGCATTTTACAGAAAAACAAGCTCCATTACTGCATAGTCTGGATTCACTCCTTTTCCCTCGCTCACTCTCAGAAATTTGGACTGCATTGGTAATGTGCTCCTCCAGCATCGCTGTTTGACTCCTTTTGCTCCACTGATATCTTTCTTACTCTTCGTTCTTCACTATCCCTTCGATCCACACCACAGGCCCAGGCTTCAAGCTTTCCCAGTCTCTCCTCCTCAAACAACTTATCCTGAATTTAGCTTTTTTTGTCTAATTGTTCGCGTGTACTTTTCCTTCTTTTACCTCAATCCCTTCTTTTTCCACCCAAGTCCCTGCACTGTCACTGTCAGGTCGTCCTCTGCACCTTTGTCCAGTTAGTCCTTCCCCTTGTTTGCCAAATCCATCTCTCTGTTTGAATCTGTTTTTCACAGCCAAACTCTTCCCAAATCCTTTTCAACTTTCATTGCCCTCTCCTCGTCATCTCTTCCCCTACCACCAGTTTTGATGGGAGAATAATTTTATTCCAAACACACTCAAAATCCTGTTAAAATTTTGGAAAGACATGATATCTGTTGACAMCAAGTTCTAGGAATATGCAGCTCCTGCTGGTCACTGCAGAGTCTCGTACCTGCACAAATAAATAACTTTAATACAATTTTAACAGAACTTTCATGTCATCTTAGTGAAAATTAAAATTTTTACTTAGTAGCACACATATGGGGAAGGAGACTGCCTTTCAACATCTTCCTTTTAGGTACAATGCTCCTTTGAAACAATACTTACATCTGCAGGAGCTGGGGACGGTTTTATGCCTAAAYGTCTTGTGGTATGATGGAACCTTATATTGACCTGCGTACTTCTTCAGTCAGGGATATTTGGTTAATTTTCTTGCATAAATCATATGTGTTCATGATTTTCAAAGTGTGAATAGTAATGAAGTTGCATTTATGATGCTTAATTTGATTTTTAATTTGGCCTCTGTGGGTCAGTGCCTCAGAGAACTGCTGCTGCTGATAGGCATCATCATGTGAAGAAATCTGCATTCAGGCCAGCTGTGTTTATGTATCATTCACACTGGTATCATACAATGGAGAAAATCACAAATTTGACTCTAATTGTGGCAGCTGTGTGCAGTGAAGTGTCCAAATTAGAAGCGACCTATAAAAGACTGCATTACTAGTAAAAGAAATGTGCTCTGGGGAATTTTCTACACAATGGAATATTTTGGGAGCAAGCTTTCAAAACAAATAGGAGATTATATATGAATAAAAACCATGAATGATGCATGTAACCATGAATGAACTTTCTGAATGTATCATTGTGCCCTTTCACAGAAAATATTTCTCAAAAGTCCCAAAACATTTGAGTTTCAAGTCCCAGTAAAACTGGCTGAAGCAGGACCTGACCAAAAAAAAAAAAAGAATTAAGGCACAGTTTTAAGACCCGGGTAAGAATATTCTGCAAACATTAAAGCTAAAGCTCTGCATACACTGAAAGCAAAAATGTAACTTCTGCAGCATAGATTGTCAAACCAAAAAGCATTACCTCATCAGGAGATCTGAATCCAGGAATTCCAGCCAATTTGCTAGTCTACCTGGTGGCTTTGTCAGCTGAATGCTGGATTTCTTTATAAATTACATCTAAACTCTTCTGTTGTGCCAGACAGACCTCACTGACAGAAGGATTTACTGAAAATGCTGTGCTGGAATCAATGAAACTCACCTCATAAAAACCAAAACAAGACAAGAAAATTCACATACGTTTTTAGATATATTTTAATTTTTTTTCAGTTCATTTTTTATTCAAAACATTGGCTTCCCAGAAGTTTTACTGTTTTCTATATGTTCAAGAAAGTAGATTTGTGGAGATTTCAGCATTCAGTATTTTTTCTATTTCAGTATAGCCTGTACCACAATAATAACCTGGCACTTGCTTCACTGACTGCCTAAAATACTTATAGAAGAAAATAAATTTAAAATGACTGAAGCCTCTCTCAACTTCCAAAATAAATTAAAAGAAGTTTTAAAATTTTTGAGTGAATCAGACTCTGACAAGGTTTGAAATGTGAATGATGTGGGTCTGGGTTACAGGAGATTTGTTGCAGAAAGATTTAAATAGAACATTCAATTTGTGGCTTAGTACTGCAGCACTCTGGGCATTTTTTGCTAACTCCCCAAAATACAACTGAATTCTCTATCTCCTAAACATAAATTCCACCCTTAAGTAGGTCATTAAGGTTAGCTTTATATAAAGCAACCCATCATGTGAGAAAAGCTGTATGATATTCCCATAGACTTAGAAAACATGGTCTAGATGAAATCCCCATAAAACGGCACCTTTCTGCTTGAAAAAAGTTCACTCAAAGACTTCTTAAAATGGCTTTTGGTCAAAATGAAATGGTCATCCAAAAAGAGCTCTGTGTGTTTTCACCTGAGACCCATCTCAATCTTTTCGAATGGATGATGGAACAGAAAGGGCAAGAATTACGGATATTCCAGAGGAAGGATCAGAACTCAGTGATACTGGGAATTTCAAGGAATAGCCCAAATTCAATCCTATGAAATTCATGCATGCTTGAATTACAAGCGTGGTTGGGCAAAAAATACCAAGTATACCAATAAATGAGTAACAGCACGCTAGACAGCAATAGGACCAGGAACAACCGCAGATTATGAACAAATAGGGACAAACAACATGATGATGTTGCACATATGCATCCAGAAGTAAGCCTTCTGGTGTGCTTACTTAGTGCTGACACAGATGGAATACCATGTCTGTTGTTGCCCAAATCATAGTAAGACAAAGACAGACAGATTAGGGAGAGTCCAGAAGACAGCAGCAGAAATGGTCAGATCAGGTGTTTGGAAACAGAGCGTTAGGAGGAAAAACTGGAAGACTTACATTGGTTCAACATGGACTATGGACAAGAAGGGACATGTAAATAGTAATGCACATATGAAGACAGTTGTTAYGAAGAAGATAGAGAGAGCATTTTACTAAATTCTCTAAGTCTGCTGCAATATTAATACATGAAGCATATGAATAATAATTGGATTGTGGGTACTCACCCACTATGGTGGTTAGGACTTCCAGCATATTATTTTTTTCATAGACTAGTTAAAGACCCAACCACATAAATTTGGGACTCTGAAATACTATTATGTGGCACGTGGATAGAAACATAAAATGACATAAACAGGTTCTTGGAAGGTTTTCTGAGGTTAGGACTAACCCTCAGCATTCACAGGAGGAAGATGTGTGTGCCTGAAAGTCGTAGGTGCTGACTGAGTAGAGAGAGGCCCATGAACGAGCACTATATTCAGACACAGCTTGGGCTGTTGAAGGAGAAAAACATACTTCTGTTGATGTCTCACATAGAGGGTTCAGCATGTAGTGGAGCATCAATACCTCTGTCAGGAAGGGCCCTCTTTCTGGGGCAGGTCTCCATCGCGTCATTATGCATATTCCTGCCACCTCCACAACTCAAACCCTGCAGCAAAGGTGGTATGATTCAGGGAAAATTGGCTTAAGCACATTTCTGTAACCTTTCTGTTCAAGCCTGGACAGGCTTCAGTCACATATCTTTTGCTCTCTAAGCTAACCTCTGCCTCATAGTAGAGGGCAAGATCATTTTGCAGCTTCTGGTGAAGTTCTTGAGGTACATCCTCCAGCTGCGTCTTCAGAGAACAACCCGCGGCTGCAGTCCCTCTCATGAGGGAGGGAGGCTGGCTGGGTCACGTTCCACTGCCGACTTCTTGCAATAAAGACTCACTCACATAAATGGGGCACCCCACAGAGAATAAAAGGATAATAGGATCTCCTGTGCTTGAATAAGAGGCTGGAGCTTTTATTCACATTTTAACTTGCTTCATTAAAAAATCCTGATTACTTCTGCAGTGTGGTCCTATCTCCCTCGGGACAATATGCCATGAGAACAAAATTCATTTTCACTGTGGCTGTTAGCAGCAAAGATGTCTTGATTTTTTGTGTACCTCGTTGTCTCAATGGGAAAACAGCTTGTGCAACAAATGCTAAAAATGCAAGCAGTTTAAATCTAAGAGAAGGTATTTCTTTGCACTGAATAATGGTCAAAACAACGGATTTGTGAGAAATATATCTTAAAGTTGACTTCTTTGGAACAGTTGCAAAATGTATATGATATGTTCACATGTTTGAAGAAAGGCTGCATTTTGCTGAAATACTGAAGTAATTTCAGCTTCCTTATGCCTGAACAAAAGGCAGAGAATTTTTTTTCCATTTGCAATGCTGTCATTACAATATCAATGTTAGGAAAAATAAAAAAAAGGAATAGAAATAAAAAGCCTGTAATTTATAGAGAAACTCAGAAACCAATAGGTGTACTTTTAACTTGCCACTTTCATATCTTTAGCTACATGTATTTTTTCAAACACAACTAGCTAGTTTGCTGGTTTAATTATGTATATAATTATAAAGCATTGTTGTGAACTTAGTGTCTATTATGTTCACTGTGTTTAGTACACTGTAGTTGTTTTTCATGCTGCAATATTACTTCAGACCTCCCTGGACTGAAATGTAATCTTCTTGGATGCTTTTTCACTGCCATGTAATCACACACCATTCAATCATTTTAGACTGCTATCTACTTCTCACTCTCTTCAGCAACGCTAATGGACAACCCTTGTCCCAAGTTCATTCATTCCAACTTCACGACGTATTGCACCCAATAATACATGTTTCCATCTGACTAGCAGTAAGTAATACAGAAGCAATACAGACATTTGCATTGCATTCAGCTCACTCACAGCGGTGCAGTTGATCCGACACAATTCTACCTGACACGGTGTTCATTTACGCGAGTTCAATTTGCAGTCTGTATTTGATTTCTCCTTACAAAATTTGTTCTGAAGCTTGCTGGCACTTTCTTTTTTACAAGATTGTTGGAAAATTACAGGTAAAAGACACAATGTAAATATAAAATCCATATACATGTACACAARGGTAATAATTTTTTTACCGGTTTTGTTTCCTTTTAAGATGAACCAAAATTTAGAAGCAGAGGAAAAAGAATTGTCTTCGTATTCACATCACAGTAAGTCAGCATCTACATGTTTCAATTCTAGTATGGCTACTGAGACTTACGGGAAAACCTAAGGCCAGGATTTTCTCTCATGGTAAATCTTGATAGACCAAAAATAGACTTTTTCTTATATAGCCTAAATCTTTGGAACCATATATTAACTCCAATATATGGAAAGTGCACATGAGTTCTATCACAACAAATCAACGAGTAAGAGACACAGGGAGAAGACAAATGCAGTGCGGAGAATGGAAAACAATACTTGCGTGACTTAAATATTTACATTATACATGAAAAATACATCATATGCCCCTCAGTTTACGCGGTCTGATAGTTTTAAAGCACAGGAGGCTGACATGGATGAAGGTATCAGGAAACTGAACAAAACCAGAGGCAAAGTCTTTTCATTGAACAGTGCCTGGAGCTATTAATTGGAGAATATTGCTACTTGACTACATCTACCCCAGCAAATACTTTTTTTTTCCATTCCTCCCTTTTGGAAGCAGGCAGAGAAAAAAGAAAGGCTGGCGATGAAGATGAATGGGGCTATCACCAGAAGCCTGAGAGAGTTCTGAAAAGGAAAAATCACAACATCTGCAGTTTGTGGGTTGTTCGTGAAAGTAGCTGAGCTGAACAGCATTTCCCAAAGCTTGGGAGAAAATATTAAGATTTATGTGAGAGCAAAGATGTGCTTTGAAGCTTTCTTGCTTTTTACCATTTGCTTTGCTGACCCTTAAGCAAGCAGCTAAATAATGTTCTGTTTTGAATAAAATACTTCTTGCTTTAATTTACTCACAGGTATGGAAAACAGGACCAAGATAGTTGAGGTGGAGCACTGAGGTGAGAGGCATACACCAGAAGTGAAGTCCTTCAAAAGTCACATAAAAAAATTATTTCATTCTTCTTTTACCCAAAGTGACTGAAGCATTTCTAAAGTACAGTTAAAATAACCTTCTTAAAGGCTGTAAGCAGCAACAGTAATAACAAAAAATAGCATTCTCCCTGCATTTCCCATTGCCATTTTACACACACATATGGATGGATGGCTTCTATTAGCATCACAGGAGAAATCCATCTACAGTTAATAGCACCTAGTCCACTGTACRAAGGCCTCAATCACACATCATTGTTCAGTAGACCCTCCACTCAATAGGCAATATAGAAATGTAGTATTCAGAAACCTGTATTAAGCATACAGGTTTCACACGCGATGCATARTACAAGGCAAAACATCTCAGCACAGTCATTCAAAAACCCAACACATTTAAACAATGAAGTGCCCAGAGCTTGCTCACCAGAAATGCTTAGCACAGAGATGTATCTGACATCCCATTTCTCTCCTAAGCAAAAGAAGCTGACTCAGTGCTATGGACAAGCATCTCGGGCCACCAAAGACGGGAAGCCKCATTCTCTGCCTAAGAAGAACTGACCCCCGTCCAAAAACCAGCCCAAGAAACACTTCCTTTTTCAAATAAAGGAGTATTTTAAATTATATTTTAAAACACAGCTGTGTTTTATACTCAGCTGAGACCAGTCTRTAAGGTAACATCTTCGTGATGTAGAATCATACTCAGACATGGGAGACAACCAATTTTCTTCCTCCAGCATGAGGCATTTCAAAGCTAAGAGTGTGCTGCTGCAACCACCAAGTTAAAAGGGGTTGAAAATCACCCTTTTCTTATTGAGGCTGAGACTACTGAAGGAATCCACGGAGATTTCACAGAACTGAGGGTAAATACCCCAGGAATGCCTCCTCCTAGCATGGTTCCTGCTCAAAACACGTGAATGTGATATAAAAGACAGGTACCACCACTACTTTCTCTGATGGGTCCATTTAAAAGAGTGCCTACCTTGTCTCCTCATGTGAAGGGCCTAAATCCATTATTAATTAATTCAACAGTTATCCTAGTGTATTAATAGTGTGTGGTAGAAGTGCTACAGATGCATTACCATGCTGCAACCTTCAGCTGTTCTTTAAACCTTTTGAAAAATACTTTTGTCATAATCAGAGTCATTAAAATGCTCTTATTAGCAGAAGACCTGCTGATGATTTTCATTTTCTGCAGCTGGAAAAGCATGAGTGGCTGGACTCTCTGAACACAATTTTGAACGGCGCCAGTGTTAAAACTGGTCTTAAACTCTGTCAACGCTCAGTGTGAAAAGAAACAGTTTTGGAGCCAAATCTTCCTGTAACTCCTATCAGTGCCTCGAAGTGACGTAGGCTATAATGGTTTCCTCAGTTGTCTTCTGTCTGTAGAGGGAAGGCAAGGACTGAGCAAAGCAGTGCAGACTTGGGCAGGGGTAAGCTCCTGGCAATTACTGCTGCAGTTCCTCTTCCCCATTCCCAGTCATGCTCTCTATGGGTTGCCACTGAAGTCAAGCACTGGAATCCAGTAGTCTTGCCCAGCTGCTAAATTGAATTTGCAGGCACAAATTGAATATTCCTCCCTCTACCCATGGAAAGGTGCTTCAAAAAAAAAAAAAAAAAAAAAAAAAAAAAAGCCTAATAAAAAAAATTTTTGACACACAAAAAATGCAATAATCAAGTCCTTTAGGAGACACTTGATTGTCTTTTACCACCCATGTAAATCACACTTCAATACTGAACAGCCAAACCCCCCAAAAGGCAGAATATTTTCACACCTCTCTCACTCAGATTTGTGTTTACTGACATCTACTGGCTGTTCTGACTCATATCTTCATTTGCCAGTGGAATTAGAGGTGGGTCAGTTTTGCACTGCTGTAACTCCAGTGACTTTAACAGCATCAGCCACATAAGGGAAAACTGTCCCTATGTACAATACAGAAAATCTAATTTACATGTACTACTTCTAGAAGTTATCTTTCTAAAAGTATGATTCATTAATAAGGTACCTATTAAAACACCTCAAGTAAAAGGACACACAGTGGAATACAGTTACCAAATTCAAAACCAGCCCCCCTAAATACTTTTCCCTTTTGTGAAATCCAAGCAGAATCCAAGGAGAATCCTCCTTTAACCAGGCAACACATGCTTTACAAAGAAACACTGCTTGTAGAGTACAGTTAATAAAATGATCTATTGGACCACAAGAATTAGTTAGATGATGCTATCACAGTGTATTTTGCAAACTTACACAGAAACAGATCACTTCGTTCAGTATAATGAGATGATTCACTAGCACCCATTAACTATTTAGAAAAAGAATACTTTCCTCGAGCTAGCATTCTACAAAAAATTTTAGGCAAGCAGAAAATAACCAATATTGGCTGAAAAACAACAGATGACACATTTATTCAATGTGATCGATGTCGCAGGAATTTTTCCAACTGAAATCTCAATGGTTTTGTCACCTCACCTGAAAGACAGCAATTTTAGGGAAGTTGCATATCCTATTGTGCCTCAGTATTGGTTAAATATAGTCTGGGAAACACCACCGCCTCTTGACTCAAAATCAAAAAATGCTCTCTGAAATACTGTCTAAAAGGAGAGGAAGTCAGGGCTGGCTCTTTCAGTAAACATAGCCAGTCAATATGAATGGCAAAATTTGATTCACCTTTAAAGAATTTCGGAATCACAAATTTTCTTTGTTATAACAAATTCTGCTAGGACTTGACTTAATCTTCCAAAAGAAATATTCAGAAGCTTATCATTTTGTTTAATACTAAATTAGCTAAAGCATTCACAGGAATGTTTCACAGGAATTCACAGGCAACAGCTTCTCTCTGAGATTAATTTGAGAAGAGCCAATAGACGACTCAGTCTATGACTTTAAGAAGTTTCCCTACCAAAACTGACTGTTCTCCTAAAATCAGCCAATGCTTTCTGATGCCATCAAAAGCCGAGTAAGTAGCAAGGCTCATCACAAAGTGGCATTCTCCCACTAGCAATGAGGAAAGAATTTTGGTTTCCTGAAATTTCAGTTTTTCCTTTCTCTCTTGCACACTGAAATCTTCCAATAAAAGTACATAGACATTAAAAGTATTTACCTCCGTCACTGTTCTTAAATAGGTAGCTTTTAAAATATAAACACAGAGTATTGGATAGGTGCCTGCTTTAAATGAATCATGCTTTCATGAGATTAATTCCTCAGTGGAAGAATTTTAGATACCTGGATTATTTAGGTCAAATTTCCTAAATTTTAGAGAGGAAGAGCTAGAAAGAGCTACCGATCTCTTGTGGATGAACAGATGAAATAGAATACTCATTTCTGAAGAGCAATGCAAAAGAAATATGCATCAAACTGAAGGCAAAACATGGGATTTCACGAAAAAAAGTCTCACAGGAACCCAGGAGAGATGAAGAACATCTGAACAGACACTTAAGAGTTGGGCATTTCACTATCAAAAGCAGCTCAACTTCAGTTCATACATTCATAGTCTAGAGATGAATCAGAAAAATTCAAATTAATATTCCAATAAACGAAGAAGTGAGTATTTAGGCTTATCTATATTCTGTACCACATGCTGAGAAGGGGTTTCCAAAATTCTGTTATCACCCTTCTCTGAATATATACAAAAAAAGTTTTACAGTGTCAGACAATACTGAATGCCAGAAAATTCTCATGGTGTTGCATTGCCAAATAATATTCCTTTTGTTCTGTTCTGTTAGGTGCTACCCAAAATGGCAAGGGCAAATTAGGAAGCTTAGTAGTATCACAGATAAATGCTCCTTTTAAATATGGAAATGCATTCTACAGCTCCCAAAATAAATTCTCAGATGAACACACATCATCCTATGAAGTTTAATTAACTAGTGTTTGGGTTTTTTTAAACAGCAGCCTTTTGGAACAGTATATAGAATCTTCTTTAGTTGGCTACCGAAATGTTCAAGGCCTAATTTTCCCTCTGTGAAAAAGACACACTGGTTTCTGAAAACTTCACTGGTCAAATCCTCTAGCATGAAACTATGAACAAATTATAAACCAAGATACTTTCATGAATAAAATGTCACTGGCACATAACCTTGCTAATAGAACTGAATGAGGGGTAATCCACTAATTTAACTGGAGTATCAAGCATCTTGTATTTTGGCCTGATTTTTGTTTATAAGTAACTTTAATTCTATCATCTAATCCTTCAGCCATATTGCCAAGACAAAATTGCTGTCCAGTATATAATTAAAGTTTTATCTTTAAGGACAAAATACTGAGATAAAAAGTCTGTTGTCAGAATGACAAACATTAGCTGCTATTATTGTTTATTTTTGGAGAGAGACAGACACCAATGGCTTGACTGCAGTCATTCTTGGGGAGGATTTTATGATTCCAGTATGTGAGAGAAGCACAAAACAGAACCATAAAGCATGGCACCTAGATTACAAGCAGCAAAGCATTCATATTTTAACATGTGAGAAGCATAATTTTAGCACTATGMACAATGCATCATTATAAACATGATAAAGGAGATGACTAAAAAGAAACCCTACTCACAATAATAATTTTCTGTTTTCCTATTTTCTACAAACTGTCCTGAAGCCTTCCTCAGAAACAAGATGATAAAGCAGAGAGGCTGCATACCTTGAAGATAACCAACACCTGGAAGATCTATTAACTAAGAAGCAAAAGCATTCTAAAATTGAAGGCCATTGCTAGTAACCCAGTGCTCTAAACTCCCATCTAAAGAACATCAACGCTATCTGAAAACCCAGTCAACACAGCTCCTGAGTTTCAATCAGAAATTAGCAAATAGCTACGCAGATCAGGAGGTATATAAGCAATACACTGTTTAAAGAAACACCAGCTAAGACAAAACTTCACAAGGTAAAATGAAAATGTAGTGCTGTAGATGGATATACAAGCTCATCCTAAATGAACTTAGTGGGATACCAGAAGCAGCGTAACAACATTAACATGGCATACTACATTGGTTAAAATGCCTGAGAGGAGAGCTACTCTGAGTGCCTAATATAGCCTCTTTTCTAAAGGGTTACTGCAGAAACAACTACTTTCAAGACCCAGCCTCTGTCTTTGCATGAYTGTGTAGACCACAGTTCATTTTTTGTAAACAGATGGAGCAGGAGCAGTTATTTCAGGAGCAATATATATTTTRAGAGTTTGTCATTGTAAATAAAGGTAGCAAAGTATGTCACTGTACATAAAAGTAGCAAAATTAGCCAGTGGCTATTTTAGCGTTCTTCAAAAATGGAGATATGCAGAACACATCAGCTAATATTGAGAAGAAAAGGGGAATTATATGTTTGTCCATTATAGAAACAGGATACTCAGTTTCCCACCAGCACCAGGATCTTTGCCCATCTGTGAATAAGACCAAAAATCCAAGTAGTAACAGGCTATCACAGATTTTTTGGGATAGGTTGCCTTTGAGAATTACTAGACCCATTACACGTAAAATTATGGATTATTTTGCTTCCCCAACAATTACAACAACTTCCCAATTGTTGGCTGTTGTTGTTTATTAATAAACATAAGCTTGCCCTAGAGCCTTTTGTTGGTAAATCTTAAAGCACTTTTCAGTACTGGTATTGCTAACTCTTTATTCTTGGAGACAGTGAAGCACAGGAGAAAGTCGTTTCTTTGGTTTCTCTGGCAAGATACACAAGGGGGAAAGAAAGAAAAAGGGGTGATTAAGAATGCTTTTCAAAAATGACAGGGAGTGCAGCATTAAAGGTACTATCCAAATAGCAAGGTCTTTGACTTCAATGTCCACATCATACTCTTTTTGCTCATCCCTAGCAGAAATCTTCTTAGACCTCCTGAAGGAGCGATGAATGCCCTGTCAAATTTCTACCTAAAAACATGCAGTGTCTTTTAGAAGAGGCCTGCTTTACTTGGACAACAGTGGGAATGACAATGTCTAATCTTTTAGCAGTAAAGATATTAAATTCAAAATTGAGCAATAATAATCTAAGAAGAATTTTTTACCACGGTTGGTTTTCAGTAAGTTGTGCAGAACCATATTGGAAACCTACAGTATTCCATCACCTGAAGGAGTGACAGAATGAACTCAAGCATGTCGCATACTTAGAATCCTATAATATTTCAAAAGACACCTCTTGCCCATGTTTATTGTTTCTTAGTGATCACAGATGAAGAATATCATAGTCAGAGAGACAGCTTTTATTGTTAGTCCTGCAAATAAAGTCTGGAGTTTGAAAAGCAAGCTGTGTTCCTCATGATCATTTATCAGCAAGATTTTGACATTCACAACTTCATTAAATAACTTTGCTGGTGACACAAGACAGACCAATGTTCTTGTTATCCTGTAAGGCATCGTCACTATCAGCATCACTGAAAGGGTAAAAGGTTTCCAAAAGAATGACTCTTTTTATTAAAAGGAAGGATCTGCAATTTAATTCTGAATACAAACACAGAGCAGACTGAAAGAAGAAGATCTGAAGACTGAAGAAAAGATCATTTAAAAAAGCATGAAAAAGCCACCATCACCAGTCTGAGCCCCATTTAAACAATACAGACATTATTTAATCATATTCCTACTGTAAATAGTACCCCCAAATTCCCATGAGAGCTTTTTTGTGACATTATTAAAGATAGTTCCCACCCCAAGGAGTTTACAATCTAATGTAGAACAAAGAATCCCATGAAAAAAGCTATTGTTTTAACTAAAAATAACAAAATATATGATTCTTATATCTTTTAGATGTATAATGAAATAACAGTCCGACAGCCAAATTAAAACAAAATTTTCTTCAGAATATTTGAAGATGGACATAGTGAAAAGATTTTTTTTTAGTGCAAGGGAACTACAGTACCTTATAGCAAAACATTTACATTTATTCTTTGATACTGACTGATTGCCATTGGAACAGGTGACCAAAAACCTGAAAAAGCATATAATCTATAGGCAAGAAGCTAACAAAAACTTGTGCATGTTTTCAGGTTCTCTATACTCAGACATACATGAGACTGCTAAAAATATACTAACAGTATGATCATTAGAAAACATACTTAGAATTTTTAAAAGGTTGGTAACACAGTGGATTGCCTTCACAAAAGAGAAGTGCACAAGGATTTGTAAAACTATAGCGTTCTCTCTGTCAAATAGATGTTAAATCCTTTTTGAAAGTACTTATCTAATCTGAAGGCTATTATATTCTTTTTTTTCAGGTTCAGATATCACATTGGATCATTGAATTTATTTCCAAACACAACACAGAAAATATAATGCAGTGACATGGCTAATATCTGAACTTAGCACAAATACATTCTGAGATTAGATCGCCCCTATTTTCAACTTCAAAAAACCAAGGGGGCACTCTGTTCTTGGATGTGCAATTGCTACTCCTAATGAACTCCAAAGGCATTAAAAAATGAATCAGTGGGAGCTATGTGAGCAAAGAAATAAAGCATAGCTATGTGGAACCTCTCCACCTCCCAAATGCTGGTGAAATGTAATAACATTCGGAGCTAACTTTTCAGAGAAGAGTAGGTGAAGCTACAATGAGAGGAGACGTTAGCAGAAAACAAATCCATGATGGACATCAAACATCAATATAAATTCTCCTGAAAAAAATGGCCACTTCTGTGCCTAATGGAAGCTGAACTCTGCAAACTTTGCCTTTTCTGTGCCTGCAGAGTTCTTCTAAATGTCTTAACCAGGGTAACTGGAGGTAAGCACTTACTCTGCAGCATGTCACTCTTCATTGAAAGAGACTGTGGAGCTGCTCCAGAGTGAACTCAGTGACTGAACTAAATATTTGGGATAAACTGAGAGTAACATATTTCTGTGTGAAACACAGCCAGAGCAAACCTGCCAACTCTTACGCAATCTGCATTCAGCATGAGACTCAATTCTGCTCCTTCTCCATTCTCCTGTTTCCCACTATGGTACCAGCTATCGAGGGGAGTGTCTGCCTCAGTCTGGCACGCTGAGTATGACTCCGTCACTTGAGCCTACTACCTAGTACTAGTACCTAATTCTCCCCTGGCTCATCAAAGGACCCTATATGCCGGACACACACTCCAGTTAATTTCATGCTCCATAACCCCTGTTTTCCAGAGCCGCATGCACCTGGCAGGTAGGTCCTGCAATGTTTCAGGGAAGAGGTGTGACAATGTGCTGAGGTGCAGCAGAGTGCGAACTGGCAGGGTTCTGTGCTCAAAGAAACCACAGGAGAATCCAGATTTTCCTCTGCTACAGCCTAATGTGGCCCCTCTCCATCAAGTGACCTTGCACACATGAACCATGCACACATGAACCATGCACAAGCACAGCCAGGTGCACATTTCTACATACAGGTCTTGCATGTTGAATGAGAGATAAATGGAGATATCTGCTGAAATTCAGAAATCCATTTAAGAAGAAAAATCAAAATCATGGAACCGTAGAATAATGTCAGTAGGAAAGGCCTAATGGAGGCCATCTGGTTCTACATGGGGTCAACTTTGAAGTTACATCAGGTTGCTCAGGGCCTTGTCCAGTCACATTTTGAATGCTTGCAAGAATGGAGATGCCACAAGCTCTCTGTGTAACCTGCCCTCATGTTTGACCGCCCTTAAGGCGAAGAACTTGTTCCTTATGCCTGGTTGCAACTTGTGTCCATTGCTTCTCATTCTTTCACTGCACACCTCTGAGTCTGTCCTCTACCATGAGGTAACTGAAGTCAGAAATTAGATTCCCCCTTCTTCTCTTCTTCTTCTCTTCTCTCTTCATACATCGTATGCTCCAGCACCCAAATATACATCATACCTATGAAACAAAATGGTTACAACTGCTGGTTCTATTTCTAATATTGATTCTGTTGGCCTCTATGATACAACTGAATATACAGTACAATATAAGCAAAAGTGTTTCACCAGTGCAAAGTTAATTGGGGTAACTGTACTTTTCTCATAGTATATCTATACTGCACTATGAGCACTTGTGCTCATATGGGCACTACATTTGTTCCTGGGCGATGTTGAGATTTGTGGTAAGCTCTCTGAATTATTTTCAACTGACCTGCAGAACGACTTGCTTCTCCTTCCTAAACATCCACGGAGTCGCAGGAAGACAACAGAAAACTACCAGTAATGGAGTGAATTATCTGATGTCCGCTCCACAGGGCAGTTACGCTAACAAGCAACAAACTGTCCTACCTCAAGTTTCAGCCTATACTTCCTGATGTGCTTATTAATTCAAATTAGGAAAAAGACACATGGCATTCAGCTTAGGGTTTTTATGTATGGACATAACTTGCACATTAATGGTCCCAGACTTTATTTTGAAGAAAAGCAAACACCACACACACAAAGGAAAAGAAAGGCTCCAAGATCAAACTGAAAGGCTGTGCAGATTAATCTTACTTTGCAGTTTTGCTCTTTGTAAATGGTCAGGGATAAGATCTGACTCTTAGAATAGATTTTCAGACTTAACTCAGAATTTCCTAGTTTGGTCAAAGCAGTTAATTTAGAACCCCCCAGTGACTAAAATGTAATCTGCAGCTTTCATTTTACAAGCTATTACACAGATTGAATGCTATTATCATTTTTCTTTGTAATACAGGCTGCTGGCAAGTATATTTCTTTTTTTAATTGTGCAGAACTTGAGAAGTGGGATGCTAAAATAYATTTTTTAAACATTCTTGATAAAAACCCACTGAATCAGCCCCATGTTATATCATGCATGCTCAGTACATCTGCATGGAGAGTAGGGGTTCACAGCAGCTGTATCACAATGTACATCACAACTTAATACTACCAGAGAGGGTACATATAGTGTCCTAGGTGTTTAACCTTGGTATGGAATGACTACTTCACTAATAAAACAGATGTAGAGAGCTGTACATAATGGAGAGGGTGGCACAGGCAGGAAAGGTGTAAGGGCTCCGTTTTCTGGACCCACTCCCCAGCTCACACTCTCAAAAGAAGTATGTGCTGCTGCTCCAAATAATGAACTACTAAATGCCAGCAGAGGGGCATCAGCACCACCACCACCAGCCAGGTGAACGTGCTTTGTGGGAGGAAATAAGCGAAACTATAACTCCAGCAGATTTTGAATTTGCATTCTGTCTGCAATCTGAATTGCAGCTCTCACTGCAGGCTAGAGAGAGAGGAGCAGGATGTAAAACACACGCCAACAGATTTAATATAATTTGTTTTATTCTAATAGGTAAACTGGCACAGGTAATTTTCAGATCAATTTTCTTCCCAACACACATTTCGGTACAGACCTGCAGTAATTCTGTTTCAGTAACTGGCATTGCACTTGTGGAGAATGACTGTTATTTAGTGAGGATTCAGACTTCTATCTTGTTACACATTCCACGGTCCACTCAGCTGGGTCACGAGTGCAAACCAGAGTGTCCAACAGAAAACCTCCAGGGTGCTAAGGCTTTGCCCCAAAGAAACAGTGGAGAAAATATATTCCAGAAGGGTCAAGAGAGAAGAGAAAAAAGATAAGGAAACAATCGTATATATAAACTGAATGTTTAAGTCTTTTTCCTCCTGGAAATGTAAAATGACAGTTTGGGCGAATGGCTCTCACATGATGCTGTCACCCTTCATTCTGCAACTCTAGCTGAATGACGTCTAACAGAAAGCTCTTTTCACCTCACCTTCAGGGATTACATTTTTGGAGAATACTTAGGTAACTTCTAATAGATGAACGTTAAAGGCATTCAAATCTGTAATGCAAGGAATGTTCTAACTGACAAATGCCTCGTGGTTTATTCCTCCTGTATGCTGCTAATGCACTGCAGTGTATAGTAGTAACTATCGGCTTATAAAACCTCATTATATCAATATGCAATAAATCACTGTCCTTTCTTATTAGTGAGAAAATGTAGAAATGAAACGCATGATAGCTGATATGCCATCATTCACAGTGCCATCTATGTACAGCCCATCCCTAATACGTATAACCACCATTAAGCATCTTCCCCAGTACAGTTTTCAGGACTGGGCTTCTATACGGCAAACTCTTTGTCAAAGGACTTATCATAGGTACAGTGTTACATAGAATAATATAGCTATTATTGCTTGCTTGAAGTTCTATTCATTTAAAAAGTAATTTTGCTTCCATCTTGCCTTGCACCACATTTTAAAAAAAAAACTACAAATCATACCTGCTCAATGTATGCTAGGTCAACTTCTTGCTATGCATTACAATCACATCAGATGTGCTAGTCTACGCTATTCAGATAGACGTTGGAAAGGCAGAGCAAAACAATGCAGCACCACACAGAGATACCAAACTAAAGCTAAATGGTCTAAACCTGATCTGAGTCTATGCACTTTAATTGCATTAGCATGACACTATGATATCCTAACAAACTTGCAGCTTGCACAGCTGTGCTTCTCCTAGTACCTGGGCTATCCTCTACATACGCTATGTGGTAATTCATGACCCGAAGACTTCATGGCCTGAAAAAACAAAGCCATAAATGGAAAATGGGAAGAGAAGAAGAGCAAAATACTAGTATTCCTCAAGTCCATGAAGCCTGCCACGAGCACATCAGCATGTGCTAGACCATCAGGATTAATAACAGGAACGAAATGACCAGGGTAATAGCAGGCACAGGTTTTACTATGCTCATGCAGTTGTGCTTTTGTCAAGATTTGTGATTACTTTCTATATTGCTTGCTAGGCCAAGGACACTGATGAAGACTGCAGTGGTAGTGAGAGTATTAAAAAGTAACTTAAGCTAGTTACTATTAAGCGATATTATCACATGGTTTTAAAAAGCTGTCTCTCTCTGTCCTAGGTATAACTRTTCTGCAAACATACTGCAGATATTTATTTCCACACCAGTCAGGTTCTTCAGCAAAAATACTACTTTTTGACACCTCTTTTGTACAATGAAAAGCACAAGTTGCAGATGGGTGCACAGACAATCTTCCGAAAGGTCAGACGAGTCAAGGCCAGCATCTTAGGGAGGAGGATAGTTAGACTCAATGGCAGGAATGCAAATCTATTAGTTACCTGATGTAAGTTAACCAGTAGCTCAGCAAGTTTTAACTGATCTCAACAGTGTCTAAATGCTGCAATTAAAGTTTCTAAAGCAATAACAAACATTCAAGTCCCTCTGTTGATCTAGGTATTTGCCATGAGTAAAGGTACTATGTTGTAGAAAACATCTGCGTGGATGCCAGGAGCCACTCTTTAACATTAAAAAGAAGTTTTGGTTTGTTTGCTTCTGCAGAAGTACCTCTATGTGTTTTGTAGCTATTCTGGTACTAAGATTACTCCCTCATAATAAAATTGCTGGATTATCCTGAAACTTAGGACATTTGTGGTGGCTGGTGAAAAAGCTTTGCAGAGGTCTTGCTTAGAATTTTACTGCCCTAAAAAACTCAGAATTATGAAAATCTTGTAAATGGAGTTTCTCTGAAAGGCTAGGTGTGGAGGAATGCACCTAGTGCACGAGAAAGGAGCAGGTAGAATGAGACTGAAGCCCTAATTTATCACTCACATTAATATGGTAGATTAGATTACGGTGCTATGTGGCATACATTTCTCAAGCCCAGAAAGTCACTGTAAATTGTCAAGACAGCTATTCAGGTAAATCAGCTAATGCACATGGACACAACTATATGTGATAAGAGAAGGATGGCTCCCTTCTGAGCAGGGTGCCAGACTGGGGAGAGGGGGCACAGCAGAGTCAGAAGCATGACCTTGCCAAACTGAGGTCTCCCTGCTAGCCTCATTTCCCAAAACCTAGGGGAAGATGGAAGGTCACAGTGCAGGATTACTCTGGCTCTGTCAACTATCATTGCTGGTGAGGGCTGTGGCAATTTCCTGGGCTAGACAAGGGAGCAGGCAGGCTCCTTGCCAGCAAAAGAAGAGCAGGGAACGGGGTTTGGGGTCAGCTCTGCTCAGTTTCATGCAGTAAGTGGAAATGGGAGGGGGAGATACACTGAGAAGAAAAAAAGAGTGTGGAAAGCTCTTGGCAATTATAATCTTCCAAAGTGATATCCAGTGCCCACAAGAATTCTTTATCTTTGCTTACACAGATATTATTGCACCACGTTAGCAATACTGCAAAGATGAGGGGCACAAAGTATACCTCTAAACATTATAAACCTATTTACATCATGTACAGTCCATGTACATAGTAATACTAGCTATCTGTCAAAAATGTACTACGATTTAGTTTTTGTCACTTCCAAGTAAAATTTTTACCGTCTTTTTTTCTGAGCTGTTATACTAAGAATAATAGGTCTTTCTTTTGGGTTTGGTGATCTAAAACATTGGGTGAGTACAGAAAACCCAGGATAAACCTCAGATGAGCATTTGAGGGGAGGACAGCATTGCTCAAAATAAAAGAATTTACTGTGAATTGCACAAAACATTTTAGCCTGGATTAGCAAAGAATTTCACCTAGCCCCAATCTGCAGGTTTTGGCAAATGACCCACTGAAAAAATTTTGCCTGGCTCTACATCTAGTAGTACTTTGTATTCTGTAAAAACTAGCTATACTTATGTCCAACACGAAGATTTGAACTTGTCTACTGGATTTACATCACAGTCGCTTATTAAAGCCCTATCTTGTAATCTGATCTGGGCTAATGACATGTAGGCTCTCGCTGAATCCTCCTGCAGTGTTAGTGCTATGCATGAGTAGGGAGGCTTTTCTCTGCATTAAATTGCATGACTGAAACACCCAACATTTTCACTTATACTTCAGGAGGGGGTCTCAGACTGGGATAACCACTGCTGACTCCCTGTAACCTTGGGCAAATCACCTCACTCTTGCATGGCTCATTTTAATCTTCTTTTAAACATGAATAATAACACTGGAGAGCACTTTTATGTCTTTGGATGAAAGACTTAATATAGTACAAAGTATTTTTATTTAATATCAGAATATAGCTTTCAGAGTAACATCTTATATGGAGTGGAAAATGATGATCTTATATAATCTGTTGTATACGGGCACTGACAGCTTATCCTTCAGGGTCTGGCAAGAAATAACTATGAGAAGGTAATGGCTGTGAAGAATATTTTTCTCTAGCCATGACACATCCCCTAGGACACAAAGGTCTCAGCAATTAGTTTAGTTCCTTTTTTGAGAAAAATGCAAGTAATATCAGGGAAATCCTGTAGTCACCTGGGGCAAATGCACCCAAAGCCCAACTGCTGTTCTGTATGGGCAGAATTTTTTTGTCATTCCAGGCCCTAAATGGCCATATTAGCACCTTACAACATAAGCATAATGAATGAGCTAATAAATAGGCACTATTTTGTGTAAATTTCCTCACAGGCACAGAGAATTAATTCTGGTTGTATTTTGACCACAGCCCAAGCAAGAGCTCAAGCTCAAACTTAGCCAGTACATCAGTGCAAGTCTACTCCCATTCACACGCCCAGGGCAAACTCCTGGATGTTGGTGGGGTGGAAGCTTCGCTCCCTTCATGTGGATAGGAGGTGCACGCTGAGCCTGGCCCATACACCTCTGGATATCATGTGGCTGTGCAGGAACCATGCCAGAAGGGCTCTTACATGATATGCCACAAAAGCAGAAGGAATTTATAGCATGTGAGCTTTATACGCTCATTTAAAAGTACGTACGTTTGCAGAGCACCATCCTACCAGCAACCTCCTTCATTCAACACATATTTGGGGCCAAGAAATACTCCATACCCTAGACCACCAGCTAGACTTAATGAACAGGGCTCTAAGTCAGACTCCATCAGCATGGAGTGTGTTGAAGGGAGTTCAGGCTGGAAACCCCAACTGAGCACACATTTATGGAAATGCTTCACCCTACTATTGGGAGACAAACAGAGCAACCCATAGATGGGTAAATATTTGCAGGTTGGGGGCTTTAATGAGTTGTTTGCAGTCTTCCAAGTCTTCTCTTCAGAAAACATCTCTAAAGAGAAGACAGTTTTTAACACAAGATAGCAGAATATTGTCTGGGAATTTGAGGTATAAAAAGCAGACMTGAAGACAACAAAAGCATAAAGAATGTACAAGAAAGTGCAAACCCTTCTAAACTAATCATGCTGCAAACACTTTCAAGTTGAGGCTGTGCTCCTCTAGTGTAATTCTACATACATTGAAGTGCCTTGGTGAAAAAAAAAAAGCATATAAAATAAAAATAACCTTTCTGAAAGCATTTTTCTCTAATTTTATAATCAGAAATTGGGCTAGAAGAATGGAAAGCCAATTCAGAGATGTGTTCATTCAGAAAATGGCAAGAGACTCTTAGAAAGACCATTCTGGTTTTATCTGGTTTTTAGTGGTGCTTTTTGGTAGTGTTTTGGTTATTCACTTTACACCAGCAGCTGACCAAGTCAATAAACTGTGTGGGTCACACATGAGAGAGCTGATAAATGAACAACTAGAAGGATTTAAATTTAATGTCAGCTTCTCCATTAGAGAAATATTCAAAGTATGGGAATACAGAAATACTGAATGTTGAATCAGAAACACAGTGACACAGCTGGTGTTCCACAAATAAATAACCTAAGGAAATTTGTTTCTACTCAAATGGAGAAGAGATAGTAAATAAATATTATTACCTGTAAACAAATCTCTTGGAAATGCTTTTGTAAAACAAACAAACCTTTCCAACCCAGTAAATGCAGATGTTTATTTGCATGCTGCTGAAGCCAAAAGTCTTGAATAATTTTGGCCATTAGAGTGTACTTACTCCGCATCTATTTGTCCTTTCCTTTAAATAGAAAGCTAATACTCCATTCTCCCTTGAAGGCTTATTAGAAGATAAAATGCCAAAGGATAAAACAAACACAAATTAAATGGTGATAGGAATCCCAAGAGAAGAGTAATTCAGTTTACATTTTGGGGGGTTTTAATTGCTGGTAAATTACACTTCTGAAATCATGTTCAGAGGATGAAATGGTTTCTGCTCTGCTTTGTAAACCATTTTCACATTTTTCAGGCATGAAGCCAACTGACTACAATGACATATAGAACTATAGAACTCATAGGATCTGCACTGACCATACATTCATTGGCATAAATGAAGAGTTCAAAGAATGCGGTATATTCATTAAAAGAAAAAAACCTTGCTTCATATATTTTTCTAGCTTACCTGAATGCCCCTTGTTCATTATCTACTCAGTTACATATCAGTTTCCAAGCACAAAACCAATCATGGTAAATTGATCATAAGCAAAAAGAAGCAAACAAATTAAATCAAAACCTGACCATACCTGACCATGTTACTTCCAATTTAAAAAAAAAAAWTCATTTTTCAAAAATTATTATTGCTTGTGTAGCTCCACGCGCCCCCAAGTGAAAATACTGCAAAGTATGTAGCTAGTGAATGGCAATTTTCCAGGGCATGGCCCTGTTTTCTCACTCATAACTGATGCCTTACAGTGTTAAGGTCAACTTGCAAGTACCAAATACCAACAGCGGAGCATAGATTCTTTTATTAAAAAAACAAACAAACCACAACATGTAATGGCTACAAGAGTTGGAAGGAAGAAAGGTGAAGCTATTTCAATATTTGGTAGCTCTTGTGATAAGCAATCAATAATAATAATTGTGGTGAAAGGGAAACAAATACTTTGTTATATAAAAGAAGGGATTATTCTTGAAACACCTGTGTTATCTGTGCATGACAGCACTTTAGTTATAGGCTGGAATGCACTGAATATTAATAGAGGTCAAGAAAAACAAATCTTTCACCATGCTTAATGTTCTTAGCTCTTGAGTGCCTAACTCTAATCCTTAGAGAGATAAATGYTATAAATGAGGACTGTTCATAAAAGATCCATCCCCTGACTCTTAAAAGTAAGATCCACACTAAGGTGGATCTTATAACAAGGTTTTGTCTTCAGTATTTTTCTTGATTATTGTTATACAGAATAAAACTATTGTTAGATAGCAGGGCTCAATCATGTGAGTACTTACAAATATCATGAGTCATCCCACTAATGGCAGTGAAGTTAAATAAATGAAAGTCACAAGTGCTACACTAAAAACAGAGGTGGTGACAAGGTAAAAATGCATTGCCCATGGGATCTGTCAAAGCTCCACTCCCACAGCTTCCCAGAGATCAGGGGACAGAAGAGAGGAGCAAGCATTGCAGGAACTGAAGGTTACCACCCTGGATTGTGAGGTGGTAGGGGTTTTTTTCCTGATACAATTGCAGATTTCTTAAGTTAACCTATTTTCTCTCTTGGCATAGTCATTCAGATCCTAAGACCTCACTAATTTTGGTTAGTTTATACATGATTGTTCAACCAGTTTACACACCTTCTTCCACCAATCCCAGCCATTAAAAACAAGCAATGCAACCCCCCTCCGCCCAAGAACAAGTTGTTTTGGTTTGGTTTTTTTTTTTCAAAAATTGTTTTATCTAAATGAAAGGAATCAGAAAAAAAAGATGAATATTGCAGTGGATTAAATTCCATTGCCCTTTAACCATATAAGAATTCTTTTTATGCCAAGGCAATATTTGCTGGTTTACTGGCATTATGAAGGGATGGCAATGTTTATGCTAATTTACAATGCACAGAAGAAAAGGTCTTTTGATCAGCGCTTTTTATTTTCATCACTTTGATTGACTGTCAACTATACTAATTATCATAGAACTATTGATCATCCTTTGCTGCTAACTAGGAAAAGTTGACATGTTTTCTGTGTCATTATTTAGCATGCAAATTTAAGAAGAAATGGTGCTAGACCTAATAGGCAAAATTTTCAGGTCCACTTCATTTAAGGGACAGTCAACAGCTATTTCAGAATAAAATAAAGTTTAACTGGGCAAAGTTCCTGGAAACAACATATAGAGTAAAGAAATGGAGGTGTAGACAGTACAGAAATGCTTCCTAATTATTTGTACTCATATTCTCTCTACACCTTTCTTCCTGAAATCCATTCTCTACCCAAATCCAGGTCCTGAAGTAAACTCAAGAATTTGATTTTCCCCAAAAATTATTATAGGCATTTCATAACTAAGAATAAACTGCAAGTTCAGCATAACTTTTTCAAACAGCATGTTGATATTTTTCTGAAGTCCACTTTGCTTTAAAAAATACTAGATTTTATCAAAAAGAGTTTTTATCCTTTATGTGCCAGTCCTATGTACCAGAAAAAAGAAAAGAAGAAAAATATAATACACCTCAGAGAAGGAACTAGAAAAAATACTTATCCACAGTTTAAATGGGTACACTGTAGACTGTGGAGTTGCATCTACRATACTGGTGATAAATTTATCCTTATATCTTTTAATCAGTCCATAAAAAGTTTGTGTAATGGTACAGAATCAACACAGTAAAGCCCTATTTAATTCCATGGCAGCTTCTTTATTAAGGTCAATACCAAAAAAAATTACTTAAACTGACCAGTTAATTATTTAAAATCCACTTAAGAGTCCCAAGGTTACTACTATTTCAGCAGAAAACCCCTAAACCTGTGAAATGCAAAAGGCGTTGTGAGCAGAATATGAAGAGGAGATGAGGAAACCTGACRTGTACCTCTCCTGCACTGCCACCCCATGAGGGGATTTACAAGCTCCTTTCCACTTCCTCTATTATAAGGATTCTTTCTGATCACCATGAAATTAATAATTAGAATCCAGAAAGCCATAACTTCTGGAGTCATAGCAAAGAAGATGTAAAAAAAATAATGGAGTCAAGATGGAAGCGTTTAACCCTGCCTTTGTATGGGCAAACCACAGAACCAGGCGCAAGCAGGAGAAAGAGGCACAGTTATCCCACTCGGGACCAACACAACTCAAACTTGTAAATGTGTCTTCGAACAACAGTAATTTTCTATTAAAATGTCCTCTAATAACCATGAAAATCCTGCCTCAGCAGTTACCTAATCACCATTACAGCACTGTATAACTAAGCATTGCATAACAAAGAGCAGGACCTCACAAATTCTTCCGAGTACAGGGTGCCCACAATACTTCTGCAGTACTGTGAAACCACAGTAGTGTCATGAAAGAACTCGAGGAGCAGCCACATGGAGGTTCACTGTCATTCATTAGAAAAGTAAACACTGCTGACAATATACTACAATGTTTTTTTAAAAGAATGTAAAGTCACAAAAATATGTTTTTTTCTCCACCTCTTTCTGCTGTCCCAGATATGAAAATTGGCAGCGGATTAACTACAGAAGGTTATATTGCAACCTTTATGACCAGGAGTAGAAGGTTTTTTGTACCTTTCATAATATAACTATTCCCTATCTGGACAACGGAATATTTTAGGGATGGACCCAGAGGCCTGCAGACAGTATCTCCCTCCCTCAAAAGTTTTCCTTGCATTGGGTGGACCAGTAGCATAAATCAGCCCAAAAGCTACCCCAACTAGAAAGTTCCTTTGAATTGTACAAATCATGAAATAGCACAAAACAATCACAAGAGCTCTTCTCTCTCAGACCTTTATATTGTTATTAAGAATAGCAGAGGGCGCTGGGTCATGGCTGAGACACCTCTGCATTGCAGAAGTAGTAGTAGGAGAAAGTTTTTCTAACTTACCTTTGGGAAAGACAGTCACTGTTCAACACCCACAAAGAGGATGCAACCATCTTTGCTGCACAGCTATGAAATATGGCACGCACACAGTTCAGATACACCTCTGAATACAGACCTTGGTCTTATGCTTGTCAGCTTTCATGGTAAGATGGAAATACCTTGTAAAATTCACCTTTATTGATACCGGTTGTCATATGTTGAGCTGACAGTTTGTTCACCACTACACATCACATTGGGTAAGATGTACTTCTGAACAAAAATTTTACAAGCTAGATATTAAAGATCAGTAACAATAAAACACAAAAGCCCTGATCAATCACATCAATAAAAATGCACTGCAGTGGGGTATTTAAAAATTATAATAAGGTTTAGGATTTAAACTAATCACAGCACTTCTAGCGAGTGCCATCAGTGCTGAATCTCAAAGAATTATAATCTCAAGAAAGGTTTGAGAGATGCTGGGGATGTGCAATAACTATACAGGAAAGATCTTTGTTTTTCTAAAGAATAAAATTTAATTTCTTCTACATCTCACAGGAGAGCCTGAGACATCCTATAGTCACCAAATCTTGTCAGAATTTTTGGTAATTTTGAAATTTTTGTTACATGCCAGATAGGTCCCTTGTGACCTTTGCATACTTCCTGAAGAGAAGGAGGGTCATGTGCATGCTGGATGAAGAAAGGAGAGAAGGCATAGCAAGAAGAAGTAAAACAATCTGAATACAGGGCCCAGGTGTTCTTTCCAGTATCTCCTGTCCAAGCCAAAATTATTGGTTTGACCCCATGGTCATGAATAGGAGAGACAAGTGATAGAGTTCACTCCGTGGACGATCCCTAAACTATACATGGTCTTTATTTAAAAAAAAAACCCTCATAGGTCTAAAAAAGACATTTTCTCTTCATGGAAATACACCTGCATTATTGGTCTAATGGGAGGCAAATGCCTCTTTGGGGAGGACCACTTCTCTGATGCACCCTACTCAAAGTTGCAAAAGTTYAGGAGCCACAATTGCGTTCCTGTTTGGTTAGCAGCCTCAGCTCTCCTTACCCCTCTCTGCCAATTCCGAGAGAAAATAGATGCTAATTTTCAGTTGCATATTGTAATCTGCTTTTAACAATATTCATGGAAAGAATTCATATTACCAGCATGTTTTATCAAATTATATTCTTCCCTCACAGAAAAGCATTTTTTCTGATATCTTTGAAAACAGCATTAAAGACGATTCTTTCTGATTACTGTCAACACTGAAATGTCTCATGTGGTTCTATAACTACACTAGCTTTGAAATCTGGATTTTTTTTAATTCCTCCTACTCCCTTCAAATCATTTTCTTTAAAAACATTAGAGATTTCTTTAAATGCAAGAGGAAAAATAATGTAGAAGTGCTTTTATTCTCCTCCTTATATTTTAGAATCCCCTCATTTTCTTAGGCCAAAAGCCCCACAAAATCATTAAATTAATGTGAGACCGCGATCACTTTTATTCCATATTTAATAAGGAAAGGGCTGTTTCTTTCCTTTTAATGGATGAAAGTCTTTTAAAAAAACCCTACTGACACTAGGCAGGTATAACAAAGTTTATTGTGCCTTAACTTCGAGGTATCTAGGCCCTTGATATAAAAGATTAAAAAAAGGACTTTAAAAACCAGTTGTAAGGATCAACAAATGTAGCAGACTTTGAATAACAATATATATGCTACTTTATAGAAACCAAATTCTATCCTTTTGTAGTTACAAGAKTTGGCTTGATGCTGCATGCAAGTCTGAATATAAAAATTACAGAAAAAATAGCTTAAAATTTCTTGTAGTTGCAAAGCTGTATTTGCCAGTAGACTGTATTTATTAAGTTAAATATCCAGAAACCAGCATGGTTCAGCCAAGGAGGCTGAGGGACAGAGGATGGGATGAGGCACAAGGGCAAGAAAAAGTCAATATGTAGATTAAACCTGTAAAAATGCCACATTTTTAATGAATGTTTTATTCAACCACTTTATTCAGAATTGTAAATGATGATTTTAATATAATTAATTGCATGATTGAAGACTTATGTCACTATAGTAGAGCAGAGGTGCCCTAAATGAGGGGCAGCACCCTATAGTACCTCACTGTGTGTACCAACATATCAAAAGTCAGCTCCTCTGCCACCAAGTTTATCATCTAATCTGGTCATTGAAGCACAGAAAAGGGGATATTGCCACTACTTTGGTAATAAGAGCAGAGGGGATGTCTAGAGGTTTTATAGGAGCAGATATGGGAATTTATCCCAATCTATATTTTTTTATACCACTCCGTTCTTTAAACACAAAATCACTTATTTACACTGCAGAGCCAGCCTGGCTACAGCAGGCAAACTGGAGCCCAGCTTAGTATAACTGTACTGGGTCTGGCTGGGATGGAGTTAACCTTCTCCACAKCAGCCCTCATATAGTGCTGTGCTTTGTAGTTGAAGCTAGAATGGTGTTGATAACACACCAGTGTTTTGGATACTGCTGAGCAGTGCTCSCACAGCATCAAGGCTGTCTCTCCAACCACCCCCCACTCAAAGGCCAGTAGGCTGGGGGTGGGCAAGAGTTTGAGAGGGGACATAGCCAGGACAGCTGACCCCAACTGACCAAGGGGACCATACCATATGACACTGTGCTCAGCAAGAAGAGCTAAGAGAAAGGAGGAGGAGGAGGGGCATTCGTTATTAAGGTGTTTGTCTTCTGAAGCAACCGCTACACATCCTGAGACCCTACTTCCCAGGAAGTGGCTGGACATCACCTGCTGATGGAAAGTTGAGAATAAGTCTTTTTGCTTTGCTTTGCTTCCGTGCATGGCCTTTGCTTTTCTTCATTAAATTGCCTTTATCTCAACCCACGAGTTTTTCATCTTATTTTCTCCCCCTGTCCCACTGAGAAGGGGGAGTGAGAAAGCGGCTTGGTGGGCACCTGGCAGCCAGCCAATGTCAACCCACCACAATAACACATAAATACTGATAATGTGTAATGTATACATTAACAGAATTATGAAACTTCCTTTATCATCAGAGCTTGTTTATGCTAGTATAGATAAAAAAAGAATGGCAAAGGTTTGCTGAAGGATCTTTATTTTAAAAAGTCCTACAATGAGAAATTTCTTTGAAGATGGTTAGACAACACAACTGAATTTAATAGTTTGCACATACTCTGTAAGGTAAAACTTTTAATTATAAAATGACCAAAGTTGATTGGAAGTCACTAAGTGACAGCAGCTATAATGGGGTTCTATTTAATTTCAACAGTCAGCTTTTAGTATCGACAAACATTTTAAGGACAAAGGTATTATTTTGAACAGTTAAAACCTATTCCTGTTGAACTGTCAATGGTAGCATATGGTGTTTAAGAACTAAAGACTATTACATTTTTCGTCACAGTACAATGTTAGTTGGCCAAATATCTTTGTTCTTATTCACATGCTGTATTAACTAACGTGATACTATTGATGAAATTTTTCATTTAGGAACATTGTACAAAGTCAGATTTCAGATCCATAAATAACAGATTTTTTCAGCAGTTTGTGACAAATAATACAGTCCTTATAGATGACCTTGCTGGTTTTGTGAGGGATTTGACAAATAATTCTTCAGGCCCCTTTCACTGCCACAGACATAACTTTTTCCCATCTTTAAGCATGTCTAACAGCTAAAATGTGCAATTTACTTTTATATTCTTTATGCCTTTGTATTTTTTCTAACATCAAGATGTCTGGATAGGCTACTTAATCCCTTCAGGATCCTTCAGAGAAACCTTGGTGTTGCCTCTGAAGAGGCTGTATTTTATGCAATACACTTTACTCATGCAGAAGGAAAGGCACAATGAACTTGCAGTGTTCACTGCTGCAGCAACTGACCCYGTTCCTCCTGTGGATTATTCATTCCTTCCCTTCCTAACTCTGAGTACTTGTAACTTTCCACATGCCATCAACTTTCATCTCACTCCCTATTGTTAATCTTTATTTTTACAGAACTGTTACAAAGAAAAATGAGAAATAATCAGGAAAATGATATACAATGTCTTTCAACCTACTTAAACTTCCTTAGGGATAGAAAGAGATAAAGTTGTACCCTACATGCTGGGAACTTAGATGTAAAATTTGGTCACAAAGAAAGAAGAAGAGAAATCCAGAAGAACAACACATTTCACCTGCCTGTTCTGCCTGGACAGTGTAGAAAATGACTGAGCTGCAGCCTTATAGCTTCAATGCCTGTGTCTACCTTGCACTTGACAGGGCAAGAAAAGGCAGAGTTACGGTGCTCTGTATAAGCCATCTGCCTTTYAACAGCACAACTGTATCATGGATGGCTTGCAGGCAGCTTAAGACTCCCAATCTTCTGCTGGCATAGATACGCTAAATGCTCTCTCTCAGTCACAAGTTTCAAGTAGATGTAAGTCCACTGACTTGTTGCTGCTTTAGATTTGTATTGGTCTAAATGGGAGGATCAGACTGATGTGAGAATGGATGGCATGGAAAAGATTGGCTGTAAAATGTTGTAACTGTCATTTGATTTTTCCAACAAAATTGATATTCATCAAAAGTTAAGAAGATAAATTTTCTGACTGAGCTGTGACCTACCCACAAATTAATTTTTCTATCAGATGCTGCATCACCTTAAACAATAAAAAATAATAAACAATAATAATATTGTAAGCTGGGCATTTGTGAATTCTGAATACAGTTTATCATTTGTGAGTACTTTTCAAGGTCAACTTTTTCCACCCTTCCTCATGTCTAGTACAACGTCATTATTTATTTGTATCACATCATCACCAAGAATTACCAACCAAAACCAAGGCTCTCTYGAGAAGGTCCCTGTATGAATATGCAGTGGAAGAGTCTCTGCTCAAGGAAGTTTAGGCAAAACCAACAAAATGAACTGTGCACTGAGGTAGAGGGGGAGAACCAGTAGAGGGGGAGTACCACCTTTAAGTAAAGTCTTAGTCTGAAGTCTACACTCTCCCAAAGAGAAAGCATCTCTGGAAAAATAAGTAACTCCTGAATGCCACACAGCCCGAGCTGGAATCACAAAACGTAATTGCACTAGCTTTGAGAGGAATGTTCCAAAATGTCTAAGTGACAATGCAAAAGTTTTCCTAACAAAATTCTATGTAAATCAAATTGTCTTGAGCAGTTAAAGCAGGAGCCCTGTAATTTTTAGTCATTTTTAAGTAAAAGAACTCATTTCTAATAGTGTTTGCTTTTGTGATACTCTCTAATTAGCTCATAGAGCATTAAAAATACTGTATAAATTTTGTGGAAAAGGAATTGAACATTAATTAGTTTTTAATGTTCACTACTTCTGTTTATTTTAAACAGTGTATTATATGCCTTCAAAATATTCACAATATACTGTAATGTTCTTAGGTTTTTAGTGCCATTGCACAACAGAAGTTTTTTAAAGTTATAATAAGGTAAGACAGTTCTTGATAATCCTTGAAAAATTTTGGAGCATTTTCTTTTATATATATGTAGACAGCCAGAGTCTTAGTCCCTTGCCTTGCTTCTACATATCGTTCTTATATGGAAATCAACATTTCTTTTCAACATAGGCTTTTCCACATTTCTTCTCTCAGCATGAAAGCAGTTTAAGGGGTTCTCTCTACCCGCAGCTCTTTTCTTGCCCTTATGCTACAGTTTGTCATCTGCTGAGTTGTGCCAGTACAGCTGTTTATGGGCTATTCCATAAACCGGGTCACAAAACTCAGCCAGAGTAAAAACAACCTTGTTCCAACATTTGCAACAAGGACATGGTTCAGGAGAAATGTTTAAGGTTGCAGATAAACTTTCTGAATAAACTCAAGTGCTGAGAGAGCTTCTAGCATGTGCTATTATATATGCTGTCATTATCCTATATATTAATAATATTCTGTCTGAATCTCTCAAGTTGACTCAGAGTAACATTTCCAGTATTTAACCTTAGTGATTTTCAGGATCATCTAGATGACAGRTGTGGTATGGCTGCCTGTGTATTGCCTGTCTGTGTTAATGAATTCAGTTTCACTGAATACTTCTGGGTAGATAGAATTAACCAAGGTTGTGTCATGTCTCTCTCTAGCCAAGAATAAGGGAAAGTCCCTTGCTAGGAAGACCTATTTAAGTGGAAACACCTCAGAATAATGAGATACCTCAGAAAATCCCCCTTGGGGAGCTTCTCTGAAGGAAACAGGCTAGGAGGAGTGGAATTTCCTCAAAAGCAAAACAAAGACCAGATGTATTGCTGGGTTTCAGAGGCCTCAAAGCACGAACGACTTGAAAGGAACTGAGACTCTCAATGTCACAGGAAAAAGGAAAGAAGACAGCTCTGCTGCCTTTACACAAGTGTCTACTATAATTATCAGACCACGGATGAGTTAAATTGGCTACACAGAGGAGTAAGAAAGTGTCCTGAATGACTCAAAAGGGAATAGCAAGGGGACCAGTCATGGATCCCAGGCATGACTCTCACTAATACTAATCATACTCAAAAAGAGGTGAAGGAAATAAGTTAAGGAAAACACGTAAGGATCTGCTGCTTTGTTCAAATGTATACACTCCTTTTATCAGTTAGAGAGGATTCCCTTTCTTCCCACCCAAAGGTTTTCTTTCTGGTCAGTTCAGCTTTCAGATGTCCTTTGACCCACTGATTTATGAACATAAAAATGACCACATCGCTGGGGCTCTGGGGGATGTTTAGGGTGTCCTTCCTTAGGGGTTTTGGCTTTGATCAGGAGCGTGTTTCTAAAGYGAACATCCCAGCTGTTCCCATTTACTTTAAGGAGGCACATTTATCTGTCAATCATAAAGAGGTCTCAGGGCATGCAACCAGATTTCTTTTGGACGTAAAAACCCCCAAAGCCATGCTGCAGAGTGCATCTAATCCACCTGAATTGTTAGTGAGCTAGTCCAAAGAGAAACAAGGGAAATGCTGGCAGCATTGACATGAGGACTTCAGCGATGTTTCACTCCAGAGATTGGCTCCTCTTGCACTGCCGTGCTAGCGAATGCAGGCACAGCATCACACGTTTCCACAGCCAGAGATCCTAGGGCTGATCACAGATGCTTTCATGTCAGCACAGGGGTGATGCTGGGGACTGTGCCTGAGGAGCTTCCCAAGACTCCAGAAAACTTAAAAACCTCCAGTGCAGCGGGGCAGCAACCTGGCATGTGGCAGTTGACAACACGTGCATGCAATTGCTTCTAATTTTTGCAGCTAATGTTCTTTAGTTTCAAATTTACCTGTTTCAAAAATTCCACTGCTCTGTTTATATCTCACTTGATTGAAATAACTCTCTGCTATTTTAGATTTAATCATAATCTCCAGGATAATGTAATTCCTATTAAAACACACATATTCTGAACATTATCAGAGACTGACATAGAGAATTTGGTAAAAATACCCAAGGGAACTCTTCCATGGACTAAGAAGAAGGGATGATGGAGGCAATCCATCAACATGAATTTAAGCTGTATAAATATTTTTATCTTGCAAGCTAACTCGCCAAGAATTAAGTGTTCTTCTGCACCAATCATGACGGTACATTTTATTCAGGGTTTTGCTAGGTTACTTTCCTTCATTTAAAAATTTCTTTCAGAAGCCAATGGCTAACTTGTTAAAGGAAATTTGACTAGTCTTAAGTAAGCTACTTGTTATTTCACTGCAATACAGTATTAATGGAAATAACATAAAGGCTAATGGAATTAAGAACTCGGTAACAGCTCAAACAACATCCCATTACATCAGACTAATTCCAGTGTATTTCTGTAGTAATCTGTTCTGCACCACTCCAGTGTGCTTATGCAATCAGAGCAAAGAGCTGTTACCAAGGAAACCAATCAACCCAAGACCCCTTGTGTGTGAAAAATGCAGATATTTAACACCAAAAATCCCATACAAAACAACTTCAAATAGCAACCCAGGCTGGACCTACCTCTGACATTTATAAGTTCATGCAAATGTGACAATTGCTGTTCTGACCTTTCCGTTAAATCATTTTGCAACTGTGGACTGCATAAGAAAATTTCTGTAAAAAAAATTAAAAAAATGTATTGGTCCAGCACAGAAAAGTTTATCCAATGTTATTAATTACAACAAAAATGCAAACAACGGAATTGTATCCCACAATTAATTCTCTGTTGTTTTTATTAAGCCTATAGCCAAAAAACCTAGGTCTGCTCTCAATGTTGGCCAGTGGAACGATAATCCCGTTGCACAGAATGAACTGATACAAACCCTTGCTATCAATGGACAGGCTAATAATAAAAAAAAGGCTTTAACTCTTCATACCTTATGGTAAGAAGCTTCTTTCCAAAGCTGCTAATCACAGTTAGCTAGTTAGCAGATGGTAATGCCCAAATTCCTGAACTACATATTTATTGTAAATGGCTACAGGACTGGATACTAGATTAGCTGCATTCTCCAGAAATGTACAGACCTGGATTCTACACAGGGAGAAGCAGAGATGCAAAGCCCCTTGTTCATCAGGACTTGAGTTCTTAAAATTACCACTAATTTTGCAAACAGATGTGGCTAGCTGCAGATGCTCAGCAATAGTGAACCTAGGTCTGTATGCACACAGATGAAATTTAAATAAATGGTTTTAATTTTCTGTTTTCTTCTATACTCCTATAAGTTTGTTTTTGGAGATATTGTCTGCAACTGCAAGGGCTAAAATTCAAAGCAAAAGTCTTCTAAGCTTTACATCTCACATAACTGGAGCTTTAAGAAAAGCTTTTTGCTAAGAGAGAGAAATTGCTGCCATAGACACTGAGAGTTCTTAAAAGACAATTAAGTCCTCCAGATGGAATTTATGAAAGCACAGGAATATTACTTAAAATATATGTATAGATGGCACAGAGCTACTTTTTGTTGAAGTAAAGGCCATTAGCTTTGTGGCACCTAATCTTGAAAATGAGTCTGTATTTTAATATGCATATACAATTTACTGTCTCTAACAATCACTGATAGTATCTTCTTGTAGGACTGTACCTGTAAAGGACACACTGTAGATAGAAAGATTAAACTGGAAATTAATTCCTTACTGAACAGCAGACGGCCTAAAATGGAAAGATTTTGAACATACAGAACTAACAAATACTAATCAAGCTTAACAAAAATTTGCATGCTTCAGGGGATTTAACAATAGCTCTAAATCATTTGTGTTATTAAATACACACACACTGCTTTACAGAAATCAAACCTTTCAGTTAACTTCATTTGTGCTAATAAAAGTCGCAAAAGATATGGCTGGCCTGCTCCACTGGCAGAAAGCAACGTCAGAGTTAGGAGTGAGTTACACAAAGCCCCAGATCACTTCTATTTTTTTCAGTGCAGGAGTGAAATAGTTATTACACAGGTATCAGTTACCTTAGAGAGAGATAAATCGCCCGTTTGGAAACCAGTCCATGTTTCCTGAACTGCTTAAACCGTTTAACGTAAGCCAATGTTGTATATGATAACGTTTTGTTATTGTTAAATTTAGCGTATGTAAATACAAAGACAGCACCTCTCTTAAGGTTTCCTTGAAGCTATGTTGACCCCAACTGCTCCTTATCTACTGTCTTCATCAATTCAGAGAGCTTAAGTGGTTATCTAGCAGTAAAAGGGAAATAAAATCATTTAGAGGGCATAGTTGCTTTTATCTCCTCCTCTTCCATGGTAAGTTTTACTTCATTATGTTCTAGCATGTATCATGGACCAAACCCTGAAATAGATCAACCTGAAGTATCCTACTGTTCGCTCTTACAGATTTCTGTAAGCTCTCAAAGCAGCAGCCCGTCTCTCCTCCTGGCCACGCTCCAACAAAACGTTTGTTTTCGGCTTTCCCTCACACATGACGCAGATCTCTTCTTCTAAAAGGAGTTCAGAACAGATCATAAGGAAGCCACCTTGACTGGTTTTGCACCAACTGAATGAATTTCTAATATTAGGAATCCAACTGCGATCTGCCATGTGAAAGAAAAGAGGAAACTCAGGGTCTGGGGCCAAAGGAAGGTGCTACTGTGGGAGTATTTTTGCTTACTGGGGACTGGAGGGGTGTTTTGTTTTAAGACGTCAGGCACAATGTCCAGTGGAGAAAGTAAGATCTGGTGCAGTCCTAAATCTCTGTCGGACAAAGGAAATGATGAACGTTTCTTTCTTTTAAAAACACTAAGTTTGAGCATTTCTAGAGCGTTGCTAAATATCTAGCACAGAATCAAAGTGAGGTGCATTTGCCAGGCTCATTTGGATGTTCCTCTTCTTCCCATGGCCAAACTGAAAGTGAGCTAACTGGTAGTTTGGGGGCTCAGCAGATGACTTTATCATGTGCTATCAGAGAGTTAAAGTACCTTCTCTTCTGGTGCACACAATATTCATTTTTCCCTTCCTTTTTGAACTAAATAACCAATGTATTGCCATACAATATATTGAACATCTCAGTCCTTGTAATAGTCACTTGTTTTGTTAAAGATATACATTATCATAACTTTTTAATTTTTTAATCAGGAAAGACAACTGCATTGAGTTATATGGCAAGTGTCTCCAAATTACATCTGTGGAAGCTGTCATGGGAAAAGTGCTGGCCCTCATAAGTTAGCCTAGGTTTGGAAAGTTGAATTTGGTGTTTTCTGGTTCCCACATCATCCCTGTTTTATCTGAAGATCACACTGCAATCTGCAGGATAGTCTTAAGATGCCCAGGCTGGCTGTGAATGAAGTGGCTTGGGTACCAAGCTAACTAGGGGTAATAGCACAGAGCTCCGCATAGCCAAATTCACCCTGCCCTGAAGCAGGCTATCCAAGAAGAAGAGTAAATTGTCTTTCATTGTGCAGATGTGGGCATTTTTGTGGGGTTTTTTTTGCTGGATTTTTTTTGTATCTTAGCTAGTTAATTTAGCTCAAGCACCTTAACACTGCAATGCAGAGTAGCTACGTGTATCTGTAGTTAACAAAGCTGTTCATGCTACCTCAGCTAGAACAGAATTCAATACGCTCCCTTGTAGTTTAATCAGTCTTTCCATGCTAGCACAAACTGTAGTAACATAAATTTATTTCAGTAACGTAAGCAGATGAGTCCTGGCAACATCGCAAGTAGCAAGTCTATTAATTCATCTTTATCACATTTTATGCTTATGCTCATTCTTACATCTTTTTTCAAGGAAAAAACAAAGGCAGCATTACTGTAGAAGACATCCTTACACAGAAGTGAATCAGCAAAAACTATCATCTACCTTGTCTGTGTGCTCTAACAAGTCCATGTGTTTACAGAACATACCCTCAGAACCACCGGGCATTTTTCATCTCATCCATCTCCTCGCACTGCAAATAGGAACAGATTCCCGTCACTAGCCAGACTCTGGGAACCCAAGTCACACTATGCAATGCCTTATTACATGGAAAAAAGATAACTACTTAAGTGCGAAGATATTATCAGAAAAGTGTCTCCCTCTGTTAGCAGGAATATAATCATGGCTGACCTGTGTTCAGTGAAGGTGTTAATGGAAGACATAACTAGAAGTATTTTTTTAAGCTCACTATGTTAATAGCACACACATTTTGGTCCATTAGGAGAAAAGAAGAGTATTAGTTTCCAGCATGCTGCAAAGGAAATCCCAAAGGGTGAAAATTCAACGCTTTTCACAGAAAAAGCCTTCTCTAGACAGAAACTTCATTAAAATATTTTACAGCAGCTATACTTGCAAAATAAAAGCAAATATTGCTTTTTATATTAATGACCATTAACTCGCTAAACCCTAGTTTAATAAGTTATGGTTTATTAAAAGTAGAAGATGAAGACTGGCTAAAGAGGAAGTTTCAAATAAAATGACTAATGATTAGTACATTCATTCTTCTGTGACCAACTAGATTAAGTGCACTGAAATCATTAACCAACTCAAAAATTTAGGTCTGAGGTTTTTGAAAACAGGCTTTGACAGATGTTCCTACTTTCTGTAAAAGCTCAAGTTGAAATATTAGATAAGACAATACACATTAAGAAAGTTTACACAATATAAACACTTGATATAATGGGAGATTGATTCAAAAGAAAAAGATTGGAAGTATTATTTACTTACTATCACTTAAGACCAAAATTTAAGATTTGTATGTGTGAATCAACTGACTAAACACAGCACCGAGTAAAAGTCACTCAGCACTGTTGAGCTGGTAAAGGCTCATTTATTTAGAGTTGAATTCAGATGGGCAAATGTTTGCAGGGCTTGCTSAATTACAGACCAAAAAGTGACCAAATCATTATAAAACTGTCATTAGAGGACCATAGGGAAAGACTTGCTTTTTGTATGAAATAACAGCAATTACCGTAATACGTACTAGCCCTCTATTGAAGAACCAGAATATTTTAATAACTGTGTTCGAAGTATGATTCCTACTAGTTGGTAAAAATCTTGAGCAAATAACGTTCATTGGCATTGTCTAAAATATAAAAATCTCCATCTTAAAAATGAATTAAGATTTAACACAGAAAATCAACAGAAATTAAAGACAGATAATGAAGTTCCTGCATACTTGAAGGATGACTTTTAATAAACACCTGTTCATTACAAGAACTAATGATGGCTATAGTAACACACAGGGAAAATGGGACATATTATAAGGACAATAAATATTTTGTTGGGATTTGAAAGAGATTGCATGAAATAACTTAAACAATAAAAATGATTTATGTGAACTTTTACATTAATTTATGTAGAATCAGCAAGCAGATCTTACTAATAATAGCCTTTTTTAGGTTTCTTTTAAGTATTCACTCAGGAATTTGCATTTTGTTTTTATCACTCTCTAGGAAAGCTTTCTTCAGCATTAGCCTAGTTTTTACACTGCATTGCTTCAAAATGTTAATTCAGATTCATAAAAAAAGTAATAAGTTTAGAACATTTCGTCCATGTAGATTTTTCCACTGTCATACCAAGGTATGCAATCTGTATGCAGTTTACATAAACCAAACTTCCAGTCTTAACTGGCAAAGCAAAGGCAAATCTCTATAACCGTTAAAAATTATGAACTGCATTTTCAAGAGACCAAGATCCAGCTTGCCTTATGTTGGTTCTGCCTAAGCAAATCAATTGTAAGTGCACTTTTGGAATTAAGTCCTAGAGATTCATTTTTTTATAATATGCACAGATTTTTTTACTGTGGACCCTAACTTATACAACATGAAATAACTTTAGTTAACACTTTAGTCAACACTGAGATAAAAAATATTAAACTAAATATATATACATCCGCATGTATGAATATATATGTATAAGCACAAACATACATATACACACACACATATGTACACACACACACACATATATGTATGAAAAGATATGAAAAGACCTGAGCAACCAGGTGGAAATAAAAGATGCATCCGAATTCCCTGAAGCTTGTTTTAACTTAGGAACATGTAAAAACTTGTTCTTAGTGAGGGCTTTTCTAAATTAAAAATGCATTCACAGTATTTAACTTGCTACTGCCACTTCTGATTCAGGTCTTTGTTTTGACCAGGAAGCAAAGAGCTGAAGCATCGCTGGAGTCAGCAAAAGACTGCAGAAACAGCAATCAAATGACTCAGCATTTAATAGCAGATGACTGCTAAGACGTTGCTTATCTGAATCAGAAGACGAGTTATAGTTTATGGAGAGGAGAAATAGGAATACTCCTCTTGCAATGGATGAAACTGTTTCTTTTGCCATAGTATGATGTGCAATTAGCTAGTAAGAAGTGGAGAAATCACAATGAGACCAGTTTGATTTTTATAATGAGAAGGAAATAAATGCTATTTACCCACCCTCTTTGCAATGTATAACTAAAAAGGTGACTGTCTCTGAAAGCCTGTAATTGCACCAGCAAAAGAATCTAATTTAGCCATAATATCCAGGTAGCATATGCAATGACTAAAACTTTCTTTACAATACCAGAATTTTGCTTTCACCATTGACCAAGAGCAATCACGACCTTGGGTCAGAGGTCTCTCTAGCCCCAATGCTTTTTTTCATCTCTGGCTTCTTTGCAACAGCACTAATAATTCCTTCACTGCTAATTACCATGTGGACACCTGTCCACTTGGAACTCTATTAAGAATATTGGGTTCGTTTCATAAGCAATTTCAAATCCATCATATAGTAATGATTCTAGCTACTGTCAACCTGGGTGGCTTCAAACCAACAACCAAAATAAAGTGAAAACCTTGACCTCCTTCCATTATGTAGGGCTGCTAAATTAAACTTAATCTGTCATCTGTGGCACTACGTGGCAGCTGCTGGGAGAACATCCAAGTTATACAAGTCTTGGAAGTATGACAGCATCAGATAACTGCAAGAAACAGCCTTCTACACTCGTAACTCACATCCTGATTCTGGCATATTCAGTACTGACAAGGGAGAATTTCCTAAGAATTTCCCCCCTCAAAAAGGGGCAATTTCTGGCAGGGGGGAAGGGGAAGAAAGGAAGAAAGAAGGGAGTGGTATTTCTGCATTTCTTTTAATACGTTCTAACTACTCCAACTACATGGCATACAACTTCCCTACAAAGGGAAGGAGATAGAAGGGTAAATTTTCATTTTGGTGCACAGGGATTTAGTTATATGACTCCCATAAATGTTAATGGGAATCACATGATCCCATCCTTGTACAGTGCAATTAAAATTCACCCAAGAGTATCAATCATTTCTCAGACCAGAAAAAGTACTTTAACACAGCTAAATGCTGAGATTAAAAAAAGGTGTGCAGAGCAGAGAGAAGCATTGGATGTGAAAGCTGGTTTGGGAACACGCCCAGGAGAATAAGAAAAACTCAAATTCTGTCGTAATCTCTAAAGGGCTGAGATGAGGACAAAAAAGAAAGAGAAGAGACAACAGATTGTTTACAGATAAGAAATCCTGCTGCAAACAGTCTCCGCAAATATAAATTCAATTTGGTTTAAGATTATAGCTAGGAGAATAGTTAGGGTGAAAATAGCAAGGGGGATCCTGAAATCTGTAATGCTAGACTTTCCCTGGTTTACCCAATGTAAATGGTTGTTGTAGGTCAAAAAAATAGCTTGAACTGTGAATGCTAACAGGCAGTTGATAATTGGGTGTATGCGTGTATGTGTGGCGGATGAATGTCCGAAACTGAACTTCCGAGTCCTCAAGCAGAAGCCTGCTACTCGCTAGCTGCAGCTGGTACAAGCTAGGAGAAAATTTCAGTAACACCTGGGCTAAACAAAAGTGGCATGTCCTGAATCTTCCCATTAATAAGGAGACATGAGACAGAGTCACCAATTAGGAGGCTGATCACGCATTGTGCTTCTGCACAGAGACTATTTAGACTGGGAAATCAGGGGTTTAGGTTCTGGAGAAAACTGCTGCTGCCAGAAAGAAGGGTTGTTGAACAGAAGAGGTGGTCTCAGAAAGAAAAAGAGGGCCTGGAAAGAAGGTGAAGATCTTGGCTGGAGGAGAGATCCTGGAAGTCAGGGAAGATCCTAGAGATCAGATTGCTTCAAGGAGATGGATGCTGGGGGATGCTCAGGGACTTTGGCTGGTGACACTTGAGACAGGTGACTGTGAGCAGCAACGCAGTATGAACCAACACGACTTTCTGCCCAGCCTTCCCAGGGCAGCAGCGACCCCTCTGTGGGACAGTCAAGCCCTAGCGAGTGCAATGCTGCGGGAAGAGCGACCAGTGAGTGTGCGAGCTAATCAGGTAGGGTAAAAGCCCTGCTCTTGTTGGCTCTTAAATAAGCCCCACTATGCGGATCCGCTATGGGTTGCTGTTTATTCTGCCTTGTCCATGAGAATAGGCTACGGCACATTTTGATTCCCATGTTAATAAAATTTCAGAGTTTGCTTCAGCTATACTGCCCTCTAGTATTCAGTCTAAAAGAAAACTTTTATTACATGTTAATGGAAATTCTATTTGATTTCAAGTGATAAATGCTTGCGGTTTCTGGTAAAAAAGATCTTTAATTTTATTCCAGCTTATGACCCTAAAGTCCAAAACCCTGCTGTGTAGTGCCTGGAAGAAACAAATCATTGGAACCAAACCACTGTGAAATCAAAGAGAGTGAGGACTTTGAGAAGGAGACACACTTTTTTCTCAGCCTTCCAGTGAAAAAAAAGGAAGTTATACAAGAAAATATTTGTTGTTACTTACCTCAAAGGGATAAGGCTAAAATTGTTACTTTCTGTGAATTAGATAAAGACCTTAGAGACAGCAAGTGTTAGAAAAGTATAAAGTACTATATTAGAATTAATTATAAAATGTAAGTGTCTTAGAAGTGAGCCTTAGCAAAACCAGCTTAGACAATAAAGGGATGAACTCTGAAATAAGCTTAATACTATTTTTATTGTGATTCTGTAAAAATACGCAAGAACACGTGCATATTTTCATTGTCATCTTAAAATCTAAAACTAGGTGGTAAACAAAAGTCCATAAAAATACAAGGTTTCAGAAATTATATTTATTCCACACCTATACACAATCAAAACTTGCTAAATAAAAGCTGGGCAAGGGAGGGTAGAAAAAGGGAGAAGGCACACAGGATAATTAGGTGGCTAGGGACCTTCCTGGAGCTTAACTTGATAACAAATAAACCTCTCCTAGTCACTCTTGTTGGAACCATTTGATTTCATACTAATGAGTGAATATTTCAGTGGGCCAAAAATATGCACGTAGGATCTTCCCACCACTTCTAGAATCAGCCTTCCTTTTACCAGCATTATAAGCATTTATCTATATGAAGCAAGAGAGCTCCAACAGGGGGAAAAAAAATGCGAGAGACTTATTCTACGGTATGACTATGAGGGAGACCCAGATTCATGCCTATACTCTGCTCAGTTCTCTCTTTGATTGAGGAAACTTATATAAACCCTTTCTGTGTCTAACTCAAGCCAGACTGTTGAACACAGATCTAAAAAGTGAATCTGAATCACTGTGCTATTACTGCTACTAGCCTTTCTTGCTCTTGAACAAGAATTTCATTCTGGACTTCATAAAAAATCCCTAAGAATTTTTTTTTTTTGAACAAACAGGTTGAGAAAAAGTTCCAGCTTTTACCAAAACAGCATTTCAGATCAAAATCCTTTTGAGAAGTGTTTCCTAACAAGGTTTATTAAAAAATAACCACATAACAAAATGGAGGATAATATATACAAGGCAACCTAATGCAACAGATCTTTTTTCCCTTCTGTAGCTGTTAGCTGACCTTCCGTGACAGAAAAAAAGCAAATTGAGATTATTTGATCTCCCTTTGTTGTATTCGCTCCTTCCCCTCTCATAGCAGCCAAGGACCTCCTGACAGTTACTTGAGCTGCGTGATTGACTCTGAGGCTGTCCGTGGAATGCCAGAAGTATCAGAAATTTGACGGACTCAGACCCAAATAGTCAAAGCAAGAGCAAGTCCACTCTCAAAACTCAAAGCAGAACTAAAAAAACCCAGGGATTCCCCTATTAAAAAAAAAAAAAAAACAAAACACCAAAAAACCAAACAAACACCAAAAAATCAAAACAAACAAACAAAACAAACAAACAAAAAACCCACCCCAAGACCCAATTCCATCAGGAACTGAGAATTTCTGTAAGGTGCTGAGTACTTTAACTTTCTACTGCATTGAACAGGAGCTGATGGAATTCAGAGATACACAGAACAAATGCCCATGAGCTAGGAAGTTCTGCACAGAGAGCTCTATCATTTCATCTGACACAAAGTGTTACACTAAGCAGAATACAAAACTTTGCATGGGGTACAGCTTTTGTGAGTCTGTGAGGAGGTAGCAATGCAAGCCTTAACGTTGCCAAAATCTATCTGTGATGGTGAGCTCTTAATATTTTAACTTCCTGTCTTGCATCCCATAAAGACACCAAAACCTTTAACTATGAGCATAATCCAACCTCACAGTCTCCAACTATGGTTTTCAGTACAGGTAAAGGGTCTCCATGGCTCCAGAAGATCAGTACTTCTCTTTGGATTCACGAAGTGGCATAGTTAGGATTTAATTCATCAATCGGAGCATTTGCGTGACTAACAGAAACAAATGAGAATACAACAGAAGAATGCAAGAGCTGTCAAACCATTTATTGTACTACCATTACATCCTATATTGGGGGAAAAATGACAGCTTACCTCTTAAACACACTGCTATTCCATCCCCAGACAACACTGAGAAAAACAAGGGGCACTATACAGTATCCCACCAGTTAGGAGATGATGATGATTCTGGGCTTCATAAACTCATAAAATAAGACTAAATTTCTAATGTATTTAAATGTTTATTTGGGATGTTCAGAAATTACGCTAACAGACTTTATGTAGGCCCTTTTTCCCCCTCTTATTTTTATCAGCTCTGAACAGTACCTGAACAGGTTGGATGGGGCTTTGAGCAACCTGATCTAGTGAAAGATGTCCCTGACCATGGCAGGAGGGTTGGAACTAGATGATCTTTAAAGGTCCCTTCCAACCCAAACCATTCTATGATTTTTAAAGTTACCCCAAATCTACCCTTCTTGAAAATAATTGGCTGGTTTCAACCACTGACAGAGCTCTGCAAATACAGGTAACGATAAGAAATGTATTTTGACCCCTATTTAGTCCAAAGTGTTATGTATTCTCTATTTCCTGAGTATAAAGAAGAAAATATTTTTAGAAGCGCTAAGCAAGCAAAAAAAAGCAGAGTATTTACTGATACAGATATTGCATATTTTTCGTGAAGGTCATGAGATAAAATTGGAATCACTTTAAAATAGCTTGTGCTTTGATTAGCCATTTTCCAGCCCTGTCTTCCTTCACACAGATTCATTAGTATACCCCTAGAACTGTCATTATCCCAATATTCAGAAGGCTTCTTTTTAAAAAAATTAGTATTCTAATTCCAAATTAAATACATTCAGCTTCACTGTTCCTTCAGCTGAAAAGGGACTGCAGGAGTACGTACATTATGTTTTCATAAATATTTTGCTGTAGTAGCTGCCTGAAATAAAATGGTTTCCCGGTCCTTCTTACCAGAATACTGCGATTATTTCACAGTAGAACTGGGAGGATCTTCCAAGAAGATCAAACACCTCAACAAATGTTCACCTAACTTGTTCTAGCTCCCGTTCCCCTTCCCTACCACAAAATAACACCACCATGAAGGAGATGCACTGCTTCTTGGACAAGGCAATCTTATCCACTCAGCCACTCCCTCCTTCTTCCGCACAGGAATTCTTTCCTAATATTCATCCCAATTTAAAGATTTCTTGGCCCTCTCAGCCACTGAGAACAAGTGATTACTTTTTGTCTTAAAATAGCCATTTGGAAGGCAGTTATTGGTCTTCTCTTTCCTTTTTCTTGACAGGGCCCCTGAATACTTCTGTGAACTAAATATTGAAATGAAATCATAAACACAGCAATAGTAGCATGTCTAATAAATGACAATATAGGCAAATTTTATTGTTTTAGGATCAATAACCTCATGATTACAAGGTACAATTTCGCATTATACCCACCTTCAGAATGTCTCATGTGCCCTTATGCTGCCTTGAAAATACTCAGGCATTGGAAGCTTTTCTTTCAAAAGCTTTAATACTAACACAAACCCAACGGGGGTTTCCAAAGGCCCTGAACTCTAGTCTCACAGTAGCTGACATTAATATTTTCACTGAGTGGACTGGGAACCCAGCTCAAAGATGAGTCTTCTTGGAGATCTCATCCTGAATTATAATCTTTTGAACTACAGACTATTAATTAAACAAATCATAATTTGCCCTCTCAGTTTAGCTTTAATCAGGAAAGCTTTCTGAATGTGGACATGATCTCAGCATAAACCTGCAGTACTATTAATTCAAATCAGCAAAGTTACCTCGAATTTATGAGAGGGTAAATGCCATCAGAATTTGGTCTCCTGCATGCCACGGTTTTACTCAGTCTAGATCTTGGACAATAAATCCATAAAGACAATAAATCACAGCATATTCTAAAACCATAAAAACCTTCAACTTGCCAATTGAAACACTAAATGAACATGCAAAATGAGTTTTAACTCATTATTCATGAGTTTTTACAGAACYGGTAAAGAAAGATATGTTGCAGTGCCTATTTTGAGAGGTATGAATGTCATCTTTAAAATATTGTTAGAAAGACTTCTGTGAAGAGTGATAACGTGTAAAATATGAAGTAATCCAAAAGAAGCATTAACCTGTGGGTTTTCTTTTGTCTGCTGTCTATCTGTTCTTTTCATCACTTCTCATTAGATCCACAATAGAGAACAGAAAATAGTGTCACATTATTCTCTGTGAGCTTTTAAGAAAATTTAAGATACTTAAAGGGTCAGCAGTGAGATTATCATTGTCAAGGAAGGGGTTTCTCAAGCTATCCCCCACAGAACAGAGAATCAACACAGCAGATTAGTCACCTCATGCTGCGATATTAGCATGTGATACACCGCACCATACCACGCTACTGTTTCAGTGTTGCCAACTCATGCAAATCACACAATAATTGGTATTTTCCCTAAGGCTGGTATAATGAGATTACATAAAAATAATACATATTTAAAAATTAATACAATTCTGAGCCACATGCTTAGGAAAAATCTTGAAGTAATTGTTCTCCTTGATCTTAAAAAGCCAAAAAAATAGAAGGAAATAAATTCTGAAATTTATTACAGTTAAAATCTCACAAGTTTTAAGCCAATGCAGATCACCTAAAGATCAAGTTGGCAATGCTGCAGGAATGCCAGCACAGTTAATGATTCCATTTCCAAGCCACAACTGCTGTACACATTTTCTACTTACATCTCCATCAGGTATTATGTGGATTAGTTCTGGATTAGAGTTTTGTTAATCTTAGGTACAGAAGACAAGTTCAATATGTGTCTTTGAGGAAAAAAAAAACTTACGATTTAATTGGAGTTATTTAATTTTATTATTAACTGGACACTGTCTGCTGTTGCTTAAATCAGCGAAGGACTACAGGGTTGTGTGTATTCTCCCTCTGTGGTGGATCAGCATGGAAAGCCAGTGAAAGGGCCATGTCAGCAAAGGACTGAGTGTGAGAAGGGGCAGGAAGGGATTCACTGCATGAGGGGTCTGGAAGAAGCATCATTGACTCAAATCTCCAAAGGAGAATTACGTGGCTTGAGCTGGGGTGCAGCAGTGCTGACAGCAGATAGTGACTACTGAAAGTGTTTTGCCATTTGAGTCCATCAAATATTGCTAGTGGCAGTTCTGCTTGTGTGCTGTTCATTTACCACACAGGCTTCTTTACTTCTCCCAAAATTGTTTAAGTTACACAATGGAATGCATAACTATATGTGTATATCACTGCGCTCATCCTCTATACAATTACATTGTTCTTAACAACAAGCAGAGTAAGAGATGCTGTTAATTTCCTAGAACCTTTTTAACATGACTGCTCACTTAATTTAAAAACAAAGCAGCAGCAAGTAACTTATTTTAACTATTCATGCCATGACTCTGCAGATTAATCAACTAATGCATTATGCCTCAAAGTCTTTTGGAAACAAAAGCTAGTAAAGCATGGACTTGCCTATATCATGCATATTACACAGATACCCTCATATATATGCCTGGAAACTAGTAAGAGGCCAGTACAATGTAGAATGTGAATTTTGTACTATAGCATATACAAATAGTAAGAGACAGAAATTGATAGAGAACCGTTTTGGCCCTAAATAACCAGAGAATTGACTTCTCCAAATGATTCAGTGTTAGCTGGAAGCAGCTGAAAGACATAAGCTGAAAGCACCCACTTCCATAAGCCATGCCCTCAGGACTTTCTTCCTGTGTGGTCCTGGCTTTCACTCTGTCAGGTCAACAGACCCAGTTCTGCCAAACCTAGGGCATGCTGCAGGCTATAGCATCTCCTCTCTTCTCTGAGCTGACTGGGGCAAAAGTTTAGAAATGTTTGTTTATAGGCTTTGATCCTGGTTGTTTTTATATACATACATTGTGGTAGACTTTGGTGTATTATTGTCAGTCTGTGTTTAATATATAAGCTATAAGTATTTCAGTTTGTCAACAACAGATTAAAACCCACGAGGAAGAGGAGAAGTGGATATTCCACCGGTTTTCTCTTTTTTTTGGGGTAGATTGTAAGACCTGGGGGCATAGAGAGTTTTTACTGGACATTTTCCAGTGCTAGCCAAGGAGCAGCACAGAAGCAGGCGTTCAGAACATGAAGTACTTAAACCAATAATAAATTATTTGTAGTTTTAAGAACTTTCATGGCATTCATACTGTTTCCTAAAGTAAGTTCAGAGAAATGCCTTACAAAATTGATCCTACTGATTAATGCTAGACATTTACTTCATTTCCCATTTGTCTTTCATACTATTTTTTTCTACTGATACAACTGCATGAAGCTGGTCATGCTTCTGCCCTACTTGATACATAAGAGAGGACTTCATCTGCCTAGGAAATTCTTTTAAGAAAAAAAAAAAAAAAGATCTGTACACTTATAATTCTTTTGAATAATACTTAGCATCAGCAACAAAATATCTGAAAATCATTGTTGGTTTTCGTTACTATACATTTGGAATTTATAAATCAGGAAACTTACCTGCTTAAGAGGATGAACTCTTGTATTTAGGTCCCTTTAGTCAGTAATTCATTGTTTCTGATTAAATGCAGTAATTTTTAAATTATTATAAGGACCGTTTAACTACCTTTTACTAAGAAGTAGTTAAATATTATGCAAACAAAGATTATTCCATGCTGTTGGAAATTGCCCCTCTTCTAAATCTTTCCCCAGTCACATGCTACCCTTAGACATGACTTAAATGTTCTTGGCAGATCTACAGCAGAGAGACTGTACATTTGACTTTTCAGCRAATATCTTCCTAAGGCAACTCTCTGAGAGTTCTACTTTATCCTGCCTTGCAGAAGGTCCCAGTATTCCTTCACCTGAGAAATCAGCTAGAGCAGTGGTCTCCAAACCTTTTTGATTGTGCACGCCTATCAGTAAAAACATTTTCAGCAAAATAAATTTTATTTATTTATGAATTATATTCATGTACTTCTGTACTAATATATTATGTATATTGTAAAGCATACACAAAAATAGAAATTGAAAAGGATGAAATAAAGATGAAATAAACACTATTTTAAAAATATTATATTATTTTATTTTATTTATTAATGGTACAAAAAAAAGTTTCTTCCCACACTCCAACGGGTTGTCTTGCACATGCACCCCCTGGTGTGTGTACACCCTACTTTGGAGACCACTGAGCTAGAGCACCAAACTGCTTTTAATGCACAGGATAAATGCACACCACAATATTCTGAAGCCTTGGCTTCTCTTATCAAGATCAAATGATCTGCTGGTGTGTACCCTAGCTCTCTTCTTACTCATACACCCAGGTTTCTTTTCAGAGACACAAGAGGTATATACCCAGGTTTCACCACAAGATGATATAAGGAAGAGCTCCAAGGCTGCACACCTAAACACAAAAAAACTCCCGGGTTCATCAGTTAGATGTCTTCACTGTGTACCAGGCTCATTTTTCAGTAGGTCCTAATGAGTTTGACATCTGTAAGGGACATCTCTCTGGAGACATGGCTGGATGATAAATACAGTAACTCAGAACAGCTTCTTCAGAAACCATAGGAAAAAGCAACTGAAGAAAACATTGACACAAAAGCCAGGTTACATCTTATCTTCCCTAACTTCAGCATTCTCCCTGAGGCTCCTGGCTGGCCCTTCTGAGTCTGGCCAGTTTTGTTCACCTCCCTCCCCCAGGGAGCAGGAATGGAGAGTCATGATCATCTTCAAAATTAGCTAGCTTCCTACTTTTTCTCTTAAACGCCAGCAGAAGGGTTGTCTAAGGCCATTGCCATGTTCCTCTGTGTGCCAGTTGTCTCAGGCAGCAATTAACTCTTTAAAACCAGGTACAGTTCAATAATCAAATCAGCTAAGACACATGAAAGTCAAAGACAATTTTTACTGTCTCTTGGCTGTGACTGGGAGTGTGAACATAGGATCCTCAGAGATTGCAAGTCAATCTTCTATGGGATATATGAAAATTTTGGCTTTCTGCTAAGTCCTTTAAGCTGATTCACATTTTACTTTAGGTATCCTTACAAAATATCAGCTAATCTTTCAAATGAGTACATTATGGTCTTACAACTGGAAAAAGATTAGTCAGAAGTTGCTATTTCTAAGTATTAAAAAAGATTATGAATGCRTAACAACTCAGTTATGGTGTATTTGCTCAAAATCCATCTCATTAGAAATGCTATGTAAAACTCCTCATTCCTGGAATGCTTCATAAAGAACATATTATAAAATGGTTTATAATCAAATATTATAATCAAGCAGTTTTAATCAAAGTGAAAATTCTAGAGAACCTTCTCAAATGACAGTGTCCTGATGCCAGGGTTTTACAGGTTACATCATATATCTCGAGCCTTTCCTCAGCATTTCTGGGAGTGTCTCTCCCTCATTGCCAGGTCCCAGGTCCTCATGTTGCTCCAGGGGGAGCTGTGCAACTATAAAAATTGGTCCCTGCAAAAAAACGCCTCGATTTCACTGAGCTTACTCAGCATTCAGCAGCTGATCATTCAGCAGCTCAGACCCCAATGGGCAATGTGTAATTTTGGCAGTAATGTACCTATCAAATGTTTTTCTGTGACCCAGGACAGGTTTTTTGAGAACAAGATATTATCTATTAATCTGTTATCTATAGGAATCAGTAATGTAAAGAATCAGTGTCTGGATTTCTCTTGCATCCTCTTGCTTGCTTAAAAGCATCCCTTCTAGACAGACAGAAGGCAGGCAGATGGGCAGACTAACCCTACCAGCAATTCCCTTCACAGGCTCCAAGCAAAAAGCTCTGGACTGGACTGCCCCCTCTGCCCTCTACACAGATTTTACACACAAATCCCTGAGTGTACTGTCAGGTGCACTCATGCCGTTTTCACATGTGAATCTGCTGTCCTCTGGATTCAGGTAAGGAAGGGGATGAAATGAGACATCTTCACTTAAAGACATCTCATGTTGGACTTTGATGTCTTTTAGATGCTCAGGCTAATTTTGTTACCCATACCRACAAATTTTCAAGACATCATACCTACCTACAGATGCCTCCATGTCCCCAAAAGAAATTAAGTAAATTGCTTGAGATCAAGTCAAATCTGCTCTGAAAATAAAAACGAATTGTTTGGTCTCCACACTTCCATTAGTCTTGGGTCAAAAAACCCAAAGATGTAGAGTCTAGAAGCTCTCACCCTCTTGCACCCGTCAGTGCTCTCTGATCTCCAGCCTGTCCCCACATTCTACTTCAGTATTAACTGACTGTTTTCTGAGAAGATACAACCTTTTGAGAAGGCCGCCTTCTGATTATTCTAAATACATCTAAGTTGCACATATTGAAAAAGAAAACACCCCAAAGCATCCAGGTTTTAAGATCCTCCAGACACATCTGAATCAACTAGTCTTTAAAGGGGACTATAAACTAAAGAAATATTCTCTTTAAAAAGTTAACAGTTTCTCTTTCAAGGATTGGCACTTAAATTTCCAGTTGGAAAATAGTTGGCTAACAAGACAATGTCTGTGATCTGGAAGACAAAGAGCAGAGTCTTTGAGGAGGATGCTATTCATGTATCCAAGCCTCTAAAAACAACTTTGTAGATGACCACTTGTATGTTTTTTATTTGTGTCTGGTTCATAAAGCAATGAGCTTTTAATGCAGCAGCATTTAGTTTAGCCTTGAACGGGTGCTCAAGAAGGGAAGAGTATAGTTATTTGCCAGCATGCAAGTTCTTCCAAATCACAGATATCTAAAAGATAAAAGCTCAGATTCACCCCACAATGCATGAAAAGCCATCTGTAAAGCTGCCAACATAATTGCTCACAGAACTCCCCAAAGAGCCAGATGCCACCACTTGAACACATTCCCAACTTAGTCATCTGAGTACTGAAGACAGGAGGGAATAGCAGGAAGTTGAGGGTCAATGGTATGCCATTTATATTCTGAAAAGATGAAATGGATTTTTGGAGAAAATTAAACTGAAAGGACGTCATGCCAAACAGAATGTGCTTTAGCAGCACAATTTAATACTAGAAATAAATGTGTATGTCATTCTGGAGTTTTTAGAATATGAAAGGCATGAAAATTGTGCTCTGATAATAATACAGAGCGAAAATGTGGCAAAATTTCCTCATAATTAAAAGATGTAGTGAAGACACTCATGCAACTTGTTTTTGATTCTCTGCACTTTTCCAATCAGGGCTTTGTTTCCAGAGCTTATTCTTGCAGTAAAATTAAAGCAGGCATTTAAAATCTCATTTTCTTATGCACCTGTTTCTCTGTTTTACTAGCAGTAGCTGCTGTAATTTTTGTAAGTGCTTGAAGGCTGATATTTGGTCTTAAAGGCTCTTGCAATGGACACAGTATAACAAAAGTGGATAAATCTAAGGACAAATATTCAAAGTATAATTAAAGTGTGCATTTGATATTGTCTCAGCTCTGTAGCTTCTTTGTATCACATTACCATTATAAAGCACTGAGTCCTGAAGTCTTAAAGAGTCCACAAATTACTTACCACAAAAATTATAATAAAATATCAATGAAGAAAAAAAAGTTGACCAAGATGAATATGTTAGTCTCTGGGTCAATGGAGGAAGCACTACTTCTGCAAGACAGCAGCTCAGTCCTTACTCTTCTTTCCTGATATTTTTCCCATTTCATCCCAAAGGGGCACATGCCCCTTTGCTTGGTAGTACTTTGGTCTCATATGGCACCAGACTAGCTCCTCCTTGTATGTTGTTCTTTATAATCAACTGAAGGAAGAGGAAACATCTCCCTCTCCATGCCTTTAGCTGAGACAGAGTCAACAAGTCCAAAACATCACAGCAGTGCCAGGATGCATGGGACAGATTAACATGGTGGCTCAGGGAACCCCTTATAGGCACAGGTGAGGTTTGTCACTCTTCATCTTTTTCACCCCAACTTCAGACCTCATTCAGGACACCTGTGGCCCAAGCTAAAGTGGGACAGTGCCCAGTTTTTGCACAGGAATCCTCCTCATCAAAAGAAATACCTGTGCTTCTTCACTTCCCTCTTCCTCACCATTCCCCTCTCCATTGCTGCGCAGATACCAAGCCACATTCACCTTCTCCGCTCCACCCCTGACTGTCGGTACTGTAACCATACTTAACTCACACTATTTGATCATGTAAAGCTACTAATTACTTTGCTTTTTCCTCATACCAGGGCAGTAGTCTCTCCTTCACATCCTCATCCCAATGATTCCCTTCCAGCTTATAATCAACAGTGGAATAGGTCCATAGCAGTCCATGATAGCAAAACCGCTACCATGGACTTCCGGAGGGCGGATTTTGGCCTGTTCAGGACACTGGTTGAGAGAGTCCCTTGGGAGGTGGTCTTGAAGGGCAAAGGGGTCCAGGAAGGCTGGACGTTCTTCAAGAAGGAAGTCTTRAAGGCGCAGGAGCAGGCTGTCCCCATATGCCATAAGAAGAACAGGAGGGGAAGACGACCGGCCTGGCTGAATGGGGAGCTCTTGCTGGGACTCAGGAAAAAAAGGAGCGTTTACCACTTGTGGAAGAAGGGGCAGGCAACTCAAGAAGAGTACAGGGATCTCATCAGGTCATGCAGAGAGGAAATCAGAAAGGCAAAAGCCCAGCTAGAATGCAATCTGGCTGCTGTTTTTAAAGACAATAAAAAAATGTTTTTACAAATATATTAATGACAAAAAGAGAGCCAAGGAGAATCTCCATCCTCTATTGGATGCGGGGGGCAACACTGCCGCATGAGGAAAAGGCTGAGGTACTTAATGCCTTCTTTACCTCAGTCAGACCAGTTATYCTCAGGGTATTCAGCCCCCTGAGCTGGAAGACGGGGACGGCGAGCAGGATAAACCCCCCATAATCCAGGAGGAAGCGGTGAACAACCTGCTACGCCACCTGGACGCTCACAAGTCCATGGGGCCGGATGGGATCCACCCAAGAGTGCTGAGGGAGCTGGCGGAGGGGCTTGCCAAGCCMCTCTCCATCATTTATCAGCAGTCCTGGTTAACAGGGGAGGTCCCAGATGACTGGAGGCTTGCCAATGTGGTGCCTGTCTACAGGAAGGGCTGGAAGAAGGACCTGGGGAACTACAGGCCTGTCAGCCTGACCTCGGTGCCGGGGAAGATTMTGGAGYGGTTCATCTTGRGGGCRYTYRCAAGCCATGTGCAGGACAACCAGGGGATCAGGCCCAGCCAGCATGGGTTCATGAAAGGCAGGTCCTGCTTGACCAACCTGATCTCCTTCTATGACCAGGTGACCTGCCTAGTGGATGAGGGAAAGGCTGTGGATGTGGTCTACCTGGACTTCAGTAAAGCCTTTGACACTGTCTCCCACAGCATTCTCYTGGAGAAGCTGGCGGCTCACGGCTTAGACAGGTRTACTCTTCACTGGGTAAAAAACTGGCTGGGCGGCCAGGCCCAGAGAGTTGTGGTGAATGGAGTTAAATCCAGTTGGCGGGCGGTCACGAGCGGTGTCCCCYAGGGCTCAGTTTTGGGGCCGGTCTTGTTCAATATCTTTATCAATGATCTGGATGAGGGGATTGAGTGCTCCCTCAGTAAGTTTGCAGACGACACCCAGTTGGGTGGGTGTGTTGATCTGCTCGAGGGTAGGAAGGCTCTGCAGAGGGACCTGGACAGGCTGCATCGATGGGCTGAGGCCAACTGTATGAGGTTCAACAAGGCCAAGTGCCGGGTCCTGCACTTCGGCCACAACAACCCCATGCAATGCTACAGGCTTGGGGAAGAATGGCTGGAAAGCTGCCTGTCGGAAAAGGACCTGGGGGTGCTGGTTGACAGCCRGCTGAACATGAGCCGGCAGTGTGCCCAGGTGGCCAAGAAGGCCAATGGCATCCTGGCCTGTATCAGAACTAGTGTGGCCAGCAGGAGTAGGGAAGTGATCATGCCCCTGTACTCGGCACTGGTGAGGCTGTACCTCGAATACYGTGTTCWGTTTTGGGCCCCTCACTACAAGAAGGACATTGAGGTGCTGGAGCGTGTCCAGAGRAGGGCAACGAAGCTGGTGAAGGGTCTGGAGAGCAAGTCTTACAAGGAGCGGCTGAGGGAACTGGGACTGTTTATTCTGGAGAAGAGGAGGCTGAGGGGAGACCTTATTGCCCTCTACAACTACCTGAAAGGAGGTTGCAGCGAGGTGGGTGTCGGTCTYTTCTCCCAACTAGTGATAGGACGAGAGGAAATGGCCTCAAGTTGTGCCAGGGGAGGTTTAGATTGGACATTAGGAAAATTTCTTTACTGAAAGAGTGGTTAAGCATTGGAACAGGCTGCCCAGGGAAGTGGTGGAGTCACCATCCCTGGAAGTATTTAAAAGACGTGTAGATGAGGCGCTTAGGGACATGGTTTAGTGGGCATGGTGGTGTTGGGTTGACGGTTGGACTCAATCTTGGAGGTCTTTTCCAACCTAAATGATTCTATGATTTTTTTTCCAAATAAAAAAAAAAATGTTAACTGGACTTCACCGTTTGAGAAATGCTATTATTCTGTTCTGTTCTTTAATACCAGAATACTTGGGATCTCCCTGCTCTGATGTTCAAAAGTATCATATATAGCAACCTCCTGTGCCAATACCATCTGCACCATCAAGTGCACTTAATTTTTAAGGCTGAATGACTATTTTCCCTTTCTTTGACAGAACAAATTTTATTCATGAAGAACAATTTCTGGCCCAAGAAATAAAGCTGCTTCTTGATTGTACAAAATTCTAAGACAAAGATCAAGTCTGAGCTACGAGTCACAATTACAATCTTCCTTTTTGAGCACTAGCCTTTCAGCATTGCTCAGTTCAACTTTTTCTTGAGTTACTGAGGGTTTGCCAGTACAAGGGTCACTCAAGAAAGTTAATCTGAATTAATTTTTAAAGTGGATTAGTCAAAACATATTAAACCTCTGTGTAGACACTTTCATTCAAAATTACAGCACACTTAATTAACTAATTTACTCTGGAAATTAAGTTAAATTGAATCAAGACACTTTTAATTCTGATTCAGAGTATCCACATGAGAGTTTAATGTCATTTAATTAATCCACTGTGGATTCACACTTCTATTTAATTTGGATTACCTTTTTGGAGGGTTCCAGTACACAATAGCTCTGATGCTGGACTTGGGCCAGAATTTTCAGAAGATGAGAATTTTTCATTTAAAAAATAAAACATAGGCCAGTGATATAATTAAAACTTCATGATAGAAAGCTATCCTCATTAGATTTCTTTCTGTCATTTCTGAAGTGTTAAGCTTGATGAGTTAAAACAAAATTTAAAACATTTGATAAACTTTTTCATCAAAATACCATATTTAAAAAACTGGAATTAAATTCAAGTGAAATTAATTAATTTATTGTTGTCATCAATAATAACCCATACTACTAACAGAGCTAGATAAGATTTAACTGATATTTCCTCACCCCCATTCTTGACTGTTTACTTCATTTGACATGCTTTTTGTCTAGTCATTTTTCACTATGCTGTTGCAGGTTGAGGCTCCCCACCTGCTTCCACAAAGGTCCTGCACGGCAGAGCTCAACAGTAACAACACTGCAATGCCATTACGGTCTGAAACAAGTGATCCCATTGATTTAAAGTAAATGTTTTGAAAATTTTTGATGATGGAGGTATTCAGGGAGCCTTGTGAACATGCAGGTCCCAGAGAGCTCTCCAGCAAACCGCCAGCAGAGGTGATCTTCCAAAGAGTTTATGTCTAATTTAAGGCAGGTCCCAGTAAGTGTTCATACCAAACGGCAGGAGGAAAAAAGACTTAGGTTATCTATGGGAGGTGTTGCTCAGCTTGATGGTCCCAAAAGCCACGGTGCACCCCATTCTGGGACTACAAATGTGCATACCCTCCCTCCTCATATACACTGGACAAGATTAATAAGGTTCATACTGAGACTTCTCAATTTCTGTATTTCACCAACTGAAATGATATACAGTAATTAAGCAATTCTTGCCTTCTTAGCCATTACTGCTGGGAAACTGCTGCTAGGCCTCAATTTATCACTAGGTCAAAATTCATACCAGTAATGAACTGGTCCAAGTATAAAAGGACAGCATTTGTAACAGTGCCTGAAATTGAGTCGTTGCAAAGCACCAGAAAGGTGCCTGCAGAAGTAGTGGGAAAGGATGGATCTGGACATGGCTAATATTTTAATTTGTAGGTCTACGCACAAATCCTTATGCTTATGCCATCTCTTATGCCAATCAAATAGTATGCAGCAGGGAAGGTCTCTGTGTTTTTGCAGGAATACATATGCTTATGAATAAGATGCTAGAAAACTGCCTTTCTGCAAAACTTTGTTGTGGGAATATTTTCTGGATAGAATTATCCCTTAAAAGAAAGAAATATTATTTACATTGCTGTCTAGAACAGAAGGGGTATTGCCTATTGGCAGAATTCAAGAGTCCCTTAAAGAGAAATTTTGCATTGACAGCAGTAAAGTTGAAGTAATGCAATAAAGCACTGGCAGAAGATATTTAAAGGATGCAGAAATAAAAAAAGACTATTTTAATCAAAAGCTATTAGGAAATTCTACTCCATTTAGTAGAATGGCTTTGAAAAAAATTAATTTTCCTGCAAATAGTACCAGTAAAGATTTTTTTCATATTTTCTAAGTACTGCAATAAAAGTTGCTTCAAAATGGAAATGTAATCATTAGTGTCACTTCTTAGCAGCAAAAAAACCAACACCACCATGACCACTCTCAGCAAATTCAGCAGTTAGCAATTTTAGAAGTACACATTGTAGTCAAATATTTTTTTCTGTACTTATATTTACTGACAGTTGTCAATAAGAAAACTGGTTCCTATTTTTAGTTAACTTATAATTATGTTCTTCCTGACTTCAGCATATGAAGGAATAGTTCTTTTAGGAAAATCTATCACATCTGCTCTTCTAACATTGGCAACACAGATGAACAATTTATTTATTTTTTACCAACTAACACTGTCACTTGTCCGCGGTTTTGCAAACTCACCAGAAAAAAAAAAGTGTTTACTTTTCCCTTATGAATGAAGTAGTGTGCATACAAAAAGGCTTATCTGTCATCTGCATTTACTATACCTCCCCTTCAGGAATTGCACAGGGAGGACTGCTACATGGATCATATCTTAACACATTTACCATTCACCTCTGCCTACCTTCAGTACCTTCAACCCCGGGTTATGTTACAGGTCACTGTCAGTTCATTGCTGTTAACTTACTCCCAAGCACCCATCACAAATCTCTCTTAGACTGTAATTTGGTAGTGCTCTTGTAGGCGTGATGGCTTCAGGATAAGAGGGAAGAAGGCTTGTAGGAAGGGGAAATATCTTTTCTTAGTCCTGCTGATACAGCTGGGAAAAGCAGCCAATCATTAGGGTACACTGTCCCTTCACCAGACCTCACATAATGCAAAAGGACGCCCTGACTAAAAAAGCAGGCATCTCTCCCATCAGGGCTGAGATGGCCGACTTGGTTGTGTTAATTTCCTGAAAATCCCCTCATTAGCTACTGCTATTATTTTCCAATTCCAGGCATATTAGCCATCATTGCCAAGATACGAGTTTTATAAGCACTTTAGTTATGGTCTCTGCCTGAGAAAGTTTACAGGTTAAAGGTCCAGCCCTGCTCAGCAGGCTTTCAAATGGGGGTACTTAGTGTAATTACCCACAGAAACATATTCTAAGACAAGACTCGGAAGGTAAATGAAACAAATACATAAGGGAACAAAATTTGCTGAGAAGGGCTGAATTTCAAATAAAGCGGGAGCTGACAACACATTTTTCTGCCTTACGTACACCTATATGTACTTGAGTAAAAAAATAGCTGAAGTTTGATACACAAACAAAATCCTTTTTGCACTAGTAAATAACTATCCAGCTGAACAACAATACAGAAAGAGACCTCAAACATTTAAGCATGGATTAGCTTCATAATTAATTTGCAGCCAGTAAGAAACAGTGATCACAACTCACCACTTGCCTATGAGAATTCAATCATCTCATATCTTGTTTACAAAGTCATTAAAGACCTTATTCTATCAAAATCTCTGACTGTTTAAGAAAGAAACACAAACAGGAGTTAAATACATTTTTGCTTGGACAATATCCATGTCTTACTGTAGATTGACAGTTTTCATCTATGACCACCTAATATTAGTATTCATCTATTTAAAACACTATGATTATCTAGGAAATTAAAAAAACAAACCTCATGAGAAATTCTAGAAGGAAAAGCCCTTCATAGACACTGTAGTTTATATTTATGAGAGCTACCAATTAATTGGTATCATCATCTGTATTCATTCTTATGTATAAAGCATTTATCTTTGTACTGTTTAACAGGCTAATGAGATATGTCAATTCTTTTGACTTTACAGAAAGAGAACAATGGCTTTTGCRAAAAGGCTTAAATAGCTCATTTACTTCTGGAAGTTGTGAAGTCTGGTAAAAAAAATCCTCTCCACCTCCTACAAACCCAAAAAGGACAGCTACCTATGGTGCAGAACAGTTATCCTTCTATCCTCAACACAAATTATGTGATAAATTTCATAGGCAAACAGAGGTGGGTCAATGTTATAGGGGAGGCATTTGTGAACAGGAAAGATAGCGCTTCCACCTGAAATCTGGTAACAGCAAACAAGAACGATACGGGTAGGCAGGGGGAGCATCAGAGGATGCAAGAAAGTGGTAGCAACAACAGCCCAGGGCTAGAAAGATAAAAACAAGGAGGACAAGAGAGAAAGCCACCTGGGGAGATATTTAGTGGCTGACTTCTTCCCAGGCTCCAGTTCCTCCTACAGGCAGCAGAGGAGACAGGCTTTTCCAGGGCAATAATTCAAAGCACCAAGCAGCTACAACCAGTCTTCTGCTGTCAACTCCCCTCCTGGGGGAGACTCACTCCTTTAAGCTGAATGCAAGATTAGGTTTCCTAGGATAAATTCAGTCTTTGTGAATTCCCATACCATAGATTTTTAAAAATGTCAATCTCCTAACTCTCTTTTTAAAGGCCCTGGTAAAAATTTTCATTGACTTGAGTGGCAATATACTTTGGCCAATGCTGAGTACTAGTGAGTACGCTATCCTACTGTGAACAGAGAGAAAAGAGACAATCACAGGGTGATCGGTAGCAGGTACTACACCTGCACAAAGCCAAGCAGCAGCGAGTGGGTATGCTAGCACAGGACCTGAAAACAGCACAACACCCGAGCTAATAATTTCAGAGATTTTCATCCCAGAAATATTCATTGGCAACCTTGGAGACTGTCTCAGTCCATCCTCAAAACAGATGTGCGGAACACTTCTTAATTTTTAGATCCCAGGCAGACCTAGGGTTGACACAGACCACAACTTGACCAGCTATACTAATGCTGAGATGTTTCTACATGTCAGAAGCAGTTCTTTTTTCACCTACATAAATGCATAGTCTAAACTAYGATGCCCATAGAGTTTGAACATTTCCAGGCTGAGATAGTGGCTGAACTGATGTAGATACTCAATTTCCATCATACATGGCTTTTTTTTTTTTTTTTGGCATCTTTTTCAGTATTTCAGTTCTTCCTCCACCAAATCAAGAATTATCTAATGATAGTTCAGGTCCTTCAGACTGGCATCAATTATTCTTTCTTGTTTGGGAGATTATGAGATAATATATTGTACTAATAATGTACTAATAATCGTAGTACTACTGTACTTCCTAATAACTTTCCACTTATTTCTATAGCTAATGCATGTGACCATATCCAGCTCACGTGGTCCTGGTGGTATCGATGGTCTTGTAGTCTACAGAGCGGGTGTAACATGCAACTCCATAGTCTTTAATCCAAAAAGGTACAAGTAGGCAGTATAGGACAATTTCTGACCTTGGTCATACCATATCACATTAGCTGTTTATTCTATCAAATACGATCTCAGATTTTTCACATAAAGTAGATCTGCTTTCATTTTTCTATCAGAATCCACTGCTGTTATGTTTTATTGGAAAATAATTTTCCTTTTGATTTTGTTTTCCTGTTTAAATTTTCTCTCGTGGATCTTTTAATGTTACATCAGACTATCGGCACAAGTTTTTCTAAAAATAAAGTGAAAGAACATTCTTGGAGATCTTATTGCCCTTTAATGTCTGTAGACACTGTTGTCTTTCCTGCTTTCCCAGATAATCCGTAACTGGGGAGAATATAGCTCTATTAACCTTGCTATATCAGCCAGAATGTCAAAATCTGTGTTATAAATCTTCATCTTAATCATTTATGATTAAATATTCAGATGAGATTATGTGCAACCTAATTCTACACATCCATCTCCACTTCCCTAATTAATGACACGCAGCAGCAGAGGGGGAAAAACACCACCTTTCTGAAGTAACTAGGCAAAAACAAGCTTTTGTAGACAACTTTCATTTCTAAGCACATATTTATTTTTTATCACCATTTAAGAAACATGATTAATGAAGTTATGTATATTGAATTATCAATCTGTTGCTTTACTATAGATTGCTAAATACTGCCAGTGTTAATCCCAGTAGCCCCAAAACTCTTATTTTTATGAAGCCTCACTATTTCAGTTCTTCCTCATCTGTCAGAGAATTTGACACGCATACAGTGAAAGTTACATAGGAGGCAACTTTCCAGGGCTTAGTGGGTAAAATCACCCTCGTTCAGGAAAGCAATCTAAGATTTATGAACCACTAAAGGTCCTCTTAGTCTTTACTTCTATTTAGAACTGCTTCAGCTTTAAGCACCAMATTTGAGCTACTTAGACCCTAATTTTGAGAGGGGCTGAGAAAGTGTACCTTAAGTGAAACTTAAGTCATTGAAACACATCACCAGATTTTYGGAAAAATCAAACTCGAAAGCTACTAAAGGCATCACTTAACTGAGGCAGCCAACTCAACCTGTAAATCACAGACTCTAAATGAAAGAGACCTCACAGGARAAGACATGAAGTCTGTCCTTCTATCAGCCTGAAACTGACTTCTCAGTATATTTGCTAGAACTGTGCAAATAATAGATCCTTTGGTTCAATGAGAAGGAAAAAAAAAAAAGTTTAGCTCAATTAAAATCTGATCTTGGGGAAAGACAGAAGCAGGAAAAGAAAAATATAATTACATATTTTTGCATCAACCTGGAACAAATATGAGCCAGTTCATAAATGAAAGCACCAAATTTCAAAACGACAAGTCACATTTTTAGCATGAAACTTCTATCCCAAACATGCAGGCGTTTTCACAAAATTACTGGAATAAACTATCTTCAAATTTGCCCCTTTTCAGCCAAAACTACTTGCTAAATGCAACCTGAATCTGTTATTATTCCCCCAAATGACATTTTTCAAACTTATTTGGGGAGGAAGCAAAGGGGGGAGGGGAAGATTGCCTGGCTCCATCCTCTGCTGCTTTTTCTAATTGCATTTAAATGATCCGTGCAACTGGTCTCCTACAACTTCCCTGAGGGGTAATATTTCACAGTCTAGCTAATCTCACTATTGAAATGTGTCCTGTTTTTCAGCAAAAATTTCACTAGCGTAAAGCACAATCAGAATAATTTTTGCTGACTTCTAAAAAATTTTAAGTTAGTTTTAAGATCAAGAAGTACGCAAATACAGAATATCAGCAGAATATACAACTCTGGATGCTTTAGCAGCGCAAACTAATCTGCCATCCAAGGTGCCTCGTGTCTACTCATGATTCCAAATCTGCAGCTGAAATTGAACAATCTTTTGGCCTAACAATATTTTGTTGTATCTAAATGAATGGTAGTTACCTTTTTTAAAAGCAAAAAAAAAAAAAAGCAGCAATGTAAGCCCAAAATGATTTTTCTGTATTACACACACTTAATATTTAATTTATTTAATCATTTATTTCTCCAGCTCACTCGTGTGACTGCATTTGTTTGAGCTTAGTAAGCTCTGGCCCTGATTCTTCAGCTGCTTGTGTATGTACTTAACACAGGTGGTGTGGTGTTTGCAGGACCAGAGCTCTGTATACATTTCCTCACCGTGAGGGCTGCTGAAGCACTACTCACCAAACAAAAATCCCAGCTCTTTGGAGAAAAAAAAAAAAAGTGCCACTGCTCACAGTGATTGAGTAATCCCTTTTGCAACTATTATTAGCAAACTTACAATACAACCTAATGGCCTGATTTTTTTTTTTTTTTTTCTTCTTTTTTTTTTTCTCCTCCCCAGGATGAGTAAGATGATACTACTTACTTTGTGAATTGCTGAACTGGAGTCAGTAGGCTGATTAAAGGAGTCAGACACGTTATTAAGCCTGTGGGGACTTCATGTGGATCCTAAGGCAGGGGTGCCTCTGCCTGCATACTGGCACACAGGGTAATGTGCCCAGTTACCTCTTGTATTTTAAACTGGTTTAACACCAAGTTAAGTACTAATTAACCAGTCAGGGCTGTGGTACTCTGCACGAGAAGGAACGCATTCCAGACTCAGTCCAAAACATGAAATTTTTTTTCTTCAGATTAACTAACTCAATTTCTGAAGCACCTAGATTTATGTAACACCAGGGAAAAGGGACACCTCCACGCCTGAGGTTAGAAAAACTCTAGTATGAACCAACCAACAAGCACTACTGAACACAGCCTGAAGAAAGCTCTTCAATGCTACTTGACATATACCTGTGTCATTACAATTTTGGACAAGGAATATATAATCTGGCTCAGTGAAGCAATACTGTTCTGTTTCTCAATTAGTCCCATTCTCTGGCTGTTGGGCTCCTTCTGCAGCAGCAGGTGAAAATGTTTCAAAGCATAAAAATTAAAATAAAGCCACTTCCACAGTAACATGATGTTATTTTTACATTTTGATTTAGGGATACTACAAACTACTACACATACAAAGCCCACCACCACCTCAATTTGCAGGAACTGACAAAAGTCCTTTTACTGTTACCCTGAAAACTCCAAGCAGGCAGCCTTACAAAGTACAAAGTACATGGTCAAGTAAAATACCCAGGCTACCTTACGTTTGGAGTAGTTTTTCTCTACACTTTGGATCCAAATGATATAAAGTTAGTCACAATCTTCAGCTATAACAGTTAGTTTCCTCTGTCACTTTGCAGACACCTAACTAAACACCTGAATGTTCATGGCTGCTGAGCAGCCAGTAAACTCTCACCGAGATTACGTATCTAAACTGAGGATTGTACCTTTTGAAAAATCTTGGTCCCACATATATATTATCATAGCAAAGTTCAAGCAAAATTTTCTGGCACGCTGCAACATATGGAGAGCTCTAATTTAACTGCGGTTTCGGGGTATGCCACAGATACACAAGCTTGAGAAGCTATTTAGCAGAAGCWTAAATCATTGACTCTGAAGTTTAAGTCCTCTGATTTCATAGCATGTGACAATACATCTCTGTGGAGCAAAATCAAAATGTAGAAAGCCTCAATTTGTTTTGACTGTATTTCTACCAGCAATTTTTTTTATCTGTTCAGATCATGCCTGGAGAATAAACAAAATCCCAATACGCTCAGACCAGGCTGTGAAATGCAAACTTCTATCTGATAAAAAATTCAGAATTTTGAAAACAAAAGGAGCTATAGGTTGGAAATTCTGGCAAAATGTCAATGCAGCGATTTAAACATGTCTTCCTGGATGGGAGGAGGAAAAGGAAGAGGCTAAGAGAAATGTAAGCTCTCACTTAGTGTGCCACGAGCTTTGGGTCACTCAGTGAAGCCGTGGCTGTGGCCACACAGTGCCCCTCTCATAGTTCAGCTGCATGGGTTGTACTTAAACACACCTGCTAGCGAGTTAGTTCCTTTCCTACTCTACAGCCCCTTGCTAATCTCCTTCTTGCCCAGCTCTGCTGAAAACTTCCAGGGTGTATCAAAAGTTTTCCCCTGCCAGACAGAGTACGCGCACCACATCATTGCCTTCATCTGTAAAATTCAATACAGTACTGAGAAAGTTCCCAGATCAGTCTGGTAGATCTTTAGTAAATCCTGTTACACTTTATTCCATTCCCCCCTTTAACTGTATGTCTTTAGAAAAGTTTTTAAAGGAAAGGACACTTAACTTACTCATGGATCTATAGTTGCTGAATAATTTTATTTCTCAGCTTCCTAAATATGCAGCTGTTCTCCAGTCCTATGGTACTATCTCTATCTTAACAGATTCAAAATCTAGACATAATTCACTAGTTCTTTCACTATTCTGGAATGGAAATTATTAATTCCCTTTGATTTTACAAAGATAAACTCATTTACTGTTGCTTTCACTGCAGCTGTGGTTATTTCTATTTTAACGCCATCATGTACATTATTTGTCTTCCCTTTGCCACCATGCTAACAAACATAAACATCTTTACTGAAAAATGAGGGAAAGCACCGAGCCATATCTAGATTATCTTTAATATCCACCCTCACAAGATAGCAGCTCTCTTTCTTCCTTTTTCTGTCGCTATTACATAGCTGAAGAGCATTTTGCTATTTGTTATTTATTTTGTAAAGCTCAGCTCAGTTTGGCTTTGGAAATTCTCACTTTATCTCCAAATCTCTTGAACTCTGAGACTTAGTGCTGATCAGACAACTGGGAAGGAAAGGGTGCAAGGGCGGGGGGGAAGGTGTCTCTTGCATATTCCTAATGGTGTTGCATACATAYCCTTTATTTTAGAGCCACACCCTACAATTTTTTCTCTTTTTTGATGGTCAGATTCCTGGTTAGCATCATTAATTTCAAAGAATTTTAGAATTTCTTCATATATTTATATCTCCAAGTTTCTCCTACTTGCCATTTCCCTCAGTTATGAAATTTTGCTCTTTCGGGGAAAAAAAAAAATGTTGCTAAGTGGTTTTTGTTTTGGTTCTTTCCTTAAGAAACATAAAAGGAAGATATCTGTGATCGCTCTGTTGAAAGTTATTTGGTGTTATCAGCCTTCCATAGTGTCCTCATTGCTTACTGAGAAATTCTAAAAATTCCAAAACATCCCCATAAAAAACAGAACACTAACACATCTTATTGATACATTAGTTACTTGATGAAGACTGTCAGCTACCACATGAAAACATCTAGGATGATTACTAATAGGCTGTGTTCTCCAATATCCATTTAAGTAGTTAAAATCCCCCAGGATGATAACATTTCCACAGATTTCTGGAATGTCTCCCCTTCCCTTCCCTTCTCACAGCAGGACTCCAGCAATCCATTACAGAAGCCCAGTGCTAGCCCAGGGAAACCACCTTTGCAGACCTTTAAAAAAATTATTTTTTTTAACACATATAACCCACTCTTTCAAGTTATTATATAATTATTACTCAGTAGTATACCAGCAAGTCTCTAGTTTGAGTTCTCTTTCTTCAGTAGCATACAACATTTAAGCCCCTATTTCCAGTCATGAATTCACCTGATTCAAGTTCTGCACAGATACTCCTACTTCTTCCCTTTTCTTCCACAGGTTTTTGGCAGGTCTGTATCCATGTTTCAGCTTTTCCTTAGGGACAACACTCAGCCACTGAACAGATCAAGCACAATCCTAGCATCGACACTGTACTTTCTCAGCAGCTTAGAGTTTTCTTGCTAACGAAATTACTATTAACATTTCTATATCCACTGTTCTATCCTCATTTTCCCCATTTTACTCCTCTTGCACTAATTTTATATATACATAAAAGGTATAGGGGATATATGAGTTTCCCCCAATCTTCTCTCATTTCTCAGTTTAAAGTCCTTCTTCCAGATGTGTCAGCACCAACTTGAGGCCAGTTTCTCAGTTAGACAAAAAGAGTGCATCTTTAGACATCTCTTTCATCCAGCTGCACAGTAATGGCTGGTGCTTCAAAACACACCTCTTGTAGCGTTATGAGTTATGTGCTGATCACCATTGCTTCATCATGCGTCCACTCTCTTATCCCACTGGAACATAAAGGAAATTTCTGAACATCTTGAGGACATTTTAAATCAAAGCAGAAACACATCTACCACTGACCTAATGTTTCTTGCATGCCATATGATCAGCATTTGTTTCCAAAATGAAAATCTCTGGCATAGTCCTGCTGAAAGACCAGGTTAACCAGGAAGTTAAATAACAAGGCCAGCATTACATTCACAGTAGAGCCAAATCTTGTGGCATTACATTTCCTCAAGTAAGCATGGATTTATATGAAGAGGGGATAGCTCCCCTTGAACCCTTTCTCAATCTATTGAGATTATACTGGAACTTCGGAGAAAGAATTACTCAGCTACGGCCTTCTCTGTAGGCAAACAGGTTGTGAACCCCTGGCTATCTTTTCCCCTTATCAGCCAGATGAATTGGAGAATGCTATAGAAGTAGGGAGGGCAATTATTTCCTTCCCAAGAACACAGAAAAACATGTTACTCCTCAATCTCAGTCTGCTCTTTTCCTGGAAATACAGCCCTGGGCTGCATCTTATCAACAAGACAATTACATGTCCCTATGTATGATTTCATTGTATATCTTTGGTATAAACACTAGGCTCCCTAGAAGATACAGACCCTAGAGGACGCAAAAGACAAATGCATGAAGTTATGCATTGCACTTAACATCTCTTGACTGTAGGCATCCCTTGCTTTCAATGCAAACCCATTTCCATGAATGCGAACCAGAGATGAGTTGCTATGGTTTAATTGATTATAGCCATAACCCTTCATGGGAGTGCTTATTCTCATTCAGTGTTTAGACTAATTTTGTTTGTGTAGAGCCAAAACAGAAGAAAGTTTATGCCATATTTGTGATGCACCAAGCACAGACCAGCCCGAATGCAGCTGAGCCACTCCACAAAAAGTGATGTAGTGAAAGAGAAGTCCTAACCTGAGTTCAGGTATGACAGATCTGTAGCCTTGTTCTAGTAGCACACAATACCTATGCCATAGATGTACTCCCAGCTCTGCATTTTCCTACCACTAGGGCAAGAGCATTAGAGTGAGAAGGAATTTGTCTATTTTTAACCATAACTATTTAAGACAGAAAGAAACACAAACCTTCCCAACACAACCAGTAGCTAACACTCTGTGGTGTACGGTGTTGGCCTACTAGTGGCAAAGGAAGAAAAAAAAAAAACAACAACCTCTCAAGCGCTGAAACTGTGCTTCAAAATAATAGTTTAACAAGTTAAAAAGAGAGGCATGATTGTGAGATGCTAGTTAACAAAGGACAGAGAAAGTATTCACATGCTCTAAAGCTGGTCCTGGGCAACAATTTGGATTCAGAACACAAGCAGGCAAACTTTGATTTAGCATGTAATTAAGAAATCCTCTCTGAATTATGCAACTTTCATTCACTTCTTCAGAATATATGAGAACACTGCAATCACTTGCCAAGTTTGATCCCAACATGCCATGGGGCAAATGGAGACCCTAAACTGTCATATTCTATTTAAATCATATGTAGGCTAAAGTGAGTGCGATTGCTCGGTATATTAAATTACTACTAGTGTGTTGATATTTCCTCATGAACAATCTATGGCTCTGAATTATTTATTGAGGAGGAAGTGGCTTTTGAAGTGAACATTATTTCTCTCTCGGAGCTAATGCTTGAATATGATAAAAATAGTTGCCAAGGGAAAAAGGAAATGAAAAAAGATACTTCCATGACTGACAGCTCCCAGATTTTACCTGACTCCTTCATGCATTTCTTCTCTTTGTGAAGTCTATATGCTAAAATGGTGTTCACCTAAAAAAATAATAAGACGTGGGACAGCCTGTGTCAGGAAATTGCTTGCAACAAATCACAGCTACATACACATTTAGTGATGGCAATCAATAGGAGTCCTAGACTATTCCCATGGCTTTGTGATTCCTTGCCTCTAGAATCCAATACTGCTCACAGAAATGCAGCTTCGAGGGAGGCGCAGAGCAGCCTTCCTCTACCATCAAGAGTGGAACATCACAGAATCAAAGAGCTTCGGGTTGTAGTGGAGATGAAGGACACTTAACTGAGCATGGAGTGACAGTAGGAACAGGGAGAAGGACCCCATTCTCCCACTGGTTCTTCAAGTTCTCAGACACATTTTTCAAACCCTTGCCCCCTCAACAGGAGTCTTCATAGGTTTTTGAGGATGGAAAAGTGAAGACACAGATGAAGCGGCAGCAGACTCCCACATAATAAGATAAATCCAGTGTGACACATTCTGCATTATGACCAAATTAGAATTTATTTGGTCAAAGAGGTATTCTCACAATAAAGTGCACTCTTGAGTGACAGCTGCAATATTTGAACCCAAAACAATTACTTGAAATAAACGTAAATAATCCTTCTGTCTTCCTTTCTCCCTCCCCACAACTATTAAGGTTGCTATTCATGAAGAATTTACCAAAGAATGATTTATGGCATGCCATTAGAAGACATATTTTTATCATATTTCTATTGTTTATTTATTTGCAAATAGTTTATATACACTAGACATGGATCAAATCTTTCTGTAAATTTTCTGTGAACAGATTTGAATGTTGAGTTTATTCTTATTTCAAGGTTATTCTTCAGTTTTCAAGGTGCTGAAGTTAATTTCTTTAATAACCAATCCTTTGTGTCTACTAATTAGAAATATCCAAAACAATTTGCTATTTAAATCATATGTCATTGCTTCTGATCCTTGATTGGATGAGTAATGAAATTAAGTAAGACCCATATGAATTCTGAATATTACTACTGAATATGTAATTAAGGTTTTGATTAATATTCTGGCACTCAGGCTTAAAATACACCTTCCATAAGTATTTGCACTAATAAAGCTCAAGCTCAAAAAATCAGTACAAGTCATTAACACAGTCAAACTGAATTCATAAGTGAACTTCAAAAGAATATTTGTAAGGTTTTTTTTATGATGATGGTTATGAACAGTGTCCTTTTAAGTTGGACTCCTATATTAGTGCTAGCTGTCAAATAAAGCTACTGGCCATCTTTCCTCCCTAGGTGCTGGTATAAAATTAAAAATTAGGGATATAGGTTTTGCTGAGGTATTGAAAACATCCTGTGTTAATACAAGTTGATAATTTAAACCCCAACTGTTTCAAAGCTCAATGAATCATTTTATGGAAATTTAAAATCCTTTAAGACATAGCATTATATTAAAAAAAAAAATTGAAAATTATACTTTTTATTGTAATACACTTCTGTTTCTTACTTAGAGATTCCATTAGGAACATTTTTTTATGTCATTACTGAAATATACTTAATCCAGCTGACAATCAACATTTTTCAAAATGTTCTTCCCATCCGATACTTTCTGTACTTAAAGAAAGCCAGTCAGAGTACCTGATATTTAATAAATAGAAAGGTATGGATGTATCTTTTCATTTTTTGTTATAGAAATCCCTCATTTGTAAAACACTGTAACATCTTATTAATATGAATTCTGCAACAGGAGGATATATAACAAGTCTGGCACCTGTCCTATTAAAGGATGTTAGCCCTGTAGAAAAGTTCTGGCTCTTATCACAGAAGGGGTTGACTCCCTTATGAGAATCCACACACTGGGTAATAAAGAGATGGGCAGTGTAGGAATAGCTAGACTCAAGAAGAAGGACTGAGTCCAGCTCTGGAATTGACTTTGAGATGAGTTAGGAAAGGCACCTGCTCAAAAACACCACTCTATTTTGAGCACAATCTTAAACCACAAGTAGTAGCAACTCCTCATTATTTGTATTACAGAAGTATCCCAAAACCTCCACATAGTATCAGCCTCCTGCTGTGCTAGGAAGTTTTCAAAGGAATGGAAAGAAATCCTTCTCCCAAACAGCTCACCACCTTACCAACACAGCTGAGGCTGGAAACTGTTAATACATTTCACTGGAAGAGGAAAGGAGACTCAAAGATTAAAGACTTGCTGTGGGCTATCTGAGGCAAGTCCCACATGAAGAACCTCCCATGGCCCAAATCACAGGTTGGTCATGAGACAGTAGTCTCCCTCTAGAGGGGCTATAATTTTACACTGATGAATGTAAAACCCCCACAAACTCAAAAAACCAAGCCCAAATTCTCAAGTTCTCAGTCTACCTGACAGCATCTAAGTAATAGGTCCTACCTGGCAAGGGAACAGGTTCATTTCAACTAAAGCCTTCTCAGCTCCTGGCCTTTTATGCTCTGCTTATCCAAAACCACCAGTAGGCTCTACAAAGGGCTGAGCCAGCCTCTTCAGAGACAAAGTTAGGGACTGATGGTGGGGTGACTTGTTTTGAACCCTTTGCTAGTTTTCTCAGCAGCCCTCCTGATTTAATCCAGCCATGCAGGCAACACACCCAATAATTAATTAATTCTCTGAGTCAATTGGATCATTAATGGAGTAGCTCTGCCACAGAAATGACACAAACAGAATGAAGGCATGTTATAGAAAAACATACATCTCCCAAATTTTATTTTTTAGGTACAGGAAAAATAATGAATGGCATACTTAAGTACCAAACACAGCCCTTAGTTCAGTAAGGTAATTTTCAGATTCTGTTATCACGAGTTCTTAATTAACCCGTGTGGTAAAAATTCCTAACAAATGGTTGTTGACTGTAAATGCAATGCCTCCTTCTGACACATGCATTAATGCACTATCGTAAAAGTTCAAAGCCATTATTATTGAGTTGTCTCAGCCACATTAATTATCCTCTGCACTGTATTTGGCTTCACTTGGGTAAATCTTCTTTAATTGCCCAGTCTTTACTTACAGAACATCTTTGTTTAATATACTATGAACTCTGTTTACATTTATGCTTTTTCTAATAATTCTGTGTTGAACGCAGTTTCCACCACTACTACTGGAAATGTTCTACGCTCAGTTCCTTTGTCTGCTCTCAGCCATATATGTCACTGCTTTTGAAGCTGAAACGTCCAGTGCTTGGAAGCTTTGGGCTGAAGTTGATTCTAGCACCTCCACTACGTTTTAAAAAATTCCTAACCCTTGTTACCCAGGCCATTTTTTTCCCTAGGATGTTGGATCCAGTTTACAAAGCAAACTTAACAGATAAGGAAAACAGCACAAGAGAGGAGGTGATGAGCTAACTTAAAGCAGCAAAAGTGGGTAGGCGAAGGAAACAGGGTAAAGGACAGAACTTTTTAAGGTGTGTAGCATATTATGGGCATAATAAGCATAAACCCTTGAGGAAAGAAATCCTTAAAATATTAAAATTTTGCTTTAATGTCCCATTGATGTCCATTAAGGAGAGATGTTCATGTTTTCAACGTTTAACTTAAAACATGTTTTGACAGGCACATTGAAATGATAATTTGTTTTGAATTGTTTCCACCTAGATCATTTTCTGTCTGAGTATCTTAAAATATTTTACTAAATTAAGCTTCATAATATCCATATAACAGCTAGACTGCAAATATGTACTAAATAGTTAAAGGACAACATTTTCAGAAGTATGCACTGCTTTTGACTGTCCAAGTTGAGCAATTTTAAATCTCCTTCCCCTTTTAAGAAAAAAACTAAAATGGTAATAAGCCCCACTCCAATGACAGTAAAAGGGAGATGTAGTTCTTCATTTCTGAAACTCAGACAGGTAAAAAAAGGCAACCAAAATTATGCATACCGAAAACTTGGGCTCCACTTGCTGTGGAGCTTGTGGTGAGTTGGGAGACAAGAAGTTGGGACACGAAGAAAAAGATTTCCTGGGGTTTTATTTCAGCCACAAAACTGTGCTGCTTACATTGATAAAAATCAACTACAAAAATGTTATCAGGAAATCAACTCAGAGCAAGAACCAGGAACTCAAGCGTTTTTTAAATTTCTGTCTAATTTACTTTTGCACGAGACAGCAGAGGAAAAAGGTGAAACAGCTACTGAGTGACACATCAAAAACGCCTTTCCTCTTTCTTTTTTTCTAAGGTTGACTACATATGACAGAGAAATGTTGATGAAAAAACTGAATAAACCGATCCTTCAGCCAACTCAGATCATCTAGAGCCACTCCCATAAGCTAAGTAGGCATTTCCATGTAGATATGTATTATGGCCCTCTTTGCTGTTATACTATACATGAAGGATGAGTGTTTGTAAACAGAAATACTGGCAGTGTACTTTTAGGATAAGAGAGAGAGAAGGTTAAAAGGTGGGCACAAAATTTAATTAAGCAGTAAGAAAGAAAGACAGGGAAATCTGTATTTGGTCCCATTTGAGGGCCCTAAGTATTAGGTCCTCCTCTCTGGCTTCACAAACATGACATTTCTGTCAGCGTGATGACATAGCTCCAGCAGGAAGGACAGTAAATGTCCCCATCCAGTCTCACCTCAGCCTCAGTGCAGAAAGGACTCTGGGAGACAGGATCTGAGCCCTCACAGCTGGAAAGGGCAGTAGACTTGGATCTCCTAAAACCTGAGCAAATACTCAAATCACAAGGGACATTTCTCCAGTACTGTAAAATAAGGCAGATGCAGTAATTCTTGTCAGGGATCTAAGCTCATCATTGCTCATAAAGCACGTTTAAACAATGCTTGCCAACTAGATCCACTAAGGGATTTTGGTGCCACTCCAGCCTAGCTTCTGGTTTGCGATGGGCTTAAATGAGAAATAGGAACTCAGGCGGTGTGTGCTGGGGAGGTTCTGGACACAGCCAAAGCACAGAAATACAAGCCTCTAGGACACTTTCAAGTTGAACATTATAGTCCGTTATGTTTAAGTTCCTCAAGAAACTTCCTAACAAGGCTGTTGAGTCAATTTTCTAGATCATATTTTCAGGTCTATATGCCTGAAGAACATCTAAATTCTGCTTTGTGGAGCTAAGTCCCATTTTAGATCTGGCTCACAGAAAGATTTCCATATAAAGTGAGCATATAAAGATTAGGGTTGAAGAAAAATAAGAAGAGACACACCTCCACCCATACCCGTCTTTAAGATAAAAAAGACTACACATTTATAACGACAAAGCTTATTATTCCACACTAGCCACTATTAAACCATGAAAGTATCAGCACAGTGGCTTTTTATTGTGTTCTATGCATGTATAGATCCCTCTATAAAGAACTGAAGTCTAGTGCTTGATATTACCAGGTACTTTCCTTGGACCTGCTGGAACTAATCTACTGATCCTATGCACCACACATGGAAAAACACCACTCAAAGAAGTTGGCAGGATCCTAGAATAGATCAGATGTTTACATGAAAACATCCCATTAAAGTGAGTAATGTTGAAAACTGTGGCACCGGTAACCTTCATTCTTAAGGGCAGAAATCAATCTGTTATATAGCCGCTGATAGAGATAAGGAAAACTGTTCTTCCATCTGTAGGTTAATTCACTTTTTATTCATGCTAAAACATCTGCATCTTTCGCTGAAGCAGGTGGTACTGGTCCTTGGTACATTAGTCTTGCCTAAGTCACACCTTCCAATTTTAGAAGAACAAGAAGTTACTTTTGTTGTCACATCATTGGCTGCCAAACTTCCTTTGAAAACACCCCACAAAACAGTCTTGCTCCATTTGCTCCAACTCGTGGTATCAAATCATTTGTAACTGATAGCTTTAACCACCCCCACTGATTATCCCTGCCAATCAAAAAGATTTATATGGCTCGCCATACAAATCTTATACCATGAACATACTGAACAGCACAAGCATGTAGTTAAAGGAAAAGTAATGGAAATAATAACATAGTATGGCAATTATTTTATCTTGGGGGAAAAAGTACATTACTACCCATTTCAGCCATTCAGGGAGGGAAACAAAGTGAGAGGGAGAGTGATAAGAAACCACTTCAACAGAGACCACAGGGAGATGATAATTTAGGTTATGGTTGTCAGGAAATCCAGGTAAAATCTCTTGGAACAATACATATCCAAGACCTATTATTTTTTAATTCTAAAATTTATGAAAAGATACTTAAGAGTACTCCCTCCCCTATAAACTGATATCGAACTGATACCACACATTTGTATTTATCATTGTTCAGATGACTACTCACTGCAATCAGAGTTTATCTAACATTTTCACTGTGAGTTTGCCCAGACATACAACCCTTCTTTTTTCCTGCCTCCTTCTCCAGTCTCTCAAGCAGTCTCTTAGAAAATTATTCAAATAATCTCCCTTTGGTCAGTGGCTGAAGGGAAATAAACTGGAGTTTTAGGTACACAGCGTACAAGGATTAACTGGTATTCCTGCGCCTTTTCATAACCTGCTTCCTTTTATATGTTCCCTCAATTCTCCCTCGTGTTCTCTTTTATATCAGCCTCCTTTCATTTTAAAAATCAAACAAATCAAACCAGTTCTTTTTATAGCCTGTTTGCCACTTCCACTCCTATATGTCTACTTGACACAAGTATACAACTGACAGCTGTGCTAAAATGGATAAAAATGGCACCACTTTGTAAACATATTTTAGCAACCACAAATTTCTACTGTACCTTGAAATGCAAGCAAAAGAGTTATTGATTTTGTCTGTGCCTCATAAATTCCTCCCAAACAACCTGTTTACTGAAACTGTAAGTCACTGTTGTGATTAATCTGCTGCATATTAAAAGCTACTTAATTGGAACAGAGAGATGGCAGAACGAGCTAATACTCTTATAAGTGACATAGGAATCGATTTCATTTTAATTTTACTAGAACTTTTGTATCTTTGTAGCCAAGTCAGTCCTTATGAACAAACATTAAGGACTAAGCCAGCTGACAGGGAGCATACTCCTCCAGACAACATAAACTCTGATGTAAATAACCTGAAGATACGGAGCAGGGTAACTGCTGAAAACAGATCAAGCTGTGGTGTTACACTTTCCTGCTTTCCCACAGGAGATTTGGACATGCAAACTGACCTTTCAGCACTAAATACTTTCCCTGATGTAAGTAACACAGAAATTTTGGCAAGAACCTTCTGCAACATGACAACATCTAGAAACAAATAATATAATGTGAAACATTTCTTTGAATTCATGGTATGTACGTGTAGTCATTCCGGCATGGCATCGGAGAACTCTAGAATAACAGCTATACATGGTGACACGAAATCCTCTGAAACACAAACCATTAAACTCTTCTAGATTTTCCACTGTTTTGGAAAGAGCCAAATATAAATTCTTCCCATATACAAGTTTCTAGAAAGCATTCTGTGTATAAAATATTAGCTCTCCTACTAAGCCAATTGAGCAGTCAGAAATTTTAGTGCTTAAGCAGTACTTTGAAAATATGAACACTTACATAACTGATAAATATTCTCTATAGAGAGAACCCTTGTTAATTATTAAAGTACAGTATCTTTCTTCTAAAGTACATCAGCATCTTTTACAGGTAGCTTAGGTTATTAGAATAAACTGAATACCAAATCTGATTTGTATGCAGACTTGTAAGAGGTTTTTAAGAACATAGTAAAGATTCGCTTCTGTGTTTCAAAAAAATTATGAAAGGCACAGCCTTCATCTGCATATCACTGTCTTCAGAAAAAAAGAAGAAAAAAAAAATTGAATATTTATTCTGCTGAATGTATTAGCAAAAGTTTAAATGTAGTTAAGCCACCTACAGGATGAGCTGCCCCTTCTAGTCCTGCTTTCTGAGGAGAAAAAAATGAAAACTTTAATTCCTATTGCTGACAGGCTATCACCTTTCCTGAGTCCTGAAGACGCAGCAAGCAAAATAGTTAGCCAGTAGGACTTTAACTCAAGCACTGCAGTAACTCAATAAAAGAAATACGGTATTGCTGAGTGGTAGCATTTCGCTACGCTAAGAGACAGATGGGGGGGATATGCAATAATCTTGTCTAGGAAACGGCTATGACTCATAAATTTGGACTCAATGTGACAAATTATCTGACAGATTTCAAAACAGTGAGAAAAACTGGTGTCAGATTGAGATATTATCACATCTCAGTGTGAAGTCCAATGGCAGCTGGAATTATTGACCACCTAACTACACTGAACTCCTACACTAATACTGAACAAAAGTGTCAAAAGTACTATGTAGAGCAAAAGTGTGAAAACAAATTAACCTATTTAAGGATGGAGTTGAGCTGATTTAAAGACTGGTGATGTTTTTCTTAATTTCTACTCCCTTGCTCACAGTTCCAGCTTAGGGGCCCAGTCATGCTTAATAGTGAGCACCCGAGGAAGTCGTAAGGACTTCTCATACACAGTGCGGACACCATTTCCCTTTTTTGGGGGGAAATTGCAAGAGCATCAACTGATTGCAGAGGTGAAGCTATGAATACAGGCAATGAAATTTCTTTGGCGGATGATCCAGTCCTATGAAAAATGCTTCCACARGGCACCATAGAGAGTGCAACACACTGTTTCCAGAACCCAGCACCACCTCTACAACCCTCCTCCAACTTTTTCTTTTTCCCAAATAAGAACCAGGAAGGAGAAGGAAGATAATGATTTCTTAGTATTACACATAAACAGATATAACTAAATCATAGCATCACTTCTCAGGGAACCAGACTCACTTTGGAACAGACACCTGCCCCAGACAAGTACTACCTGGAAGGGCCAGCAATTAACCTAGCGTCTCCTCCTCCTTCTCTAGGTGGGTTCCCACACAGCTAGCAAATCTCAGCCAAACCCCCTCACTCTGTTGAGAGGGATATACTTAATCATCTCACTATCATCTCAGCTACCCAGAAATAATTTTAAAGGGTAATTTCCAGTCCTCCTCTTTCCAATGATTCACCCTTCCTCTGGCCTTGGTGGCTACAGAAACTTGACAGTCCCCTTTCAGGCACTTGGACAGCCTTTCAGACAAAATGAACCATTTTGGTTCATTTGGTTCACCATGGGAACCTCCAAGCGCTCCGAGCACCAAGGCAGCCTGCTCACACCATTCCCCTACGAGGCACAACAGTTGTCCTGGGGAATTACTTTTTGCTTTCCAGACGCCACAAAACGGGCACTATCAAGTCCTCAGTCTCCTCCTCTCACCCACCCAGTTTCCCACAACCCATGCTCTCCCCAGGGCTGGCTCTCAGGACCCCTTCACCCAGCTTCAGGAGCATGGCTCTCCGGTCCTGCCAGCCCAGAGGAATCTCATCCAGAGAAAAAGTTTTCAAGGAAATGAACCAGCTCCACATATGCCAAGTGAACCCTATTATCTCTTACATCCAGTCACCAAGTCCTGCTATCCACTGTGAAATCTGAAAGCCAGGGCTAAGCCTGGGAAGTTGAGTGAATCAAAGGGATGCTCAAGGGCAGTGGTTACATACTTTCATGCCAGGTTCAAAGGGCAACAGTTTATCTGAATCCTACTGGCCCATATACCTCTACAAAGTCCTTACAGACTATAAATTAAAGCATCCACTTCCCTTTTTTTCCTTTCAATGGAATACAAAGACCCCGTGCATTACATCCTCCTTGTACTCCCCAGAGTCTGCTAATAAAAAGCTGTGTCTCTCACAGCACCTACTTGGGAGAACAGGGCTCCATAGTGTGGCTTCCATGCCCATATATTGGTAAAAAGCAGAACACACTGGAAGTATGGATAAGGAAACATATGTGTATCTATCTCTGAAGGCAGAATCTCATCAGTGATCATATTTTAATATGAAATTAGCTGCCAACAAAGGCCTAGTGTCTGTACTCAGCTGTGGCAAGCAACTCCTCAGAGACTTCCCTGGAATTTTAACTGAGGGACAGTGTTATCAGGAAGTCTGTGAACATCCAACCGCCTGAAAAAAAATATTTATGTGCTTATTCTTCAAAATGGAAGAATTCATTCTTCTAAAATTTGTGGGAAAAAAAGTTATACCAATTTCAAAAGAAAAAAAAGATACATTTTTATTCAGAGCTTAGCTGCTCCTGCAGCTCCTCTTCTTTACAGTCTAGGAAAAAATCATTTTAGTAATTTTAAATTGCCTATTTCCAGCATTATTCCATGCCACATTAAAGACCTCATTCATTTCCCATTAGCGCATTTTAGTTAAAATTAACACATACTCATTTTCAATGATCTGGCTTTCAATATATCTGTAAACAAAAATTAATCTCGAATGTAAGACAAGSAAAAGCTTTGGAATTGTTAAAAATCATCCTGACAGAACTAATCACTAAAACCACATTTTTCAACTTTTTTTTTTTTTAAATCCAAGAACACTGGGATTGCCAGTTGTACCCCCAGTTCCTCAGGATGGCTTCCTTAAATAAGCAATTGACACAATTCCCCCCAAAATCTTTGGCAATGTGACAAATAAAGAGAAACTGAAGACCTCAAGAATCAATTCAACACTTTAAGAGGAGACAGAGGACAGCGAACTCCAAATGAAAGCAGAATGAGCACCAATCTCGGTACATTGAGAACAAGGCACAAGCAAACCTCTCTTCTCGTACCCTGGTATCCTTGCCCATATAGAAAACTACCAAACACCAAAATCTCAGTTCTCATACCTAGGGCTCCTTCTTGACAGAGAAACGACATAGTACTGCAATTTTTGCTTGTGCAAGATTCAATACAATAAGTAACAGAAAACATAAATATAGGTATAGGAGAGCTTTAACCAGGGTCAAAAGAAAAAGAGAAGGAAAAACTGAAAGCTGAGAGAAAACACAGAGGTAGAGACACAGAATAAAGGGTAACACAGGTTTTGTCAAGTGTGGGGACGGTGCCCCCAGCAAGCGTGCRCTTGTGGTGGTAACACAGCTGGCATGGTCTGTTTAGCTGCGTCAAAGGAGTTAGTCTCCAAACACATGCAACTGGAAAACACTTTAGATCATCCTTAAGCCTAAATGCTCAGGAGCTGTTTGCTCAGGCCAGTGCAGATGTTACACTGCGGAGCAGAAGTTTTGGACTACAAAGGGGGAGTGCTCCATTTTCCAGAAAATCATAATTATTTTCCACAGATTGTGTTAGTTCTGACTCCATGCTTATGTACAGTTTCTCAGGGGTTGATGTGACCTCTCCTTTTTGGTGCTGATTATTAGTTTTAGATGCTTCCAAAGGCTCTCCCTTATGAGGAATATACCTAGGGAATTAAAATGAAGTCGCTTTAATCAATTATGAAGTGCTGATATGCAAGACTGCATACAACTGACCATATAATTTGTACATTTGTGGAAAACTGCAAATAAATATTACTAAGCTACTGACAGACAAACAATTCTATGGCTCTGTTTCACTGGGGGGGAAAAAAACATAACAGGCTAAAACATAACTAATGTCCTAACACTCCTCGTCAATTTGATATTCTGGTAGTCTTACACTACTGCACATAAAACATGAAGAAAAGCTACATATGACCAAAAGAGGCTCAGCTAGCTTCAAATATAGAGGACTAGGTGCTCTTGCAAGGAGCAAATGTTATGTTAAAAGAGATTGTGCTTCATCAAAAAGCAAGCAGATGGAGAGCTCTAAATCCCAGCCACCTCATCTGACAGAAGTGCTGTACAATATCAGATCGCACCCTGCTCCACCCAAAGCCCTGCTCTTTGTGTTTTCCAATACAGAGTCACGACACCAGACTTTGTAAAACTCTCTTCTGTGTCACTCAGCATGATACACACTGTTTATCTTCTATATGGATGAGCATCAACATGAATTTCTATGTACAATTTGAGCCATTGTACCTACTCTTCAGTCTCTGCAGGATCAAGACTAAATATTACATAAAACCATCTCATTCAGAAAATCCTAAATTTAACTTGTGTTCAGCCATGGAGGTAGAGCGTACAGGAACATACAAGCATACAAGATCCAGAACAAAGCATCGCTTTTTGTTCAAAATTCTGCTTCCCTCTCAAGCTGTGTCATAGTTAATATCGAGCACACCCGTAACTTGGAGTTAGTTTCGCAAGTTTAGAAAATTGTATTTGTTGTAATAAACCAAAGAATCTGGAAAGTGAAAGATACTTAGCTATGGCGTGCCAAGATCTTCGGTCTATTATCTAGCAGCACTTGGATTCCCTGATGCTTAAAGGCCACAAGCAGAACTGAGCTGTACTGGATACTGCACTAATACAGGGCAAAAGACAGTCCCTGTCCAAAAGGGTGGGAGAGATATTAAAAACGCCAGAGTTAGAAATTTAGAGTAACAACGAATTAAACTCTCTAATGAAATAATTGTGAAAAACTAGTGTTTCCAGAACAGAAACATGAGAGAATTCCTTTCGACCCATCAGACAAGAAACCCCAAAAGTATTTGCAGCTGTTGCTTTAGTGCACTGCCCCACTGGATGACCTACTTCAACTCAGCATCTATCTGCCATGATTTTATGTGGAAATTTTAACTCCTTATACGCTATGTATTCTGAACTCTGCACTTTTCAGGCAGCACTAAATGTATTTGCAGGGCATTTGGCCTCCGTATAAACCTTTCCTGGAAACGTGCTTAAAATAAAGGAAAACATTACTTTTGCAAACTATGATGTCATCTCCCTTTTCAGTAAGTGCCTTCCACAACCTACTTCAGCACATCCTTTCCGTAACACATTACATCGCTTGCGAATGTTTTTGAGAGCAGCTACTCAAAAGTCTGATTTAGAAGACATTCCTGTACTAATCACATATATAGAAAACGCATACGCATAGCAAGGAGCAGACTGCACGCAGCATATTTACATATAAATACCAAAACACAGCAACGGGGTGTTCATTAACCGTTCCTGGAAAGAAACTCTTTGCTGTCAGTGAAGTTCCCCGCTGGCGGCAACGCTGTCCGGGCCACATGTGAGGAGACGGGGAGAACGCACGTTATCGGGATATTCCCCTTCTCCCCCGCCTGTTCCCTTCCTTTACTTAGCCCCCGGCACAGCTTTCCCAGGAAGTCCAGGGCACCTCGCGTCAGCCGGGCGCTCCCGGGGCGGCGGCCGCCCGTGCGGCACAGGGCGCGCCGGGACCCGGCGGGGCCCCCCTCGACGGGGCGGGACACCCCGCGCCCGCGGCCACTCACGGCCCCGCGGGGGCCCGGCCGCCCCCGGGCTCCCTCGCGGTCCGGCGGGCCGGGGCGCGCTGTCCCCAGGAGGGACCCCGGGGGGGACGGGCGGCCGCTCGCCGTGCGCGGTCCCGCCCGCGGCCGGGCTCCCTCCCCCGCGACGAGGGGAGCCGGCCCCGTCCCCCGCGCCGCCCCGGCCCGGCTTCTCACCTCCAGACCTGCCCGAGCTGCAGGATGTGGACGAGCGACTGCAGGAGCCAGATACAGAAGGCGCAGGACGCCGACCTGCCGCCTCCGGCGCGGGGACCGGCGGCGCCGCTGCCGGCGGCGTTGCTGCTGCTGTTGCTGCTGCTGTTGGTGGCGTTGCTCTTGCTGGCGGTGGACGCCTGCCGCTGCGGCGTGCAGGGGCGAGCGGCGTCGATGTCCGCGGCCGCCGAGCCGCTGCTCACCAGCAGCTTGCTCTCGGCGGCGGGGCAGTGCCCGGCGGCGGCGGCGGCGGCGGCGGCGGCGGCGGCGCTGTCCTCGGTGCTGAAGTCGTGCGCGAACCAGCGGAAGCTGAAGACCTGCACGGAGAGGGAGCCCAGCAGCACGAAGAAGAGGGTGAGCCCGAACCACCAGCGCTGGCCCCGCAGGTAGTAGTCGACCGCCAGCCAGATGTCRGTGCCCACGTCCGCGAAGTACACGGCCAGGGCGGCCAGGATCCAGAGGCAGTCCCACAGCGAGTAGCGCCGCTGCTCCCTGCCCAGCCGCAGGCACAAGGAGGACGAGCCCCCGCCCGAGCCCCGGGAGCCCCCGCCGCCGCCCCCACCGCCGTCTCCTCCTCTGCCGCCGCCGCAGCAGCAGCAGCAGCAGCAGCAGCGGGAGCCGCCGCCCGAGCCGTCCCCGCCGCCGCCGCCGCTGCAGCACCCGCCCCCGGGCGCCTCGTCGTCGTCGCTGCCGCCGCCCGGCCCGGCGCCGGCGGGCAGCCCCGGGGCCAGCGCCTGCACGGAGCCCGAGTGCTCGGAGTTCTGCAGCGGCGTGAACGCCACCTCGCCGCCCTTCTTCATCTTCCGCCGCCCGTCCGACTTCGCGGCCATGATGCCTCCCTCAGCCCCGCCGGAGAGCAAGCGGGAGCAGCGAGCGCTCCTTTATCCCGCGCCTCCCCCTGCTCCTCCTCCTCCGCCTCCTGCCTCCTGCCTCCCGCCCTCCGCCGCCGCAGCCGCCGCGGACCCGCCGCTCCCCTCGTCCCCTGTCCCCGCTCCGCGCCGGGCTGCGCGCCCGCGGGCGGC
>JAYKAV010001632.1:614380-711150 GCA_035582835.1 Phoebastria nigripes
CGGGGAAGCGGCTGCTCCGCGGGGCGAGGGAGCGGGCCGGCGGGGAGAGGCGGGGTGCGGCTGGCGCCCCCCGGGGCTGGGGCTGCGGGAGCGGGAGGGGCGCGGCGCTGCTGCCGGCTCCGTTGCCGCCCCGCGGTGTCCTCGGCGCCGCTTGGTGTGAGTCCGCCCCGCCGGCGGGGCGGTGGAGCGGCGGGGCGCGGTTGGATGCGGACGGGGCGGCGAGGAGGGCGGCGGCCCCCCCCCGCCCCGGGCTTCTCGCAAGGGGGGATCCTCGGACGGGAGGGAGCCGCCGCCGCCCCAGCGCGGTGACGGGGGGCCGGGACCGGCGGTGATGCCGAGCCATAACGCCCGGCGCGCAGAACGGGAGCCACCGGCTGGCACCCGCGTAGCTGCGCTGGCCCCCCCGGGCCAGCAAGTCCCGCGTGGGTCGGGCGGACACTGCCCCGCCCGTCCCGCAGGAAACGCTGCCGTAGTTCCCCTAACTTTGTGAGATGCGACGGAGAGGTGCAGTTCTCGAATTATGCCGTGACTCACGCTCTCTTAGGGGCGTTTGGGGGAAGGTGAGGAGACACCTTTTCACTCCGCCACCCGGAGAAATCGCATTTTATGCATAAAATTCACTAGGCGAACTCACGATGCCTCTCACCGCCCCCGCCCCTTTCCCCGCCGCTCCGGACGCCCCCGGAACGCGGCCGCTCCCCAAAGCTCACCAGGGTATTTGGGTGGCAGGGGTGGCCCCGCCTGCAGTTTTCAACTTCGGGGCCGAGCGGCCGAGGCCGGGGGGAGCCGTCCCGGGCGGAGCCGGCGGCCGCTCCCCGGCGAGGAGCCCAGACCCCCCGGGCGACCCCGCGGCAGCCGCCGCGCTCGGAGCCCGGCGGGGGACATAGGTGTAGGGTGGCTCCCCGGTCCCTGAAGGCCACCAGCCTCCTGCCCCCGGGACTCACCCGGGAGTTACCCGGGCCGGGAAGCCCAGCTGCCGGGCGCAGGGCTCGGGGTGCGGGCGGGGAGGGCCGTCTGCCACCCACCCTTGGCCCTTCTGCCCTCTCTGTCCTCCTGCATCTCCAAAACGTACGGGATGAGCAACGGACTGACCTCTTCGACTTCTTTTTTTTTTTTTTTTTGCACCTCTGGAATATTTTGTAAGCGTGCCCTCTTCCTCCTTAAAATAGAGCAGTGAGATAGTTCAACCACGTTGCTGGAATATCTTAATAGGAATGCCAGTGAGACTGTGATAGGGCGCTGTTACGTTAAGATATGTGACTAAATATARCCCCTTCAACTTCATTAATTAAAGAGAAGAAGTCATATGGACAGCTGAAAAATCTGCTGTCTAACTCTTAAACGTACATGGTAAGTATAAAGTTGCCTTTTGGAAATTGGCTTTTACTGATATATACCCCAGATTTCAAGAAAAGACTACAGCATGCATTACTGTATTATTGAAAGAGTGCTAAGCACACAAAAATCAAACTTTGAAAGGTGAAGAGCACACATAAAACTAATCTGGCTTGTTATTTTGCATGTTATCACACATTACAAGAGTCTTTAATTACATCATCACGTAATGGTTCTTAAATAATACACATTTGCTCTGCAATCTTTGTTACAGCGGTATAGCTGTACTTTTATTTCTATTCCTTTTGTAACCCCATATTAATTTCATTCTCATTACAATCCATATGATCTTTATTGCCTTAGACTTTTAATGAAAATTGCTTCTTTCTCAAGGTATCTTTAATAATTCAGTCAGCACCTATATATAATACAATATATTCACTTAAAATTACCTTGTCAGCAGAGAAGGTGCTTAATAATGAAGCTAATTTAGCTGCAAGTTCGTGGTTTATATATACCAACAAGTTTCCAGTGTTATTCTATTTATAGTTACATCTTTAATAAAATGGTTTAGTGTGCACTTTAAGTTACTTTAATTGAGTCTGTTTGACATATACTGGTCTAAAAGATGCTACAAATTTGTAACAGAGGTTACAGTGTGATACACAAGTGGTGGTGGGGGGAGCAACTGTGCTCCTAGAGCCGAAATCTTATCCTAAACTGCTCGGGCTGGGGGTGGGATGAGATAGTAACTCAAAGGTGTCAGATTCAGGATGGAGGGAATAAAATGGAGGAGATCAAGGTCCAATGTACTAAAAGGGCAGAAGGTACCTCTGAGCAATCTGGTAGATATTTAAGAACRTAGATGGTGTCAGTTGAGCTGCACATCGTCTTCAGAGGTCATGGTAGCTGGCTTAAGGCTACCCCACTGCTAGCCAGCTTGGAGGAGGTAACTGCTGGGGCCAAGTGTCCCTACATCCTCCCCTCCCTGCCCCAGATGTGGGACAAATTTTCTGCTATATTTACCCTCAGCCACTTCACTCAGGGGCAGAATTTGACCAAAGGGGTTGATCCATCGCCCAGGAAGACTCCAGCTCACCCCGGCGGGCTGTGGATCAGACCTGTAAATCTGAAAGGTGTTCAGTTTGCCAGACACTTTGTTGTGATGGGGAGAGTTTTACACTTTCTTCCCTATATTTTTCTGATTTGTCTCCTTTCTCTCCTCTCTCCTCTCCTCTCCTCTCCTCTCCTCTCCTCTCCTCTCCTCTCCTCTCCTCTCCCCTCCCCTCCCCTCCTCTCCTCTCCTCTCCTCTCCTCTCCTCTCCTCTCCTCTCCTCTCCTCTCCTCTCTCCTTTTTTGTTTCTTTTGTCTGCTTGGTTTGGTTTTCTCTTCTTGGATTCAGCTACTGTTGCATTTATGAGGGGAATAATATTCTTTCCCACTCATTTTCATGTTAACAATAGCTGTCTGCTAAATGAAGGCAGTGCAGTAGATGAACATTTCAACTTAAGTTAAATTTAAGGCTGTTTAATACTTCCAGAGGAATGTCTTCTGTTTTGTTTTCTCACTTAAAAGATAACAAACGGAAAGGATCCCAAATAATATATAAGTGCTGAAGAAATTGCTTCCAAGAAACAGAACCAAATTTCCTCTTTGTTACACTGGCATAGCTTCTATGCAGCTGTATCGGGGCCAGAAGAGTTTGTATACACACGGTGTACAAACCAGCATGCATTCAGCAAGCCAGTRTTGTGACTAAACCTCAGAAATTATTAATTACAAAATATAATTGAAGGGCAAAAATGTGATCACAGGCATCAATACATATTTCATAAACCGAGTACAGACACATTCATTTCTCATGTAAAGCTACTTTTTCTCTGAAGGAGATTTTATTCTTGGCTTCCTTTTTCTCCACCTTTCATTAAAGAAAACATTTTTATGGGTATCACAAGTACTGCTTTTGCTTTGTTCTGAATTGCAGCTGCTGTTTCCTTTTTCCCCCCCTTACAATATCAAATCACCTTTGGCTACTTTAGGGATAATTTTTTTTTCTTTCTGTCTTTCTGTTTTTTCATTGTAGACTGTTATCAACTCAAAGCGAAATGTCCAGGAAATACGCTTCTGGGTTCCAATCCTCTTATCTGTACTCTGAAGTATTTTTTATTTCTTCAGGTTCCTAACATGATGTTTTTGCCAGTCTTCTTTAGCTATATATTATAGACAGCCCTATCAAAATACACTCAAGCTCTTGCTTGTAGCCGTTAGAATATCATTTTACTCTACAAGTCTAATCAATTTTTGCATGCGTTCATTCCAAATTATTCCCAAATAATGTTTTCTTTTGTTTGGCAATACTTTTGATAATTTGCAGTTTGATGCTTAATGTTTCTGCATTTTCTTCTAGCTCAGAGTAACTGAAGCATTAGAATGAGTTCACTGTACCTGGATTTGACACCCTATGGTAGTATTTTGGCACAAAAGCCTGCCTTTATTACCGTGCTCAGTCCTTTGGGGAGCAGTTCTACATCATGAAGGTGCTGTGCAGAACCCTGCTGTCCTGGCAGGGTTTGCAATGGGCTGGTCCCTCCTGGCGAGCAGAGTTCCTGAGCAGCCCCCTTTAGAAATAAATGAAGTCCTAAGCCATAAGGAGTTCCCTGGTGACTTCTTCCAGAAGATCTGGTGAATCTGCTAGCAGATTTGCTTCCTTTCCTCCTTCCCTCCTTCCCCTTTCTTTTCTAACTACTTTCTGATAGGTGTTTTATTTCTCTCTCAAAGGCACCCAATGCCTTTTCTTGCACTGTGCTTCTCTCTGTCTTGCTGTGCGTGACGTAAAGCTGGGTTGACCTGATGGAGAATCTGATGAACATCTATTTTCTCATTCACTCTGACATAGTCTCACTACTATGTCTTTCATACATCTGACTTTAACTAGTGTTCCATGTTAAAATAGTGCCCTCAGGCACACATGCACATGCAATCAATTTCTTTAGAAGCAGCAAGTGAGAATTATTCTACAAAATGTTCCCAAGTTTTAGAAGTTTTCAATAGATTCATGTTTAAGTTACACACACAGGTGTCAGTGGAGGTTGTAATATAGAATGTTTAATGTTTACACACTGATGTACTTAATTGCCTTTTTGCCCAAATAGCTTCCTTCAAAACAGGCACATGCCACTGTGTGCGCTGAAAGGCATGTCCTTTCAATGAAGCCACTATTTCAGCAAATTAACATAAGCACAAATCATTGGTAAATTGCTAAACTATTTAGAAAATTAATGTTAAAATACTATATATTTTAAAAACATATCAAGTATAAACAGCTAGTGCTTGCTTGCTTTAGGCTGAGATTATTTGATTTGTAAGCCTACATGTAGATTCTCACGGAAACATTTTTGAACTATAAACTTGCCTTTAAAATTGAGAAAAGACGCATGAATCAAGTATCTCCATATGTTAGCCTACTTTTACAATTACAAAGAATACTCTGGAATGTTCCCTGGTTTCAGAAATTACTTTACTTTCTAACATCCTGATGCTGATATGTGTATTTTGTACGCCTAAATCTCTTTTCTGTAGCATGTGAAGATTCATGCAAAAATGCCAGCACATACGCACCCGCCACAGGAGATCTGGAAAGGAAGAGATGCAATGTAGCAGGGCTCTTAAGTGCACACCTAACTTTAAGTTGCCTATAAATCAAACTTAGTCGGACTGTTTCTATACTTAAGTTTTGGGCGTATACTTACGTTTTAGGCACACACTTATATTTCATGCTGAATTGGGGCTGTAGCTTCTTGTATTATATTTCCAGAATGTCTAAACATTAGAAACATGTAAATACATTCAACTGTACACTCTAAATAAATAAATAGATAAATAAATAAATAAATTGCCAGTTTATGCAGCCAGAATGATTGCCCCACCTTGATGGCAGCATACTGACTTTAATATTAGGTATGAAAGAAGAAATGATTTCTTAGAATTTTTGAAAGATTTAACTCAGGATTTCTTAAATTTGCATTTATTATTTAGAAACAGATGTCAGTTACCTTTCATGTTGCTTCATAGTATGTATTTAAAAATATAATCAAAGATAGACATAAATATATAATGAATGATAGCAGAAGACATACACACATGGGAAGACATCACAGGAAGCGAGCTTGCAACCAGGCTTTGTACAATGCTGACAACTCTTTCACTGCCATTGTGCATGCAGAAACCAACCGACAACCAAGCACATCACATTTTATGATAAATGGGAAAAGCTTTTACGGAATGCCTAAGGGGATATTAACATGCCCTATGACACTATATTTAAGAYGTAATTAAGACTTTTCAAAAGTTTGAAGAAGAAAATGAAAAGTCCCATTTTCTTTCCCCTTTTTGCTTCCCCTATTTAAAAGTATTTCAAGCCAAGCAAAGGAATTGTAAAACAAAGATTCAGCCACAGCACAGAAAGTTATGACACTGCTTTGCACTGCTCAGTATGGAGGAGTTTATGGACTTTTCTAGACTAGTGCTTTTCTTCATGGAGAAGAAGTCCAAGGGACCGTTTCAAATTGATGTGTGAAGAGAGGATGTTTATATTTGCAAACACATTTATAAATACTAACAACCTACAGGACTAGAGGGTATTCATCCAAGACTTCTAAAGGAACTCAAAGGAGCACTTGGTACTTCCTTTTCTCTTGTTCTCATTCTGCTTCCACAACTGACAAACTACAGGATGGATAGATGCAATATAACTGCTCATATATACTTAAGAGGGGGGAATCCCTTCTTTTGTATGACGAGTTTCAGCAAAGCAGTACTTGGAGTTGCTGGGAGAACATTAAATGGTCCAACGAGCCAGTCAGAACATGGTTATTTTTTTTTCAAATCCTTAACGTCATCAGCAAAAGAAACTGAGACACTTAAGGGCTTAAATGGGCAGAAATACATCACCTAGATCAACCTAATACTATATATAAAACCACACCAGGAGAAGTGGATAAGGAAAAAAGATAGAGTTGACTAACACTGGACCCTTAATGGACACTTTCAGACTCTGTTATATCTAAGAGTCTGTGTTATGGTCTTCAGGGTCTATATTTTAGCACCCAGCTCCAGCTCAAGGCTTTCTCTGCAGTGCAAAATTAAATGTTCTTGCTTTAGTATAACAATTATAACAATAACAATAATAATAATAACAATAATAATAGCAAAATCCTCTAGCCACTGCCCTCTCACACAGATCTTCAAGGACAAGATGCAGCAGGGAGAGACAGCAGAAGTCAAACCCTTCTCTCCACTACAGCCTTGCCTCTTCCAGCTGATTGAGTTATCTCACTGCTCCTACCAAGGCTCCCATGAGTGCCAAATGCCTGGGTTTCTTGTTGACCCAGGCAGTCTCTTTTCCATGCTACATCTCTGTTCCCTGTGGAGGCATCAGTGGTGTCGGTACCTGCCCAGGCTCTCCATAGGCAGGGCAGGGTGCTGGGAGCAAAAAAGCAAGGCAGCAACCTTGCTGTGCAGCAACAGCAGAGTGCACATGAGGTGGCACCTCTGTAATGTCTCTGTCTTTGGCCAGCAATTTTGTCCAAAAATTGTCCCACTTGCAAGGGACAGAGATTAAGTGACTTCTGTGCCAAACACAGCAGACATCACTGTACACCATGTGGAAGCGGCAAGTTTGGGGTTTGGCACTAGTCACAAGCTAAATATGCTAACTGGCATGTCTTCCAAGCAAGACCTGAGAAAAGGGTTCTTAGGGTATTTCAGGTTTTCTTATCAAAGTGTAATCCCCTGGTAATATCTGCTGCAAGCACCCATGATGCGCTTGAAATGAAGCCCTCTGCTGTGGTGGTCCTGTTAGGGAAAGGGTTGAGGTGTTTACATGGTTCTGGATCCAGGGAAGTGAATCCAAAACCTGATTTGTACACTGTATATGTAGAGAAAATAATTTTCAAATACGGAAGGCAGCTGCTGAAGGAGGGTACCCACTGTTAGTAATGAAAAACAGATTAGGAAGGCATTATTTACACTTGATAAATCAGAAATGGCATCAAAGAGAGCTAGTATTACAAACTATTAATGAAAGACATAATAATGAAACAAATCACATAATAGATCACAACGAAGTGATTCAGTGTAATGAATACTGATACTAAGTAAGTGAACTGTGCGCTCTGGGGATACAATTTCAAATCCATTCCAGTGTGCGTGGTAGCAGCGTGAGCAAAAAGAGCACTTTTAGAAGAAATTGACTCTGTTCCACTGCTTATGATGTATAAGGTAGATAAAAATGAAATTACCTGCCAAGACCCATTATATGTGTTTATTATTTTTTTGTGTCAAAGTAACAACTGAAATCTCATCACCCATGCAGATATCGGCCAACATTCCTCATTTCACAGAATAATGTGAGTAAATAAGCATTAAACGTATTAAAAAGACAGCCAGACAATGTTTCATCAGCACAGATTAGAAACTCATTTAATTCTTGTAATTATAGAAAGCACATTGCTGCTACAGAATATAATAGTGCCTTGAGGGTGAAACAGGTCTAAAATTCAGATCTTCATACAGATTTTAAATTTTGGAGGTACTAAAGGTGGAGCCTTTGATTAAACAGAGGGATGCCCTATGTAGCCTATATACAATATTTGTATTCTGATCGCACACATGAAACTTCAGGTGGTGTGCAACTCATTATTTCATTTCAGACTCATCTGTATCCTAAACCCTTTCTGAGTCAATTCTGGCAATGTCGAAGCTTAGCAAACCAAACATTAATTTGTGCATTTACAGCTAAATATGTTTCTATTTATTGTGCATTTTCAAAAAGAACTGGGCTTTTTTTTGAAGTAAAGGCTTTCACACATACAGCACTGGAAAGCAGTTAGGTGGCTAAGAACGGGCACTGCAAAAATCATCAAGCTGAGCAGGGAGCTGCCTAAGCCTGCCAGTAAGCTATTGCAATGTTACTGATAACAGCCTCTCTTAAGAGACCCTTTGAATCTAAAGGTTCTCAGCTGAGGTTCTGGCTCAGCTACAAGATTTTACAGTCAAATGTCAGTGGGAGGCTTACTGGCACAGGGTGAACTCCTGAATAACAAATTCTTTATTACTCTCTGTTATGGTCTTAYAGAAAAAGGAAGCAATATATGGTAAGGCTGAAGAGTTGTGCAGTTTGTTTGGAAAATGATTTTGAGAAAATTAAATTTTAATAACTGTTGAAATTGAAACAGATTTATCAAATTAATAAATATTGACAGATTTATCAAATTAATAAATATTGACAGATTTGACCAAAGAGCTAAATTTAACTTACCCACAAATTATTACTGAAACAAAAATGTTTGAGTATGTTACTACATATGCCTACCATTATGAATGCTCAGATCAAGTCCACAGAGCCATGTTACAGACTTAGATTTCTGTTTTCTAAATTTCAGTCATGCAAAGTTTTTGAGCATCTCTAATAGGATTGGAATGCAGTGTTCACATTAGACATGTTTAATTTACTGTGATGTTTTTAATGCATTGTTTTGACATTCCTTCACAGTAATTTCAATACCTTCAGAATTATAAAATACAAGTAAATCAAATCAGCATGAATTTGGAGAAGCAACACACTCAGAAAGAACCAGAAATCAAGCAGCTATGGATAAAGTTGCACTACGGTGCGGCCATCACTTTCATCCTCAGCAAGCCACCTTAAGGGAAAAAAATAAAAACTTGTCAGAGATACTGCACATCTAAAACTTAACAAAAAGACAAATCATGAGAGCCTGCTTCTGCACTTTTGGATGTCTAGGAGGCTTTTTACATTGGTTTATACAGAAGCAGTAACCAACCTGAAGAAAATAGTGATTTTTTTTTTTTAGTATCCATATATGCATAATTTAAAAGTGTAATTAACTTTATAAATATATTTATGAATACACATTAATTTTATTTGTTTGTCATATAGGTGACAAGTAGATTGTTTCATTGAGTGGCATAAAATCGGGATAATTTAGAGTAAGAAAATCTGTTCTGTGATAGCAAGTTATTGTCCATGTATTCCATTCCAGGGACTGTTTATTTCTCATATCTCCTTGTTGGCTCACAAAATACTGAGTTGTATGGTGGGCCTGATCCCTGCTCTCTGAGAGCCTATGGAGGTTTTACTATTGACTATATGGGAAATAGGCCTGAGTCCATAGCTCAGGTAGATTGATGTTAACTGGAACCACGGAGGCAATGATATTAATTTCCAAAGAAATTTTCAATGATGTGATTCAAGTTCTTGCTCCAAATGTGTCTCTTACATACTTTTGTGTTTTTACTGTAAGACTTTAAATAAAAGTCTGGAAAAAAAAATCTTGGGGAAAAAGTTTGTTGCAAGCTATCTTTTTCAAGAATCTTCCTCTGACTGGCGTGGTCTGAGAACTCTTACAAGCAAAAGAGGTGGAGTGACATCAACTGAAAATCCCATCATGGATTGTGTTGCGCACCTGAGTGATATTGTGGTCTAAGGACTTTTGCTCACTAACCTAAATTATCTAGAAGATTAGATAGTAGCTGAGCATGTGTTTGGAAGAAGTTTAATGACGGGAAGTTTAATGTTGTTGGAAGAAGTTCAAAGTTGTTGAGTTTGGTAACAGCTACCCATTCTCATGACTTAGACTGTAGAGTCCAACTGACTATCCAAGAACTAAAAAAATGTTGCTTTTTTGGGTTCAGGATTGGGATTTGGCTTCCATGAGTTGTCAAATTTACAGAAACATTTAAAGGGAGGATCAAATTAAATATTCTTGGCTACCATTTCTGTTTTCAGACCACCAGGCAACATCCCTCTTTCTAGATATAGGGAACTTGTAAGTTTTCACACTTGTTTGTTCTCCAGAGGCATTAAAAACCTATTTCACACTTAGACATGAATGTGTTTGCTTCTGTTGTTTACTCTGAAATGCTTTAAGCTGTAAACTGTATACTGAACAGTCACTCCATATATACCTTTCAATTTAATTTCCAACTTCTGAAGGTGTATTGCTTCAGTTTGATGCAGACTGAAGTGGATCTTCTTTTTGTACATTAGAAGCCCTTTACCCCAGCACCTCTTTATTCAAATAAATGTCTAAATTTAGATCATTATCCTCTTACATTACATTGTAAAAAAGTTTCTTTTATCTTTACTCCATTTGCTGAACATATCTTAGACCCATACTAAGCAGACGTTGAAACAGAAGGATTTTAATGTTGCTTTTGCACAATAAAACAAAAACCCACCACTTTTTCTCCAGATTTGTATCTATACTGCCATATCCTACCATCCTCGCACCATCCCATATTTCTGATTCCCTCCCATGCCTGTTTGTATACCCATGATACGCTTGTCAGAGCTACATATGCACTAATACTTGTGWAATGGTTCACCAGACAGCTTCTACCTCTTGAAAATGGCATACTAATATCTTCTCTTGGCAAAGGCACTAAACTGTGTCTCTCTCTTCTACAGACATCCAGTTTTAATAACTTGGAAAAATATAGTGTCTTCCTCTAAATATCCTTCTGACAAATTAGTTTGAAATTGGCCAAAGGGTTCAAAAGTTACTGGCAATGGACTGATAGGAACACAGCATGGTTTAAAAATTCTTACTGTTTTTGGAAACCAGAAGAGAAACAACTGAGAGACTAAAAAGACTACTACTAATTCTTGTTAAAAAGAAAACAGCACCTAGAGAGTGATGATGAACTGATCCACTGACCTGTTACAGTTGAAGCAATACACTGAATTCCTAGATGCATCTGTGATTTCTACTTTTTCCAGAAACCAGCCACTTGCTGTAGAAGGAAAAAAAGAGCAAATTTAATATAACCAAAACCACAAATAAAACATAAGAAGGGTTTCTGATTTCATTTCCAAACCCTGTGTGGTTCAGTACTTCCAGATTTATTCAATATCAATAATAAAACTGAAATGTAGAGAATTCAAATTACTACCAACTTCTCTCAATTTTACAGAGAAGGTCTTTGATGTTTTTGACAGAAAATATAAAGGAAGATTTTTATTACAACTTAACTCATTTTTCCACATTGAACAGAACAGGCAGTAAGACAAATGAAACAGAGTGCATGGTAATATTGAATACATTCCTGAAATCCCGTTTTGCCCTTTTTGGTACTCTGAAGTACACCCCAGTGGGCTTTGATTTTCAGTGTCCACCAAACAACAAAAACAGATAGACTTTATCAATACATGTAATTTCTTTAATGATAACCCAAGCTTTTAAACAATAGGAAAACAGAAATTCTATTACTCCGTTCTAATTAATATATTTACGTAAATCAAGTGGTGAATCTGCATGCTGCTCATATCCATATTTCTTCAGCAGTAGTGATTCAGAATAGCATTTCCATTTAGGCCAACACTCATATCTGTTTTAGCTTTAAGAATGTATTTARTATCTGTTATAATCTCCTGTTTTGCTGTGTGAAAAAGACTTTCATTATTGTGCTATAGAATTTTATTTCATACAATATTAAAATATGAAGATTTTTAAAATAAAACTTTATTATAGACATGCAATGTTTGTTCTGGCATCTTTAGTTGTGTTTGCAAATGCAAATACTTAATGACAACATTTTAAAACTAATTAGGATCGTACTGCTAGTAGCTGAAAAGCTTTTGGTGTTCTTTGCAGGTCCTAGAGATAAAATACTATATTCTAACAAATTATTTTGGTTTTCAAATATTTGGATAAAGTACTAAGTAGGCAAAAACCAATAAAAATATTTGTAAGTAGGATAAAAATATAATATAAAAATATTTGCAAATTGTAGCAATTCAGATAAAACGTATGTAAMGCCATAGCAATGTTTCTCACTTTTCATGGACATTTTCAAACAATTAGCTAGTATAACTAAGCCATAAAGGTGTCTACATATTTCATCTTCAATTCGCAAGAGTCATTTATTGATATTGTGAAGTACTTTTGGAACTCCTTTAATGAAATCTTGTGAATGGTTTAATATATCATAGACTCTACTTGGAATATATGACCTTTCATGAAATCTCTGTAATTCAGAGTCAAGATTATCAGCAATAAAAATCTACAGTCTCTCAAATTTACACGGCACTTTACAAACGAATATAAAGGCATGCTTGCTCTCTTGAAAAGTTTAAAATCTAATGCTTTATCCTTTATTGACAAAACTCCAACAGACCTCACTGAAATCTCCAGGTATGGAGAAATCTAGAGGCAGCTAGGAAAGATTAGCAAACAGATGAAACATTTCAAAGAGGTGTTACATTCGAGGATGCTTGTGAGGATTACAGCTGATGTGACARAAGACAGTTGGAGATAATTTCAGAGAAAAATTTAGAGGAAGGTAGTCATGGATGTAAGATGAATCAACACACACCAGGTGTGCAAGGAAGGCAGTATTAAGAACTATGTGTTGATCAGGACACAGAGAGGAAAGATAATCATGTTGATAGTTTGGGACCCAGGAAATACAAGTTCAACCTATGTTTCCCCTGCAGACTTCTGTGCAACACTCAGAGCACTAAAAGTCTGCCAGTGTGGAGTTCCCTTCCCAGATCAGTTCTAAGTTGAATTGTGTGCATGTACAGCAGCTAACATGAATGAGATGAAAGTCAGCAGGAGGATTTTATTTATAATAGGTATTTCAACAGGTTTGGTGTTTTTTCTTTTTGAGTTTTCAATACCATCACATGTACAACATGACTGCGTAGTTAGAAAAAAACCTGTTCAACTTCTGCCTAAATAGGAACTGCTATTTGCAGAATTTTGCTTGGTTCATCCTAGATATGATAAACCCTTGCCACCTTATAGTGGCTCATGCACTTAGATAAATTGGGTTTTATTAAACCTAAACTTATTTCTTTCAGATAGGTTAAGCAAAATTCATCTGACTAGAATATCTCAATACAATCAGATCTTTTTGACTCAAGCTGTACATTGGCTGCAAATTCCGTTTATATATCTCTAGGGTTTTTTAGCACCACTAAATGTAAGCTTAAAATGTTATATGCCCTAGTCTCCCATCTTATTTTTTTGTAAAATTCAGGTTTTAGAGATTACGCGTAATACACTATAGATAGAAACAGTTTCCATTGTCATGTGTGGGTATGTACGGTAACCAAATTCTAACTTAACATCAGGGCAAGACCTGGTGCACCCTAGTGTTCTCCGCATAGTTTAGCTTGCACAAGAAGAAAAGCTGTATGTGTGTCAGAGGGAGCTACAGCATGCTTTGACCAGAGTCCCAAACTTGCCCAAACATTTCTTAGATAACGTGCAAAGCATGGAAAGTTTAGCCTGCAGTTTGAAAATTCAATCCTATGTTATTTAAGACATCTAATAGGAGTTTTGGCTGAGCAATGTTTGAAGGATAAAACCTTCTGAGGTTTATGCTAACTAGATCTCTTCTCTGTTAGAAAAAAAAAAATCAAGATAAAGTCAAGGGAAATGTGATAGAGACAGAGGGGGTGTAGGCAAGAGCAGTCAAACTGACCTCATTTGTATACAGATTTGTATTAGCTAGCTGTAGCAGTAGCATGACTTCAAAAACCTTTCCAGATGTCAGGCAGATCTTTAAGCAGAAGATTTTTACAAGGCTATTGAATGCATGCAGTATACTCACCAAATCCTTTCCCGTCATGACCAATTTCAATTGAATGTAGACTTCCTAATTTTTTTGTCTTAATCTTGAATGTATCAACCTTTAATATTAAAATACAGTTATTAAAAATAATATACCAATGTCTGGAAACTTATACATTCATTTAGGTCAGTTCTGAGACTAATTCAAAGGTAATAATACCAATTCAAAATAGGTGGCTGACACCTGATGTGGTTTATTTTCCTTACTGAAGATCTGTGGTACAGATCCTCTCCTAATAGGTCTCAGTTTAAACATGAAAGATTCACTTTTCAACTTATAGTAGGACAATCCCTACCTCTTCCCTTAYTTTCATATACCAGAAAAATATTTTTGTGCTCTTATGAATTGTCAACTGATACAGACTTCTAAAATGTTTTCAGTATATGATACATAAATATATGTTCAAGAACGTAAAAGATAAAGGCTTTTACTACATGCACCATTATGTCTCTCAAATATTATATATTTTAATTTAAAATATTACCTTGTTTCATATTACAGATTTTTTAAAAATGAGATCCTTTTTTCATAAGACATTTGATATCACTGGCTACCCATTGACTTAGCTGGATTGCTAACAGGATTTCTATGTATCTACTCTTCCTTTTCAAAGAGCAATGGCACCTCCTGTGTAGTACTAGGCAAAAGGAAGTACTACTCAAGACACTTTCTTACTTCCTCACTTCCTCCTTATGCCTATAGGTAGCTAGATTTATTAATCTCCTCAGTATGGCRGACAATACATGGGTAAAGATCTTTTAGAAGATATTCACAGACATTCTGGCTGAAGAAACTTGGACCAAGTGCAAGTAAAAAGATGTTTAGTACTGCTGGAGATAATGAGGTAGATCTCATAAGGAAGATATTTTAACTGTTTTAATTATTCAGTCATTACCTTTCAAGAAATCCACAGGAGAAAGATATGGAAAATATATTTATTTCATGYTACATAAGGGTAACCATCATTATACTCCATTGCACAGGTGGTGAGCAAATGGAGCAATTCCTTTGCCAGAGTAATATGTTTATTAAAATAGGAGAACATTCTGCTAAGGTTCTGCTAGGTGTCTGCTAGGACATCATGCAGAGAATCAGCATTCTTATGCAAATATCTGTATCTGAACTGGGGGTCTCTGAATAGCCTAAAGCATGATGGATATCAGAATCAGGTTGGTGTGCACGGTTCCATTTTATCTGGTTATAGGCTTATAGATTCAGTGAGGCTCACAGCATCGGTTTCCATGGCAAAGTAAAATGATGGGATGTAAGAGACTGATGTGTTCTCAAGCAGAATATTCAAAGTTTGTGCAACAGCAAGGGATATTGCACATACATGTACATGCACAGGCAATGCATGTTGTGTATTTCAGATCAAGGAAATGCATAACTGGGCAGATGAGTGGATGCAATATGGTGATGTGTTTGGGACTAAGAGACAGAAGAACAACAGAGTCAGCTAGATATGATAGAAGTAAAATGTCCCTTGGTTACTCTGGTGAAAAGGCGAAACACAGAGATAGCTGAGACTATATCTCTTCTAGTGATGTGGGAAACAGGATAAATGCCTTAAGTTCCATAAAGATCTTGTATAGATCTAAAGTTTGCTTTCCCAGTCCAGAAATGGACACATCCTATAAAATCTATGTGCTCACCTTTCCTCTTTCAAAGGGGTCTTGATGGTCCAGTGACTGAGAGAGTTGAAATACCTCAGATTTGTCCTCATTCCCAAATAAAATAATATGCACATTGGCATCAGTCCCTGCTCCCCTTTTGTCACCTGTGTATACTTTAATAGTATACTCTGTCAGATTTCTTGCTTGACTTCCTTCTTTATGTAAGTTGTTATCTATGCCATTCTTTTGTTTGTCTCCTCTAATAACAAAAGATACCGGTATTTCTCTATGTATTTCTGGCTTATTTGCATCCACAGAAAATGCTCTGAAAAACAAAACCGTATATGTTTTTGTGGTAAGYAAATCACATGTTAAATCAAAAAAATCCTATTAATTTATGTGGGACAGTTAAAGATGAACTTATTTTAAAAATATCCATTGACTGAACCACTCTGTGGCAGTCATTTTAATTCAATGCCCGCTCAGTGTTTTCAACTATTATACTATAAAATGACTAAAAAATTACTAGCTTTACATAATATACTTACTCATTCACTTCAAATACATAGATAGGATGCTCCTTTACAGCTTCTTTCAAATGCAATTTTTTAATGTCCAGTTTGCAGTCTACAAAGAAGGAAATAAAGTATAGTGAAAATGTTGTACTGCATGTCAAGGAATTAGGTAGAGTCTGTTGTTGATACAATGGTGTCATTCCTACTATATTAAAACATCACTTATTAATTCATTTATGAATACCAACAATTGACTTAAAAAACCTGGAATTATCATAATATTCCTTATTTTGTTCCTATTTGAAACCTCAACTTAGAAATTTAGGAGTAAGCATTTTCTTTGTCTTAGTGAAGCAAAGGAGTGTTGTCCTCGCTGTCCTTGGACAGGCATGCAGAAAAGATTCAGCATGACTCAGGCAGGCACATTTGAGGAGGAAGAGCAGAAATACATATCTGGTGCTTCCTCCTCAGTGACTGGTTGACAAGAGGGTTGGAGCTCCRTTCCACATGCAACACAAAGAGGATCTCGTGAGATGGCAGGTATGAAGGAAGTTCAGCAACTTACTGTATACCTCTGATGTTTGAGAAAGATTGCTCTCTGACTTACATTTCCTCTTGAATTTTCTGCTGGGGGCTTCAGCTACATGCTGTCTATAACACTGGCCTGAATCTCTTGCCACTAGTTAGTCATGAAGACTGTTCATTTTCCCTTCTCTTCTATTATTTGTCCCTTCAGCCCTGTTCAGCAAACTGCATCCCAATGTTTTCTACTACTGTCCAAGCCCCTTTAATTATATCAATAAGAGTCTAAGTTAATAGGCTCAGGCTCCTGGGGAGGAATCCAGGACATCATGTTGCACTCATGACCTGCCCAGACAGTGCATGGAGAGAGTCAGAAGCTTCAGGAAGGGATTTTGAACCACCTGATCTTAAAAACCTGCTCAGATACTGGAAGAAGCATAAATGCATTAAAGCAACACTCTGCCTGGGCTGAYGAGTCCTGCAGGGTACATCTGACTTTATACACTAAAGAGCTTTTGTGTTTGGGATTTTTGGTTCAAAGTCTTGATCCAAACTAGTCTCAGTCCAAACAAGTCTAGATACAATATGGACACCCTTACTTATCTAAAGCGCTTTGTCATCTAAGTAACTCCTTTGGAAGAAATGTATTATACATCTGCCCAATCCTCTCTTCATAACACACACAGAGCCAATGAGCCCTGAAGTCCCTCCTTTGTGAATCGTGTTTTCAAACCTGATGGGAAAAATCTTGCCTGCCATGCTCTCTGTGGTGCCCTTTGGCAACATGCAATTGCCATATTCAATGATTGTCAGTCAGACAGATGGCCACAGTTAACTTGCACAACTGAAGTTGTAGGAAACAAAAGTAGTGAGCTATATGCCTTACTCCCCAACAGCAGCATGGCAGGGCTGTCCCTCTCCTTCCCTTCCCCTCTATAGTAACTGCAGCTCCACACCGTGCCCCCTCTGAAGCCCCAGCGGCTGAGGCGGACAGTGCTGTGTCGCAGGATGTGTTGACCAGCCAACCCGTATGTACACACTTACTGCCCAAATGTTTTTGACGTCTATACACATTTTACAGATTTGGTTGAAATTGGGTGGTGAGTCTAAAAGGTTATTATGAGGAGCCAACAGATGGGCAAACAAAAAAGACAGAGATAAAGTGCAAACATAGAACCCTTGTCTTCCTAGAAAACTGTCTGAAAATGGTCAACTGTAACACATAGTAAGTAACAATTTGCAATTATATAGCAAATTTCATTAAAGGACTTCAAAAAACTTTACAATTAATTCTTTGAATATTCTGTAGTAGCATGACCGCTATCCTACAGATGAAGCAGAGAGATGTTAAAGTTATGACTATTTTAATGAAATTCAGTGACAAAACTGCTGATTACCTAATAGGGGTAAAATCCCCCTCCGAATGTCACAGGGAGAAAACAGAACAGGTGGGGAAAACAGTGAAAATAACTGAATCACAGAAGGGCAATTAAACAATGACAGTTTCTTACATGAGTTATAATTATTCTTCTAGATCACTTATTAATAGATCATGTATTAATTGCAGAAGATAATTATTCATCTTAATTTTCTGTTTTTCTTTCTTGTATGGAAAGGAATAGTTTACTTTCTTGATGAAATAATGATATAGCCTTTACATCCAAGGATTTTAATGTGTCAAAATGTAGGATTTTGCTTTATAAAATATTAGCTTTTAGCAAAAATAGCCAAAGAAATTAATCAGGATTTAACTCTGGCAGTGATTTCATTGCCTTTAACAGGAGGCTAGCTGTGGGATTCACATCACTGACTTCAGCGAGCAGCAAAAGTACTTTACCTGTTTTACTGCTGATCAAAAGAACAACTTTGTCCAGTTCTCCCAATTCAACAGCATCCATGTTAACTAGAAATGACTAAAATAAAATTATTCAGTATTACAATCTTTAAATATATTACTTCATTATATAGGAAGATTTGAAAATAATATATAAGAAGTACAAGAATGGATTAAAGGATAAATTTTTAAGTACTTTAAGACAGAGTACCTCATTGTCCTCTCCCTGCTGGACATTCTGCAACGACCAGAGAAGGGATCTGTCCCCTGTGTCACCATGAGTACCATATATACACGCAGTCATATGCACTAAATTTCTCTCACTCAGAATATTGCTAGAAAATACCGTTAGATGATATGTAACCACTGCAATATCAAGCAGAAAGAGATCTTGTTAAGACTGTGCCACAACCTTGCACAGCTATTTGACAAYATAGCAATGTGCAGTCAGATATAATTAAAAATTCAAACACTTGAAAATGATAGTAAAATTCAAATTTTTTTCAATTTTCCCCTAATTTTGTCCTGTAACTATAAACACTGGTGATGCTGACAATTTTATATTAAATTAGAGAAAAGCATGCCTATGCTTTATGCTGTTTGTAACAGTAGCACATTATGGAAAAATTACCGCGGTCAGTTGCCTTTTTCTTTTTAACGGCAAATGCCTAATAGATAAAATCCTAATAAGTCTCAGACTCATCAAWCACTTTTGGGATCTTTATAAAGACTAACTTTAGCTAGGGAGACAAGTCCTTCAGACTTCATCATCTAAGAGATGGAGAGAGAAGCTCCTCACATGTGATTCAGAGCACCTTAGTGGCTGCTTTGAACTTCGCTATGATGGAGCACATCCACTGACTATAGAGGGAGCTCAGGAAGACAAGTCTATCTCAGCTGAAGTTCTCACCCGTGAATTTGTGCTGTTTGTGATTTATGCAATGGTTATAGTTATTTAATTGAAGACAAGATGACAACACCTGAACACCTTTAAAAGTAAACACATGCACAGAGCATCTGTTTATATTCATTTACATTTTACTCATAGAACCAAATGATGTGACAGTTCTGAATATTTACCTCTTTTAATCATCTACCTATCATCTCCTTTTTATTCCTGTAGACACTCTAGTAGAAGGGGATGGATCCTGACCTTGCAGAAGACTTCTGTAGAATGTGGCTCAGAGCTTAGATCAGTCAGACACTTATCCCATACAGGACTGCGTGTATAAACACATTACCTACATCCTTTGGCAGTCAAGAAGACAAAGTCCAGGTAAAGCAGATAAGAAGCTGCTATTATCAGCTTTCAGATCTAATGATCATCTAAAATACTGAGTTCAGTACAAGAACCAGCTGTGTTCTATGGGCCTTGCCTGTTTCCCCAGCATCAGCAACAGGAGAGAGAGAACAGACCCTTGTTGCATGCCTGCTGCAGTTGAGCAGGTGCATGGAAAGAAATCCATAGTGCCAAAAAGGTATTTAGTTTTACCTATAGAAGTAAAACATAGTAAAAGCCTAAGCAGTAGAGGATACAGCTAAGTTTAAAATGGAAATCAAAAATGAATGCTGCCTAAGGAACAACAAATCATGGCATGGTAGGATATAAGAGAAACGATTAAATACAAGGACTGTATGGAATATGGTGGGTGGTGTTACAACCAGGATGAAGAATCAGGAGAGGAAACAATGTATTTGGTCAGGGATGCAATGCAGTGAGTGGGTCAGAACAAAGAAACCTGTGCAGTGCTATTTTTGGCCGTAACTCTGATTTTCTAAGTGTTCTCTTTTTATTTTACTTGACCTCTGTTTTGCCACAGTCTCCCAGGTCTGAAACTTGAGAAGTGAGGCTGGACCAACCCAAAAYGAGAGTGAAAGGATTGCATTTGGAAGGCTTGTTTCTTGGATCACTGTGTGAGAGAGCAACAAGAGCAGGCCTGCCCCATGTGGGTGCACAAAACAGGAGCTGAGCACAATCCCAGCGCAGGCAGTGCCCTCACTGACCAGGTAACAGTCCTGCAGCATTTGCATGTGGCAGGCAGAGCTGTCAACAGTCCCAGATGCAGCAAACAATGAAAAAGATCTGGGATCCATCCTGGTGGTCGAGACGGGAGCAGCAGGAGAAAGGGCCAGAGGCAAGACTGAAAATAAGGCTACAACATAGGTCCAAGGTCCATCCAGAAGACAGGACTAGAGCACATCTGACATAGCTCAGGCATGATCTTAAATGGACATCCTATGCCCATCATGGCTGGAGGTTCCAGGTGAGTCTGGCCAAGGCAAGTAAGATCTATTGTCTTATCATGGCCCTGGCACACTCTAGTCAACTAGAGATTGAGTTGAATGAACTTTGGATCAGATTATACAGTGGACAGAACTGGCAGAGTACATTGTACAAAGAAGGGCAATTGAAGGAGACTAACGTAGGCAAGGGAAGAGGGCTAAAATGCTTAAATGGTGGTCTTTGTTCAGGTAGTGGGATCAGGCCATCATAGGGCAAATGTGGGCAACTAGGCTTTTATCTGTGTAGTGTACTGAATAGATTGGAGAGGGGAAAAAGGAAGTAAATCTCTGAAATGAAGTGACATACAATAAGGATAACATATATGAATGTTACAACTCCATTAATTTTAAAAAATTCTAATGATTTTGTAATCTCAGTGTGAATTATGGCTCTGTGTTAACTTTGTGGAAATAATCAGCTATTTCAAAGTAGCAAAATACACTTTTATTTCACCTTTTCACTACTGAATTGTTTTGCCTTAAAAGCTACAGTAGTGCAAAATTCACCTTCTGTACAGCCCTGTATATGAAAGAGAGCACAGTTTCATCCCTGTGGATTCCTGAGGTGGAAGCATCTCAAAGGAAGGTACAGTGAAGAGAAACTATTTATGTATATACTCAGCTGGAGGCCTCTCCCCATTAATACACCCAAAGGCACATGTGTGCACAGCCAGATCTCGAGGGTCTGCACTGTATTTTATCATCAACTGTGTTTTGATGGTTTCAATTAGCTATTAGCATATGCTTCATCACAATCCCAAGTACAAAATGAAAAAAGGAAAAGATAACTAAGAGATTAAATACTAAGGCACTCTATGAACGACAAAGCTGTATCTGAAATTTAACAGCACACAGCTTCTGGTTAAGGTGATTATGATCAGCTGCTTTCCATTCCAATTAAGACAATACTGGTTTTGCTTTTAGCTGAGAAAAAGAAAACCAAGGAGAAAATAAATTAGATTTAGAAAGCTGACAGAAAAGCAGATCTGTTTTGCACAATAAATTGCAAGTTTATGTGTAAAGGACCACTTTGAACTCCACGTGTGCCACCTGCTGTGGAGCTGCTTAAAGCTCTCTTGGACATAAAGTGGCAAAGATTTGGGGGAATATGTTTTTTCACTGTCCTAGTTTTTTTCTTCACTGTGGTTACAAATCCCTCCTTGAAGACTTCTAAAGCACAAGTGGAAAGAAATAAATGCAACAGAGATAAGCTATTTTGTTCGTTTGTTCTTTTGCCTAAACACATAGGTAATATAATACCTTTTTTTTTTTTGTGATTTTTTATCTCTTGATCTCAAAGTATTTTACAAAGAAGGAAAATATTACAAAAAAAAAAAAAAAAAAAAGCTAAGAGTGGGGAAGTGATTTTTTCAACCAAGAGGTCAGCGACAGAGCCAGAGTCAGAACCAAGGTCACGAGGGTTCCAGTCTCACTGCCCATTTATCACCCATGCGGCATCTTTCTCTCACCATTTCTGTGTGCTTGTACATGTACCCTAAATACTTCTGCATGTGACAGCGATCAGTCTTTTGCAAGGGGCACACTCACGTGCTTTATGTTAATCTGAAGGTCCTCTTTGTTTCAGTCTTGTGTATAGGAGCCCCATTCTGTACCAATACTGTGCAAGTCTTCAAGTGAAAATAACAGCTCTAGAAGGTATAAAATCTAAAGCCTAAATACAAAATTTAAATTTTCAGTTGCAGCTAAAATATGCAAAAAAACCCTCAACCCCTGTTAATTCTACTGAGATTACTTGCATGTTTACATTTAGACACATGCAAACACCTCACTGAAACTGGGCCATAAATTCCAATCCAAAGCATACTGGGGTAGTTCATTTAACACCTACTTCAGCTCACTTTGGATGAACTGACTTATTCTTCACCCAGGTAACTCATTTGTTTTCTGCATAAAACTCAGGCACAAATGATTTGAATATTAAGTGTCATTATTTGGTCTGTTTATTAAATTGAGAATTGTTCTGTCATGTGGTGGCATTCAGTAAGCATCACATTAGAAGAATACGGAAGATATGGTGGATTTTAGGTGAAAGGGTTTCTTTTCTGTTGCTTAACAAAGGTGACATATGTAAGACAATTGTTGAGCTAATTTTAACAGGCATAAATATTTGGAGTGTATAAAGGTAATAAAGCTGATGCTTATATGTAGTTTTGAGCTTATTTACTGAGAATCTTTGGAATGTGCAAACAAAAAAAAAACGCTTAATAGTATATGAGCTATAAAAAATCATGTTAATGTCAGTAATATGAGCAGCTGAGGACTAAACAAAGGAGACTAGAAATATTACAATATTGCAAGAAAGGGATATTTCTTATAAACTGTCCTTTGTAGCATATAATAATGGTTCTGTGCAATCAAATGAATATTGTATTTCCCGCTTTATGGTACAGAAATTAAGCTGAGTGGATAGTATTTTCCTTCATACATTTTAAATTCTTATCCAGGCTTTATGAATCATTAAATAAAGACAATAAAATTTTCTGTTTTGATAAAGGTTTCAATTGTAATATTAGGACATGCTAACCTCCTGGACCACTCTACTGCTTTAAAGTAGATTTATACCTACCAGAAAGTGCTTCTTTTAATGGCCACTCTACAGGGAATTCAATCCATCTGTCTCCATTAAGAGAAAGAGGAAGTGTTTTATTTATGGTGAGACTAAAGGTATCCAGGGTTGATGTGTTCTGCATTTTAAAGTGACGAAGAGACAACTGGGATATACTGTTTTCCAAACTCTGGAGACCAAGTCTCACTTTATAAAGCATTCCCAAATCAGATGGTAAATGTATCTAGGAAGCAACAAAACAATGAGTTAGCATCCAAACAGAGATATATAGATATATGCGTAGCTGATTTATGGGAAGAGAGGAAGTTTTCTCTCAAGGGGTCAGCACGGACCTAGCCCCATTTACATCAGTCTTGGTGCTAAAAGTCCCATTGAGTTCAAAGGCAGCAAGACCAGGTTGACTGTAAGCACTCACGGAAATATTAGCTTTATACTCTAGGGGCATTCATTGTAATTATTCTATCAAATTCAAATTACATACTGCACTGATTTCTAAATGTGAATACTTAATGTTAATGCCGTTTAAATTGATATGCATTATTAACTATGACTGTTTGTTAACAAAAAAAAAAAAAAAGAATATGCTTGATCATCATGAACTTGAGAAAGCCAAAAATTAAAAATGAAAACTGGCRTGCAACTGAAAATTTTAGTTCTGCTTTTCTTGAATATTTAAACAATAATATCTGCAATATTTACAGTGCTACATGATTACTTCTCTTTAAAAGGAAACTCAAAGAAAATTTAAATATAGACAAATCTATATACTATTTTACTTCATATGTTATTTGGTTCTTAGCCTGATGTTCCACTTTGTTTTCCATGGAAACTGGATTTGACTTGCCGTTGCTTCCATAAAAAACTATAACCAACTTGGATATATTTTCTGACAACCTTTCAAAGTCTGTTTTTGTTTCTTCTTGATGTTTTGTGAAATAAATCCTCCATCTGCCTTCTGAACAAATAAAATAAGGAAAATAAAAAGGAAAAAAAAAAAGATTAAAGGTGTTTCTGTTTTCATACATTAACGAAGGTACCCGAGATAAAATTCCTAAGACACATCTTAGTCTATATGGGGAGCATTAATATGCAAGCACTTCATCTGGGTGCTGATCAGCTCCCTAACTGTATTGTCATTTCTTACTACTACAAAGGGGAAAATATTGTCAGTACTATTAAGTGTAATGATGTATTGTGATGAAAATATTCTCACATTATTATTTCAGAATTGATGAATAAAACAGTCAATGTAATGGCAGAAGCTATACCTGAATTCATTTGCTCTTTTCCTAAAGGCCAGGCAGAAGTGCTCCTCCTCTCCTGAATTTCTAATTAAAAAAAGATTGAAGACCACATTAGAACTTTTGTAGAACAGTGTCTAAATGATAATAAATGCCTGTATTCATCTCCAGTGAGGCAATTGACTGAGTATTATATCACTTTTAGATTAAAGATTTAACTAGGAAGCGTACAATGTGATTTTCTACTTAAGCATCATGTCCTACATATCATCCTATTTAATGAACTGACTCTAGAGCTAGCTCTTTACTATGAAATGGTTGTAACATGAAGATTCAAGTATTTTTCATTTTAAAGCATTTCTGTTTCATTTATACAATTTATGCTCTGGATGAATCAGAACTAATTGGATGTTTTTAATGCACATTTTAGGGGCTGATGTTCCTCCCACTAATATCAGCTCACATTGATTTCAGTGGGATTTGATATAGACCAAAACTCCTTGTAAACATTAGATAGAGGCCTGAACCAAAGATGGAAAGCCTTCTTTTGAGATCACAACCAAGTTTGGTTCCATTTTTATACAATTATTGTATAAAAAACTCACAGGAACACTTTCTCCTTCTGCCAAATCAATGCATTCTGGTAGAAACAGAAACTTTTTTTTTTTTTTAATTTGAATAAAACTATGTTATATAACCTTAAATACACTAAATATCCCTATATTTTATTCAGAAAAGTCCCAACATACAATCTAAAACAAAGCTGAAATTATTTGCTTTTGCACAATAACAGCTTCCTCCTTTTCCTTCCGGGTTTCAAATGATCAAAAGTTAGAGATGATAAAGCAGAGGAGATGGATTGCACTGGAATTCTACTCAGTCTCAGTAGGCTATTGCTGGACAAGCACCATCATGCCAATGCCGCTACAGCAAGCAGAGATGCCCTGGAAGTTAGGAGGAAAAGAACTAGAATATTTTCCGTAATCTAAGGACTCATCTATACCATCTATTTACTTCTCTTAGGGGCAGGATCATAAGAAATACATCAGTCTCAAAGGTACGTACTAGGCTTTGGTTGCCTACTGATCTGGTTGGGGTGTCCTGTGGTTCCCTCYCAGCTTGCACATCAAATTGTGTTTGTATTGAAACCACAGCACAGGGAGGGAGGGTGCACATTCCCTTCTTGTCTTGACAGAGTGCAGTCACAGGCAGTGGGGTCAAAACTGCTCCTCTGTGGTCTGATTACCCACACAGTGTCAGCCAAAAGTATGTCCAGTTTCTGGCAAAAGCTATCCAAACAGTGTGGCATAAATAACATAAAACAGTCTTCTTTAATACAATGGAGCCATTTTCTCCACTGCCTAAACATAGTTTGCCCTACTATTTACCTCACTTTTACTATGCCTGGCAAGTAGCCGGCAGAAGTATTCGAAGCTTAAAAAATTGTTTGCAAGTGGCAAAGTAGAAGTAAGACTTGGAGAGGCAGTAATTTGTAAAGAGAATAGGCCAAATTTGTTGCCATTTATGCCACTGTAAATCTGGAGTAATAAAGCAGAAATTATCCTCTGGCAAAGAGTGGTTATTGAATAGTACTAAAAAACAACAGTGTTCAGACACACTAATTCCCTATGTAATGACAATGGTCTACTGGAATATTTTAAACCGTAACTTGTTTATAGAAGGAAATCACATAGCTGCATGCTGCAGTTTGGAATGACTTTCTTAGCAAATGATAGTTTGAAGATAATATTGACCTGTGGCATTCAGAGTTACTGAGGCAGATCTTTTTCCATCGTGTCTGTCTTTTAGCCATGTCTGAGCCATAAACAATGTTTCTGTCCCTGCAGCTGCTGACTCTTTCACAATAATCTTCTCCAGAAGCCAGTCAGAGCCTTTCCCTTTTTCAATCACCATCCCTTGCAGAGTCCCAACATCTACTGCTTCCACTTGAAAAACATCCACCTGAAAAATTCAGAATCAAAAAGACATGTGGAAACAGAACCATCAGACTAAATTAATAGTGTATTTTGAAATATGAAAGTGAGAGGAGAATGAGGATTTTTTTTTCACTAATTCAATAAATATCAGCAGAACCAGAGATGATAAGTTTAAAAATGTTAAAGTCCTGCATTAAGCAGTATTCCCTTTGTGGTTCTGCAATTTACCGCTAAAACACCTCAGTTTCCCCACACAGATCAATCAGTTGCTTATGCTAACTTCCTGAGAGATTTTCTTTCCCAAATTTCATATTCAATGATTTACAGGGATACCATTTTACACGTCTCTTACTCTCAACAACATAGACCCCCAGGGCTCCCTTTTGAGGGATGAAATGTAGGGAATGAGAAGGGCAGAAGTGAGCATCACAGAATGGTATTTTATTCTCTTAGGAAAGAATAACAAACTTGGTCCCAGATTTGAATTAATACTTGTAGGATTAGTTTTAATAAAATTAATTGAATTTAAGGAAAACTATTAGTTAAAGCTATAAGTTTAAATTAGTTCAACTATTCTCTGTCAGTTAAAAAGTCCATAATATTTTTAAAATGTTGAGAACACTGAAGTAAGATCCCTAAAGAAAATGGTGAGATGTCAGACATTAAACATTTTCACAATATGTGATTTTGGCTTTTTGTGGGTCTTACACCTACTTCCTCAGCTGGAAAACAGAGATTAATTTCTTGGCATAGAGACCTTCCACCTGTTTTGCTTTATAGATTTATGACTTATCATCTAATTTCTATTAGGGTTGATTACTGGTAAAATCCAGTGTTATTTGTGGTGGAATTTCCAATATGATTTAGAGATAAAAGATGTTTTGGAGGGGACTGGATTGCAATAATGATCAAAAACACTTGAGTCCTGAGAAGTCTTCTCAACCTAATCCACTCTGAAGTTGCTTAGCCAGAGCAAGAGGGCAACGATCCTTATTCAAAGGATTATGCAGAGATGAAACAGAGAAAAGCAGCTCTCTTGCTCCATCAGCCACAGGTCTGTGTCTTCCCTGGACAGGTTTTCCAAGTGAAGAACTGACGAAAGATTTGTGTCACCAACAAGACCAGCCTGACCAGCTTGCAACTTAATGAGACCCACCATGAATTAAAATATTAAGCTCGTAACTGTAGATAATATACGACCACCTATTTTAAAAAAAAAGAATCTCCAGAAACAGAAAAATTTCAAACTTTTTTCATCAGCTCTGGTCTTGGTGGGTTACCTTTAACTTTTCTTTCTCATGTTTCATTAATATATGTACTTATGAATGTGTGTGTTTGTGAACTACATTTTTAACAGTTTCCTAAAAATAATCACCAACCTGTCATTGAACTGGCTTCTTCTAGACTGAAAGGTAGTATTCAAAAACTGCCATAGTGCATCATCTAACCATCACATCTGCACTGCCACCCCTATGTTATCGTGTGAAAGGGGAAAATGAGAACAGCAAGCTGACAATGATTTTAAGGAAACAGTGTTAAAGAGGCACTTGAATAGCTATACTTCCTTACGATGAGTCAAGGTTATCATCTGCTTAGTGAATTTAGACTGGCAAAAGCGTAAGACGGAAATGAAGGTTCTCCTTTGGCAGCAGAGCAAATACATTGGAAGGGCTGAAATTCTAGATGGAGTGCAGGACTCCAGGGAAAGAGGCTCCTCTTCACATTTTCCACAGTTAAGTCAAAAAAGTAATGTTTAGTATCAACACCACAATTATATTTTATTACCTATTGGACTAATTTGATGATTGAATACCATTAATCTGAACTCTTAATTTACCTTAATTGTGATATGAGCTTCATCACTGCTTTATTCTATCTTTAATTGGATTGGTAAAGTTATAGCATCATGCTTGAATAAAATAGAATGGTTTGTTACGCTTATTTAATAAAATGTATTAAAAATACACAGGGCTAGAAGATGGGTGAAAACCAAATAAACTCAAGTAAGAAACATACAGACCCCTGTCTCTGTTAGTAAATAAATATTTTAAGTTCCCAAAATGTGAAAATTGATCTTAAAAACTACTGCTTTCCCTTGCAAATTGTTATGCTTATATTAATACATGATTTATTTTCTTGGAAACATCCAAGGAAGCTTTTGTCAGATTAGAATACTTGTTAGAATAGATTTCTTTTTAAGAGGAAAGAGTTTTCCAGAGGATGACTAGTTTAGTGACACTATCATCAGTGTCTCCAAAAACTCTGTTGTCAGTGATCCGCTTTTGGAAAGGAGAGAGAGTTAGGAATAAAGGAAAAATATAGACAATATTCTGCAGACTTCTAGACTTGTGGTGTCTCCAGAAGGATAGTTGGGTTTGACTTGCACTAAGCTTGACAGTTAATAAACTCTATTAAACTAGAAAAACTTCACACAACATCAGCAAAAGTATTGGTACACCATTCTCCCTAGTGGTAGTGTTTCTGAAAGCACTTAATAACTCAGGTGCAGCATGTACTATGGGTTATTCATAACCTGGGTAATCCAGCCACAGGTAACAGCAAGTTTGTATATATAGGTAATGCGTGAAAGGTTTTCGAAATCCTTTTTCCTCTGAAAATAGGTATACTTTGGCTGAATAAACATTTGTGAAAACTTTGACGTTTGGTTTGCATTAGACATGCTACTTCATCATTTGCCGATGTGCAATTTTAACGAGCCCATTTTAGAGCATGTAAAATCTCAGAAATCCATGGTCAAATTTGCAGACGATTCAACCATCTAATAAACTGCAAGTTGAAAAACTATTAACTAGACTAGGAATTGTGACAACTGGGGTAAACTCACTTCACAGAGAAGATTACATTTTCTCTTTATGTGTACATTTGAAAATCTACATGGTGTAATGAGCTTTATTGTAGTCAAGAGACCAAAAAAGAATAGAGAAAGAGCAGCAACTATAATTGTTAGAGCTAGATGAACAATTTGCTAGAGACAATTTATTTGCCAAATTTAATCCACTTTTCTCCTTGCAAGCTGTCTGCAAACAGACAGATTATGACATATATTTCATTATAATTTTAAGAAATTGAATCATTATTAATAATTTAGATAATTTTTTTGTGGCTTCATTTCAGACCATGGATTAGTCATAAAACATAGGAGATATTTGAGTTGTTGACAGGTCTTGTATGTCACGTGATACTCTATCCCTTATCTGATTTACAAATTAAAGGGGACCTTTTAAGTTACTGGAGGCTTAATTCTTCTGCAAAAAGAGAGAGAGAGAGGCAGAAAACACACAGAAGATAGGTAAACCTACAGAATATAAACCTTTTCTTTTTCATTTTCCCTTAGGGAAAAATGTTAATTGTTTTTTAGTTACTACTAGCAAATTAGGTTTGAATGGAGAAAAGCCACCTTAAATATTGACAATAATACATATTGGCTAATTCAGCAGAGTTTATATTGAATTTTCTCAGAAGAGTATTAAAACAATTTGTGTGTATGTACAGCCCACTAAATTTTCTTAACTAACACTGTCTGGAGAACGAAAGATATTCTCCAAGAGTGAGCAGCTGAGACTGACAATGTGAGAGCCATACATCCTCTGTGACCCAGAAGAGGTCCCCTAGAAAATCCAGAATTGACACTTTTCATATTTCTTGGATAAGAAAATAAGCACTGAAAAATTCCTTAAAAACAATCATTCCAGCAACCCTTTCAGCCTACTTAAAGTTTAATTTTTGTTAACTCCTTTTCAGATTTTCTTCAAATGTTTCTTTTTATCCTGGGACCCATGTTCTGAGCATTTCCTTTGGATCTATGACCCAGTTTGACTTTATTCAGTACTCTTCAGTGTCAGCGCTGGCAATATATCACTGTCTGTAGCAGTTGCAATAGCTCTTGTAACAGAAGAAGCATTTGGACAGTCACTATGCAATATTTACCTTTATAAATGCCAATCATTTTATAGGCTCAGTATTGAGACTTGATGGTTGGTTAATGACGATATTCCCAGCTGAACTGAAAATGGCAAGTCAAGATACACCATATGCTTAATTTCATCAACCTGTATGCACAAGTGATTTCCCCTACTGCTAATGTTGCTATCATTTTAATAGGCTTCTATTGGAAAAGGAGTTAGAGTGTCTAGATAAAGGACCTTTTCTATTAAGCTTAGCAAACCTATTGATTTGCTGCCTGATTATTTTGATCTCACTTGTTAATCTGGAGAAACTCCACTGAAGACAAAAGAGTTTGAGCTAGCACTGGGAGGCAAAATAAAGGCCCCTGTAACACTGAGCCCAAATCAGAAACAGTGTCTGAACATTCCTATAGAAGGAGACAAATGAGAAAAATAACTTTTGCTGAGACGTCACCCTCCAGACTGTGGTCCCATGGGCTCTTCCAGTTGTGCTGAACTGAACTCCCCCAGCCTGTCCCAAATGCTTGTCACATCACTACCTTCTCCTGGATGGAGATTATCACCTTTTTATCTGTGCCAGCATAACCACACAATCAGCTTCTCTCCAGCCAAATATTATCAAGATAGACGAAGTGGAAAAGCCCAAATTATTAACAATATTAATTGCTTAAACTAAATGAACATTTGGACAGWGTGAATGTCACTGTGCCAGCAGACTTAAGGGGTGGAAACTTTGGGTGGTAAGCAGCAGCGATGACAAGCACTGGTAGCAGTGCTGTCTTCGCCCAGCTCAGTAGAAGGATGAACAGTGTATCTGCCTGTGACCTCAGCATTTTGTAATCTGTGTTCTGTACAAATGCTTCTTTATAAATAGGGGTTTCCATGCATCTGAAAAAGCCAACCCTGAACTTCTTCCTAAATTCACATATTTTTGCAAGCATGTTTTTGTTTTATGCTAAATTCTCACCCAGACATTCAATGAAAAACTTTATCTTTACATGAAAAAAAAAAAATTTAAATTACAGTGAATGCATAATTAGAGGTTTCTGATAACCTACAATTATCATGGTTCATCCATCTTCAACAAGATTAGTGAAAAGTAAATTCAAGAATAGGGGCAGTAAAAAACCCTAAATAATATTTGCCCTGAACTGATGTTATGTTAATTTGCTTAGTATAACTGGAACCGAATCTTTTTGAAACAGGATTTGTATGTATAGAGCAGCAACGGGAATAAGAAAGAATAGTGGTACATTATAATAATCAGCAGCTATGACCATTCAACTAACTCATAAAAGACATTTCAATCAGACTTCAAGTAAAATGCATTTAATAAAATGCAGAAGGACTGCTACAGAGACCAATATCATCAGCCACATCCAAATCTGTAAAAACACATTATATTACACAATAGAAATTTAAAAAAMCAAACCAAACGAAAACAAAAAAGCCCAAAGACAGACATCACTTTGGACAAATTCAAACCCATCTGATGCAGCCTGATTGTTGGACTGGTTTAATAACAGTCCAAGTTTGAGATCTGGTTTAAGAGGCAAAGAAAATAGGATGGATGTAATTTTCTTCAACTTTAGTAATGCATATGATTGTATAATATTTTGATTAACACACCATAATCCAATATTCAAATGATTCTCAGGTGGGCTCAACCTGGCTGATAATGGAACAATAAAATGTCTAACCAGTAAGTCTCCAAGTGCAGCTGTAAATGGAGAATATTTTCAAGCACATTTCATGGTAGTGAGGCCAGTTAATAAGATTATGCTCTTTAAGGTTTTCATGAGTTAACTGGAAGAAAACAAGATTTTAGAGATGATTCAAAAACAATTGCTACTTATGGCACTTGAAGAARTAGGGTGCTAAGCTGGGGAGTGCTCTGAAAAGATTTGTGAGAGTTAATAAATCACTGGAAAGCCTGCCTTCCAGTGAATCAAGCAGCCTAATCTATTTAACTTGTCAAAGGCATACTGATTTGCTTATTGTCATAAATACTGTCAAAGGCAGCAGAAATTTGGTGTGAGAGCACTATCCAAGCTAACAGTYAAAAGCGTGACAAAATCCCATTCCTAGAAGTTAACGCTTGACAAATTTAGACAGAAAATAGTGTGAATTTTTTCTTAAAAAGAAGGATATTTAAGCTTTGAAACAACTTTCCAACTAGATGAGTACTTCATCACTGGAAGCCATTCATCCTGAGTTAGATATATTTTCTAAACTATTTAACTTGAATTGAAGCTAATTCAGTTCTTGCTGTATTGAGGAAAATGGTTGAATATTTTATTTACTGAAAAATGCAGACTTGGATTGACCATAACTATTTTAAAATTTTTGATAAATCAAGCTAATAAAGTCAGCATATTTAATTTTAAAATTATCTTGTTTATTAAAAGCTGAAATAAATGTGACATAGAATTCACTCACCCAACTTTCCCTATCTAAAATAAGTCTATAGTCAGACAATTTTTAATTTCCTTGTAAAATCTTGAAAAAGCAGCAGGGACTCTCTGAGGATAATTAATTTCATTTTAAGATAAATGTCCAAATAAAGAGAGAAGGTAACCACCTCCTGGAAGCATCTACTTCACTCCCTTTCTGCAGAAGAAGCTCAAACCATCACTTTAGAACAAATCTGTACATTACATGCAACTAAAGCTAAGTGAGATGTATTTTAGCTTTAGAAATGTAATTTATGTAATTTATGTAATTTATTTTTGAGCTCTATATAAACAGAAAGCCCCCCCCCCCCTTCCCCCCAAGTACTTAATGTTAGTGTTAATTAATTTTGTCCAATTTTTAATTTTTGGCAACAAAGTTTTACATTTTTTCTTGCCCTGCAAGAATATGTCAGGAAACCAAAATTAATTATTCACACAGCTCTAATCCATTGGCCAGTGTCGTGTAGGCAAATTAGGTGATTGCAATGGTATGTTCTAGCTCTACCTCCTACAAATCTGTTGCTAACTGGCTGTAACTACTGACTAGGGAATATCATCCTCGAGATATCACTGAGAACTGCACATGTCTCAGAAATTTGCCACTGTCTTCTAGGGTTATGTAAAGCTCTAGTTACATTCTTTCTTTCTGCTTTTCTCCTCAGAGTTTCTGACAACCTCCACCAGTCTTTCCTTCACTATGATGGTATTCCATATTTTCCTAGTTTCCATCTGAATAATCCTTCTGCTCGATGACCAGACCATTTTACTGTTCACTTCTGTACTACAATAACTTGGCTAGCAGCCTACCACTATGATTAATACATTTGGATCAATGGCATTTTGCAATTATTTAATCATCATGTCAGATATGCTTTCCATAAGAGAAGGTTTATCYGCAGTTACAAAATAGTAGTATTCTAGACGTGATGCGATGTGGACGCTGCAGACAAATGTTGACTTCCTACTAGTGGCCACACTACACTGTCCCACATTCTGGCCCTTTTTGGTGTATTTTGGCATACGTCAATTTTTTCCTGAAGTAATTTTTAAAATTGCCAATGCTTAATCTGTAAGTGAGTACTGAAACTGAACACCAACAGTCACCTCTCACTGACAATTTTTGTATGTGCTGCAGTTACCATGGTACCAACCTGAGCAGTTGATGTCTAAATATAGGGCAGGATAAAGGATATATCTTTTCAACAACTAATAGAATGAAGTAAAAATTCAAGGAGATTTTACTGTTTCAGTAACTTAGAGTACTTAAAATACTGGCCACTTTCATCATACAGGGATTAAAATACTTAAATATCAGTCATAACATATTCAGTGTATTTTACTGGCTTTGGTGGAATTGATCTGAAAAAAGCCACATTCTCAAAGAGGAAATTTATGGCTAACTCACAGCCRTATGACAGAGCATACAGCAAGTCTATCAACGACCATATAAAGAAGCACAAAGAATTTCATTCGCTGAAAAATGTTGGGTGCCAGAAGCAATATGGAGATACCGTAAGGTTTTCACACAACTGGGCCCTGTTTTTTACAGAATGTCTGCACTGAGTATACTTGGTTCAAAAAAATGTTTGTAGCGGGTAACATTTATCAGACTTAAACTGACTCATGAAGTATGAATAAATACCATTAGGATTTCATGAAAGCTGAACTGCATGAAGAAGCGCGCTGAGATTGCTTTGTCTATCCTTACAGTGTTTAGGAGAACATCAAACAAGGCATCAATGTCATAGCAATTTGAAAGAATACGGTTCTTGCAGCACTAGTCTTCACACTCATCTGTCTGAGTATATCAACAGAAGCTCAGCTCTCTCGGTGACAGTGCTGCTCTCTCAGACACAGGGTGAACTACAGGGAGCTTACTGGTGAATTACTAATATCATGCACATTACTTTATCTACCAGTTCTCTGATGGTTTCACAGGTGTAAGGACTTTGGAAAGACACAAAGCAACTTTTCAGATACAAGAAGCTAATTCAGTCTTCTACTATCATGTAACTCAGCTCATGTATATAAAAGACCTGTTAAATGAGAGAGGCATATCTCCAATCCACTGCAAAGTCCCCTGAATATTTAAACATTTCTATGTATTTCTGCATTGTTAAACTGTTGTTTGTAGCAGCCCTGACATTCTGTGAGACTAACACCATATTTTGATGTGATTTCGAACAGAAACATCGTTCCAGTTCACTAGCTGTTACTATATAGTCAGGGGAAAAATTATTGCAAGGAAAAGCACATTTTAAAATGTCAGAACAACTGTTAAGATTCAGAATGCAAATTCTGTCTGTTATACTCCAAAATCCCCTAAACCACCAAGTCCAGACTCTCTGACTGCAGGGGTGCTCAGCACAATATGTGATTGGGCTGGTATGGAAAAAGACATTCTACACTTGAGAGTCTTTTTGGAGATTACTTATAAAGGGAAGAAAACGTTGGGAAATTTCCAAAACATGTCATGAACAAAACGTTGCTGCAAAGGCAGGAGTCTTGCCTGCAGAATCAATTTACACTTTGTCAATTAACCAAATACCTTTACTTTATTTTCACCAAACAAGGAGCGAATCAAGACTTTTCTGTGTTTCTCTCTTATCTACAAGCAATTTCTTTTTAGGGCCCTAAAATATTCCTGTGCTGATATCTACTTTTAGAAATATAAGGATACTGTGTTACATTCACACACTTCTCCTATAAAATGTCAAATAAGTAATGAAGAGATGGGTACATGCCAGCTCTGCCCCTTACTCTGTAAAACAGAAAAATTCTGTGCCACACTGAAGTAGACGCAAATACTATAAACACACCCTTCAGGTTATGAATCTTTGTAGTTCGTTTCTGTTCTCTTAGGCAACATTTCTGGATGTGCATCCCTGGTCCATCTACATTAAAAACTAGCAGCCTAGAAATCAGATTGCTCACTTGTGGAATTATGATTTAAGGAGAAATCCAGTAAAACTTACATTAAACTAACTTTACTCCATGAGGACAAAAGGACTGCAGCTCTAAAATCCAATTAAATCCATTTATCAATAAACCATAATCTGAATTTCAACATTAGGGAAGACAAACATGCCTTTATCAAAACTGAGTACCCACATCCACAAGTAATTAGTCACTTAAAAATAAAGATTTAAACTCTCTCACTTTTCTTATGAACAAGCATTTCAAGTAGGTAAAATCCAGTATGATAATTAACCCCTTCAACTCCCACTGAATTAATGAGGCTGGGGCTAGTTGGGAGCTGAGCTCCTCCTAATCCCACATATCATGCTTCTGCTGTGGTTATCAATCTAAGATGATTTGCAAGCTCACTTCCTTAGAGAAACTCTCATTCGTTTGGCAGCCAACACCAGCAGAAGGAAATAGTTTACTGCATGATATTTCCAAAAGAGGGACAAGTTAGAATACCATAATCACAGTATTCACTGAGATTTCAGAAAGGTAGAAGAGTGCATACACTATAAGAAAGACGGGTAGCACTGTCTAATGTAAAATATGCTCAGCATTTCTGGTTGCGAGACATTGGTGTTTCTTTTTCTAAACTTTAACTATTTCAAATCAAATTTTCTGTAACAGACATTTGTTTTAGAATCTTTATTCAATTGTTTTAATCCTCAAACTTGTTTTCATATAAAGGTCTGCAGAAAATACAAACACTCTGTTCTTCCATGTTTAAAAAATCTAGTGACCTTTTTAGCTGAAAATTTCACTCCCTCTGTCCAGAGCTTCCAGCAGGGACTAGGTTTTATGTCAAAAAGACATGTATTTTGCTGTAAATCTGCCCATGTCTCTGCAGCACATTCAGTAACTAAATTCCCTCTAATTTCTGTTTATACTGACAATGCTACAGGCAAATGCATCTCCGGCAGCTATGCTGGTCTTTGACTGGTCTATGTCTATGAGCTGCGAGACCCTCTCCTGCACAGTGAATGAATGACTCTCCTGGTAGACCTAAGAAAACTATGGAGGGTAGTGGCTGACTGTCTGGAGAGAGACCAAGAGCCAGACTGAGGGGTAGACTGGCAGTGGAAAGGCAAAAGCCAGGGAAAGGAGCCTTAGCCTGAAGAATGGCATGGGAAGAAAAGAGGTATTAAAGGAAATGGAGTATCTTTATAACACTATGGTTAAGCAAATATGCAGGAAAACCACTAGCATGTCACTGAAGACCTTCAATATTTGCAAAATTGAAGCTAAAAGCACTTGATATAGTCACTTTATTACTTTATCAGTATTGTTAGCATCAGCTGCATAAGCATCAGTATTTTCCACATAAGATAGATCTTGATATTCACATACACATGCACTTAACAATCACAGCATTGCAAACCGGACTTTGTAGACTCTATCCTACTCCCATTAAGTCCACGTGAATTGGACTGGGTTATAAAAGTGCAAAATATCATGCAGAAATTATAAGTATACCTTTCCTTTAGTGAAATTATCATCTCCTTTTCTGATTAATTTTCTTCTGCCAGTATCTCCCAAAAGGCCTTGCAGCATGACATACACATCTGCATCTGTTCCTGACCCAGGGGGTGCTCCCGTAGTGATATAGAGAACATAGCTTTTCACTGTTGGGAAAAAGAGATCAAATGTTTACCAAAGCTTAATCAGTCAAAAAATACATTATTTAATAAATTACTACTATTATATTTTCATTTTTGGTCCTGCCCAGAATGATCAAAAGGCCAAACTATATTATAATGCTTAGAAAAGCACATAGAAGCATTGTAATTAAAATTTAAAAACCACTATTATAAGGAATAATAAGCTAAATAGTTTGTGAGTAGGCCTGAAACACAGGCAGAAGAGAAAATGAAAGAAAAATAAACACATCACAAATTGTTATAAAAACATGTAAATAATACTCTACCACACACTTGCATGCATTTAAATATGTAAAACTCCGATGAAACAGTTCCTAGGCTATGGATTATACTAAATTACTCAAAAAGCACATCTCTGCTCTGAGCCTCATGGAGTTCAAATGAAGCTGAACTCTGTCAGAAAGACGGCAACTTTTGTATTGCCTCTGGATCACGGTCCAGTCAGTGGCTGGCCGCTTTACACTGTACCAGTTGCAGATACTGGCCTCAGCAGAGGATTTCCAGAAAAGTTGTGTGTTCTCTGACATGTCATCTTTCTTACAACTCTTCAGCTGAGCATTTCTTGGATGACTCTTTGTGTTAAGTACCTGTTTGTACTCCCAGAGAAATGCATAACACACTGGTGATCTGGCCCCCAAAATAAGAAAGAAGCCACATCCCCAAAACATTCAATTGAAGAAGAGAAAAAAATATGGGAGAAGGTAAAGAAAACAGTATCTGTCCTCATGTTAAATGCTCCTCGGAAAGAGGAGCAGCATTTGTAAAGTTTTAAATATCTGTGCTCTTCCAGAAAAAAAAATAAAAGTATTTAAAAGACAAAGAGCCTTCCCAGGGAATACCCCAGCAGTACTTTTCTCAAATTCATATTCAAGGAGCTTCTGCTCAAGTGCTTTTTTTGAGACTAGCTTTGAAAACACAGCAGAAAAGGCAGGGAATACAGAGATTACTTGGACTATTGATCTAAACCCTTAACTCCTGGGAAACACTTGGAGGAGACTGGGATATTCTCATGGTAGAATATCCAATCAGGACAAGAGCTCTTCCATTCTTCACTAACTTTGGTTATAAAACCTCCTAAGAGCAAACAAAAAATCCAGTCTTGAGGTGATCAAGGCACAACTCACATGAAGTTGTTTCATGACATAACTGCTAGGTCACAGAAGAAGAATGCCTGAAATTCTAGGAACACAAACAGATGAGCTTCTGTTGTGAGTGGCCATGGATCTCCTTCTTATCTGAAATTACAGTACGGGAGTTATTTCCTCTGGATTTCCTTTGTTTCCTCTGGGAGAGAACCAAATCATATTATTGAGAAAAAGCTGAACTCTGAGGGCTGTTCAAAACTTTTTTAATATTTTCAGAGCTGTATGCTTGCTCTTTCATGTGTCACAGACTGATACCAATCAGACTTGAATGCACAATGCTCAGTTACAGGGACTGAGGGTTTTTTTTTTTCAACACTGGAGTCGATTGGACCTAGCCATGCATCACAAGCTAAAATGAATAGAAACTATCTGCTAAATCTTTTGGACTGCTCTGAAAATCTTAGCCATCATCACCAGCCAAATCTTTTCCAGTGTTTCTGATTTGTGACAAACCTGCTGGAAAAGGAGAGCCAGCTGTGAGAACTGGAAGCTCAGCCACTCTTCCTCCTTCTTCATCTGCAAAGTTGCGACAAAATGGAAATTCTAGAACATTTTTACTTTCTCTGTGTTGAAGCTTTACCTTAACAAAGAGCAAAAAGAAATACCTTCAGCATCTGTTGTGCTCTAATGGAAACTAGAACAAAAGACATATTAAACAGCTATGACACATCATCTCAATATTAAAAAAGAAAAGGAAATAAATTTTTCTAAAATGTTTTTGAAAGCAGCCTTTTAAAAAGAGAAGGAATAGATATCTTTCCCAATTAAAAATAATTAAAATGTTGTCAACGTTATTGCTGTAGAGACTGCAGTAAGGGAAAAAAATATTTGGAATTGTTCAAAAAGGTTCCTTTATGTAACCTATTCATCCAGCATATGGAAGAAAAATAAGTGTTGATATGCCCATTTCAGCTTGTGAGAAATGTCAATATGCCACAACGTTTTTCAGTGAAGAATATTTCCTCATTCTAAGTAATAAGAGAAAGAAAATGAGGTGTTTCTAGGAAAAACTGAAAAACAGAAATTAAGAATGTTTTATGGCACGTGTATATATCTGTACATATGCATCATATGAATATATAGAGTATGTTACTAAATATTTTTAATCTCTATGAAATTCTGTATATAAAGTAATAAAAGGGTGATCCTGAGCTAAGTAGCTTAGTCTTACTATAAGAAAAGATATTTTAATAATGAGGTGTCTTACACTATGGTACTACCAGCTACACTAAGAGATAAAGTACCATTTTCTAAACTATTTAAAGCTAGACCAGACAACATATTTGAAAATATGTTGCAGGAAGTAACCCTGCTTTGAAAAGGGCACAGAGAATTCACTCATACATTTCTTCATGACCTAACTCACTAAAATGACCAAACCCTTAACCCAGTAAGCTCAACCATCTTTGATTAGCAATTGTCACTGGGAGATAGTAGCATTATTTTGTCTTCAAAAGACTTCTATTATTTTTCATTATGACAAACACATTGAAAAGATTATTTAAAATGCAGTGTAAAGTATAATGTTAATACAATTTCCCTTTCATACTAACATCTACATTCCTGAACAGTTTCTTGAAAATCAGATTTCATTTACTGTGCTTTATTTCTTGAAGAAGTGAAAGAAGCAAGAATAAAGATGTTAGCTATTACATGCTTCAGAAATAAAGCATATCTTAATTAATTTTGTTCTGGACATTATTTTATAATTATTTCAGTTTCCTCAAAAACATCAAGAGAATTATTTTGCAGTTATGGTTATAAAAGTGAATTCTGAATCTAAATATGGAACTCAACCAACTGCACCTGCATGTACTTGTGATAGAAGGGGGAAATCTCAGACTGTGAGGTCCAATCTTGTAAAATCAAAATAAAATAGTATCGAAATTACCATCCTCATTCTAACCATCAGTGTAAATAGACTGCTAACCTGTCTTTAATAACAGATATTATCCACAACCTCTTATACCAACCTAGTTATTTCATACAAGGATTCAGTCAGTCCTGCTATGGAATCCATGGAATAACAGCGGAAATATCTTCCTAAAACCCCAATAATTTACATATACCCCAAAGTAGGGAAATTTATATTTTCTTTCTCTTTCTAATCCTACCTAATGTAAATGTGCATCTTTTCCTGACTTATATAAATGATGTTGATTTTTTTCTAACTCAGCTTTGAGCCATTGTTCTGAGCTAATGAAGTAAAACAGGCTAATAGATATCACTGTTTTCAACTGCCAAGTTTCCATTCTGAAATTTTTACTGTGATCCACTGTCTCCTACAAGAGAAGCAGTCTTATTATTAAGAAGCAGTCTTAATTTTATCAATAGATTTGTTAGATGACTATTTCATCTGGCTACGAAGATGAAATTAACAACCTACCTACCATTTAAATGTCAGGGGGTTCAGCTCACTAATATCATGTATTAGACAGGAAAATTTTTTTTTTCTCCAGTTTTTAATGAGAACAAAATACAAACATTAATGGACAAAAGTGTGTCTGCAATTTGAAAGAAGATGATTCTTTCCCTTAGACTTCTTTTTATTTTGCCAGCATATGAGGATAAAGATATTTTTTGTACAGTGAAGTGCCACAGCAATTTCAGTGCAATATCAGATTTTAGCTTCAGCATCTTGGACATCAGAAGAAAGATTGTCACTTTTGCTATTCACTTCTTTTTTTCCCATGCCAACTTAAAAGGCAGACATTTTCATCAAAAGGCATTTCTAGTGTCTGGCTTAATTATTTGCCTTGGATCACTGGGTCTACAACATGTAACAGCCAATCTGGAGTTATGTAAATACTGCATGTATGCCAGTGGGTACAGTTCTGAAAAGACACCACTGGATATGATGATGCCACATCTGTATATATGCCCTCCAGAAATCCATCTAAGTTTACAAGATTTTTGTTATCCATAGCTATCCTAGTAAGTGTTTTGACCAGTCTCTGAAGTTATCACTCTACAAGTGTTGTTACCAGATGCACTTACTTTTATAAATTAAAAATTATGTAATTTCAGACAGAACTGGAAACTGGAAGCAATAACCACAGAATATGAAAAAAAGGAGAATTTTACAATAAAGACACAATAAGTAATTGCTTTAGTTTTTATTTTTTTACCTCATGGCAATGCCAAGTCTCTCCTTCTCCAGCTTCTTCAATTTCTAGGCGAACTTTGAATATAGTATTGAATTTCTTATTTAGTTCAATTGACGTCTCATAAATCTGCTTCTTTTTAAGGGATCCTTTGGGGAATATGACTGAAGTACAGGTACCTTTTTCACCACATACAGTTAGAGACATTTTAGGATTCATGGAACTAGAAGAAATATCACTAGTTGTGACAAGGATATCCCAAGTCCCTGTTGAAACAAAACAGCAGAAGTAAATTAATGGGTTTGCTGAATATCCAAAATAATACAGCAATTTGTAACAGGCTGAGTAGTGAGTGACTAGCAACCCATTCCCACCTTTGCACTGAGCTAAAATATTGGCACGTAACAGGTTCGCTTATTATCACTGCTTTAGTGAGAAGCAGATTTGGACACCAGCCCTTCCGTAGTGATAGCCGACCCTTTAGAGATGGGCCAGTCCAGTAGCACTATGCAGATAAGACTGCCAGTTCCATACTAGAGACTTATGAAGAGCCATGCCAATCTGTTGATTTTTTCCTGTCATAAATGTTTCCTCTAATGATTTTAAATTTATTTTCTTACTAATCACTGCTCAGAAGCAGCATATTTTCTCCTAGATAGTACTGCTTATCAGGTTTGCCTTTGGTCATGGGAGAGTATTTTTTCATTTTAACTTTTTGAGGAGCTACTTAAACTAGAATGTTAAAATTTGCTACATATATTCTATAACAAGATGCTGATGAGACAAACTGGTTCAGAGCTTAAAATGTGATATTTTTATCACAGATCACCACAATTATCATGCCAGCAAAGTACAAAACTTTATCCATTCCTTCTGTGAAGAAGTGATGTTTGCTGAGAGATTAAAAATAGTCCTATAAAACAGCACACAGATTTGCCTACTTTAGGGACACAGAAAACACTCAAAACCAGCAGTTTTACTTTAAAAAAAAATTGCAAAATTATATTGAAAAAGAATAATAGCTCGTGTTCAAACTAAAGGTCTGATTTGAAGCACTTTGTCTCTTTAACATTCTAGATGAATTGGCAGTCCCCTGAAGACTCATAAGGACTGCAGGCTGATACCAGGTAGGCTCCTGAGTAACTTCTGTAACTCTATACTGAATAGATATTTAGTTAAACCTCCAATCAACAAGACAGTTTTCAGGACCAGAAACTTGTACCCATCAAAAAAATCCCACTGATTTAGCTAGCTTTTAACATTTTAATTCATGTTAATAAAATATATGGAAAATTCAGGGCTATCAAAACCATGTTTTCCATTTTAAAAAATCATGACTCCTACAGAGAGTCTTTGGTTGCCTGGGCTGGTGCAGAATTGAGCATGACCATTTTTTTATTAAGATAACTTAGCTCTGTTTATGCAAAGTGAGGCAAAGTATGGATTTAATAATTTCAAATAGCTATTTTGTAAAACAGGGCATTTTACTCTGAGTAATTGAAACAGTGACTTTCTGAGTTTATGTCCATAGTCCTGTAAAGTCCAGCTTCCTAACCACAACAGGCAAATCTTTATCTCCTGCTATAAACTAATGCAAATAAAGCTTTATTACTTTAGATTAGGTGAGGATCTGTGCCATAAATTCAGGACTTGGTAAAAAGGTAAAAAGTTAGTACCCACCATCTTTAAAATAATCTAAAATAACTTCAAATGTTATGACTTTATGGATAATCATAAATAGCTACCATTTTCATGTCTATGAACGTTAAATATAAATGAAACCAATGAAATCCATGAAAAAATGGAAGTCAAATGAGAATTTATCATATCCCCTGTGACATAATCCAAGATTTTTTAGCCCTTTAGTACTGAAATATTAAGCCTTTAAACTATCAATGTATAACTGCCTAGGAAGACTGAATGAAAGGACTATCTCTGTTGGATCATACAGTACCATACGCTGCTATTACATGTTAACTATATTGTATAATCTCCGATAAATTTGTCAAGATCCAATTTAAAAGCAGTTACAGTAAGCTTCTTTCCTTCTCTTTAGTTAAGTCTAAAAGAGAGCTGTGCTAAAAAGTCATTCTTTCTTTCTCAGAAATCTTTTAATTGTCACAGAATGGCATTAACGGACTGCTGAAACCTATTTATTTTTACGACAACTTTGTCTGTTAGCTTAAATAACTCTTTTCCCTCCCTGATGTGTAAGCCACCATTAATTTGACAGATCACAACTGTGTCCATTTTGAGCATTTGATTTGCTTGCCTGAATATGTCAAGTTTTTTCAATACCCTTTCACAACAAAGACTTGCCATATTCGCAGTCATCATCTCTTCTTTACAGCTATTCCAGCTTGAACCCATCCTTCTGGACAGAGGTGACCACAACCGCACACAGCATTCCTGGTGAAACATCACTGTTTCTCCGTAGTGACATTAATTCTTTTCTATCTTCAGTGAAAATGCCTACATACATTGTGGGGTCACAATTACTTTACTCACAGCCACGTCATGTTACTGTCTAAAAATTTTTCTTGCGATCATTTAGCAAACCCAGGTATTTCTCCTAGTCATATCCTGCTGATGAACTCTTGTAGCAGAAATCATTACAAGACATGGGGATACAGATCCAATACAGTTTTTAGACTCTTAGCTTCTACTTAGTTCCTAATTTCCAAAAACAATCAATGGAAATTAGGAACCTGTTCCAGAATTAAGAGCTCAAATATTTAGTTGGGTTTATGCCTAATTGTATTCAAGTGTTGCGCTACAGAATTCAGTTCCATTGCTTTCCTCCAGTTCTCAAAGTTTATCACACAACCTCTTCATCTCCTGATAGTGCTCTTAGCTTTGTAGCACCAACAGATATCATCAGCATATTCATTCTCCCTTCTCCAGCTCTTTACAATTCCTCCTTTTACTACTACTTTCCACTTTCTTATTATTACCTAATAATTTCCCATAAAGCAAATAAAATTCAGTACCGAAATTTAGACAGATTAGATGTCATTACATTTCTCTTATGGGAAAATATTTCTAAAGAGTAACAATTTTGTTTTACAAACTTTAGTAAAGTCACGATGCATTCCTTCTCATTTCCTATTTGCCTCTATTATCTTAACTATTCTTTTCTTCAAAGTGCATTATAAAGGTTTGGATGTGATCTATTACTAGGTCTATAGTCCTACATTATGCTTTCTATTTTTCAGATGGAGGTATTACCTTTGCTATTTTCAAGTCATACCATTTGTCTCCATAAAATTGTTTGAAATCCTTGCTACTAGATCTGCCACTTCAGTTCCCAATTCCTTCAATATTCTGGCCTAACGACTTCTTTGGTTGTCACTGTTTGACTACATGAAACTTGAAGTTCTATTTGCATTTCAGATTTGGTGATTTCCAATAACCTCATTCCCATTAGTAATTTTGGTTTTGCTTCCCTTGCCAACATTATGGTTCCTTAATGAAAACAGAGATAAATTATTCTGTTTGTTTAGGGATTTTACCTACATCACCTTCAGTCTGTACTCTATTGTTCCTGCATAGTTACACATCTTTCCAGGTTCTTTTTATAAGTAAATGGTTGAAGAACCTTTACTGTTTGTTTTAATTCTTTTATGAAATCTGTCTCAGCTTGAGTCCCATTGTATCCATATATTTTCTGACCTCTAAGGTATAGCGCGCTCTGCTGATTAGTCTTTTATTTCTCCATTCCTTATAGGCTCTCTGCTTACTTGTCATATTCTTTCTAAAGTTATTATACACCCAGACCAGAACTGATTTTCAATAGATACAGAGCTGAGTATTAATAATCATAGCCTGGAAAATATTAGCAAGTCTGCACTCAGATTTTTGAGGACTATGTGTGTGTGGGAAACACAGGAAGGAAAATGTTTTTACAAAGCTATGTTCAGATGCTAATTAAGGTGCATAAACAAGGATGCAAGATTTCTCTCATTTTTCATATTATCAGTGAAGAAAGATGCGACAGACTCTGACCAGCCTTGGGCTTCTGCTCTGAATTACCCTCAGGAGACGCCTTCCTCGCTCTGTGGATTATGTAGGGCACCTATGGAATCTACTTTTTTAGAGACCTGGAATACTTGCAGTGGTGCAATACAGCTATTTCTTATTCTGAAATTGTCACTACTCTAGCTGCTTATCCTATGCTTATATTTCCATGGTATTCTGTCCTTCTGTTGTCTCAGCGACATTATTTTTCTATTTCTTTAGATGATATAAGATATAATAAGATATAATATAATAAGATATAATTCGCTAGTGGACTAAGTACAGGTAGGTAAATATGAGGATACACACTACTAACTGTGTCTGCAACTATGTATAATATAAGACTCTCTGAGCATAAAATGAAATATCCATGAGCATAGAAATTAATAAAGATCCGTTTACAAAACTGCTGACATAGAATGCAAATTCACACCTTCAGATTAGTTAAACTTTACATAGTTTGGTCTACCAGTTCTGATTCAGATTTCATAAATGGACCCAAACCAACATTTTACACCTCTTCAAAAAAGACACGTGAGAGCTAAGAAATCCAGTACCCTGGCAAAGCATAAAAGACTTATGATGTTTTAAGTGTCTAAGTTGTTTCTGAATTTTGGTCTTTTTTTCATTAAACAATTTGAATAGGATATTGGGTTCAGGTCAACTAACTGTTTGCAAGAACTTGTGCCACTGATGTAACTAGAAAAGAAAACTGCAAATAAAAGCAAATGCTTTCTGCAAATATATGAACATACGGAAAAATCTCATTCTGCTAAAAGTTTTTGTATCTCTTCTTGTGATTTCATTACTGTTGCAGGAGCCTTCTGCTCTGCATTGACTGCCATATGGAACAACCTACCTCTTTCTGCTTCAGCTTTTTTCTAGCCTCAACTAAAAACATAGTTCCTTCATTGCCTCCATCACTTAATATCTCCCTTCTGCTCTAGTCTTTCTTCCCTGAACATTATAATTGTATTTACCAGCTCTGGAAAGTGTTTGGAGAGACAATTTGTGTGAGAGATGCAACYCACATTTAAGTTATATTATTTCTGTATTTTGGTTTTAGTCTTAAAAATAACCCAAAAAATAATATGAATTACAATTAAAACAAAAGCTGGAAGGAGCTTTGATGATTTTGGACCTTACCAGAAATCTTTCCTGTCAACATCCCATTCCTGACTTTTCCAAGAAGTTTCAACATTCGTTCCATCTGTGCATCACCAACTCCACTGTCTAACCATTGCTGGCAAAGAAATGCGTATTGGCCATCAGTCTTGCCTGATTCATGGATGACAATTTGGTCCAGGTACCATCCAGCTCCATAACCGACATTATGGTGCTCAACAAGCACTCTGCTTAACTGTCCAAGGTCTACTGCCCTCATTTCAGAGGTACAAACCTGCGAAGGTAAAGGCAAAATGAATAGCAAACTGATTAAACCATATATTTTATCGTCCGTCTTTAAGAAGATTATGTTTGGAAAGACAGATTCCTTTCAGTGCTGAAGTATTTTTTCCTTTCTGATAGTAAAGAAAGATATTATAGGCTGATATTCATATTTGGAGACCCTGTACAGAAAATATGTGGATCCTTGAAGATGTACATTTTTCCTTGTTCATGATCACTGCATCCCAGGCTTTATTACGAAAAACTTTCCACATTTTGGGTAGAAAGAAACCTCTGATCATTAATTTACTTACAGAAGTCTCATGAAAATCGAAGTTCAACCAATCCCTCATAACTGAAACAAAGGGAGTGCTTTGAATATCAGGATAGGCCTAGTAAATTGAACTTTGGTTTAGACAAGACATTTTATTTTTAAACATTTCAAAGTCCTTTATGTTCTAAGACATCCTATTTTTCAAATGGGAAATGTTGTATTATTCAACTCTGAACAGAAATACTGACACTGTTGATGACTATGCAAACAAAGGAAGATACTGACATTGGAAACTATAACTAAGGCTGTGCACGCATACAGGCAAGAATTGATGTGCTCTTCAGATGTAAATAGACATCTGTTTAAATATTGCTACAGCTACCAGTAAACAAAAGCTAAATGGCAACTGCACTAGTGCATGTTGGCATGAATAAATTTTGTGAGTGAGAGAATGAACGTGTTCCGTGCAAGAGATAATATGAGTGGGTGGGTAGATACATGGGGATGTGTGTGGGTGACATTAAAAAAAACCCAGATGGATAGTAGAAACAGACGCTATAATTTTTATTTGTTGCCAACCAATTTGCCATCAGGCAGGAAAAAGCATGAGGGCCAGAAAGCAACAAAGGAAGAGATGAATTTTAGAAAAAATTATGTCATCTGGTCCATTCTCTGTCTGTGTCGGACTATTCTCTACAATGTGCTCAGAAAAAGAAAACATCAGAGTTATTATTCCTATCACAGCCTTAGGACTTCCAGCATTCTTACCTTGTTATATACACGATCTCCCCAAACAGTTACCATGGCAAGTTATACCCCTTCATGTAATGCATATGTAGCCCAAAATAAGATCTAGCTGTGAGGAGGAGCATCTTGTAAATAACTTTTTGGGAGCACTCATTGCTTTTTAATTTTATTCTTTGTAGTTCCAAGCCAAACATAATTTTCTTGTCAGTCTACATGACCCTTGACTTAGAGGAAATAGCCTGTATTGCTAATACTCATGTTCCTTCACAGCTAACTCTATCTAAAAGGGACCTATCATTAGTCTCATTCTTTGTGATAATAATTAACAGTCATTAGACAACAGTGGTCATAATCACCCATTGTTATCAATGAATTCTCATAATAACACATTAAATTGCATACTCCCTCAGCATTAGCAAGAATGTACTTTTGCTTGATGTCATTACATTTCTTTTTTTTCCCCTCAGTATAAAGACATTCGGAACTGCATTAAACACACTACTGGAAGTGTAATTAATGAAAGCCAGAAGGATTTTATTTAAATTGTCTTGCTTTAGATAAAGTGTTAGCTAGGCAAAATTACAATCCCCATTTATTTAACCCATTAAACTGGTGAAAAAGTTAGACATACAATCACTTAAATAAATATAAACCAGCCTTACTTTCTGCAGTAATTAAATCAACTTTACTCTCTTTTCWTACACTTCGTTGCAATTTTCTGTCTTCCTAGCTTTTCCTTATATCCCAGTCCTTTATCAGTCAAGAGAGATCCTTTTTTTCATATCTCAAGTTTCCTTAACTTTGTTTTCTTTGCCTGTCCATTCCATATTTTCCAGGGATATTGCTGATGTAATCTTGTCTCTCAAGACAGCTTGCCCTTTAAACCCCTTCCTTTCACCTTCTATTCTTAGACACTCTCACTAAAACCTCATTCCAACTTTTTTATTAATCTATTTCTATGTAAAAAGAACGTAAGACTGGTAGTAGTGTGTCAGACCGCAGATCCATCTAGTCCAGTATCCTGTTGCCAACAGCTACCAATAACAGACTTCTAGGGAAGAGTTGAAAAACAGGGTAAATATATAGAGATGTTTCTTGAATATAAAGTCTCTCAGGCTTTAGCAATTTGTGGTTCAGAGATTTCCTGAGCCAGAGATTGTGTCTTTGCACCTAACAGCCCTCAGTGGAAAATTGTCTTCCATGACAATGTGCAATGGCTTTTTGCAACAACATGCATTTTACCATCTGCAACATCTTGTGCAAGAAAATAAAATGGATTAATTATGCACTGTGCAAAAAGCCACCTCCTTTTGTTTTGAATCTGCCACATGCAGGTTTCATTTWATGCTCTTAAGCCCTTGTATTTCATAAGTAGAATTACTCATTTTCTCTGTGCCATTTTATATTTCTTATCTCCCTCTCCCTTCCTCTGATCATCCCTTTTCCAGGCCAAACAGTACTTGTTTGCTTAGTTGTTCCTTGTATGGAAGATATTTCATATCACTTGACATTCTTCTTCCACTTCTTAATACAAGTGAATCAGAACAAAACACAGCATCTATTATGCATCTGCACTAGAGAACTTACCTCGAGGCATGACTGTATTTTCTACTTTGGGGTGGCTGGGTTTTTTCCTTTTTCTAATAATTCCTAAACATTTGATCTGTTCTGTTTTCCTTTGGTTTTGCCTCTACTGAGAGCACTGGGCTGACCTCATTACAGAGCTATCCTAATGCCAAGGTCACTTTTCTATGGGTAAAAGCTATTTCAGAGCCCATCATTTTGCATGCAAATTTAAGAGGTTTTCCCCCTCACAGCCACTGCTTTTTATTTAGCTACAATGAATTTCATCTGCCATTTTATTACCCAATCGCTCTGTGTGAGGTCCTTCTGCAATCTCTGCCACCAACTTTCATATTTATTACCTTAAGTAACTTAGTATCATCAGAATGCTTTGCCATCTCACTGCTCAACCCTTTCCCAAGAACCTATTGCACAATGAAGAACATGAATACACAAAATATCTAAGCTGAAGAAAACTTTCCATGTCCACAGTACAAAAATAGCTCACCTAAAACAAAGGATCTGCTTGGGAAGACACTCATCACTCTTCTCTATTGCTCAATATAGTGGCTCTGATTTCTTTAACACTAAAAGCTGTGTCACTGACTCTGTATTAACGTCCAGCTTGAAAGTGCCGTGTAAATTATTTCTTTTTAGACCTCTTCTCCAGGTTATGTCACAAACTATGTACCTTTATGTCTTTTATTAACTCTTCTAATTGCCTATAAACATTTGCCCTCAAAAATGCCAAGAATTAACCTGTATTTTTAATAATATCATCCAGGCAATCAACATCACAAACCTCTTCCTATATTTTAAAAGCACAGTTTGGACKAAGGCMGYAAGRTTCTGMAAACAATRACATCTTTKTTTTAAWAWWAAAAAAAAAAAAAAAAAAAAAAAGRRWTGCAAGAGACTAWAAGAAAAAGAAAGAAAAACATGCCTAAATACTTTGGTTGGGAAGACTATGGCCAAATTATTAAATATCTCCCAATGCATAGTAATTTCACTAGATACCAGGACACTAAATACTGTTACGAATCTAGAACTAGGTTACTGCTATGAAAAGGAGAGATTAAGCATATTTTTAAAAGATTTATTTAATTTTCCTCAGTAGTAAATAAAAAGGGAAGTAAACTCCATTGAAATGTATATGTTTACCTCTTTTCATTCTTGCCTAAACTATTGGTTATCTTCATTTTACAATGGGAAATGAGGGACAGAAGGAAGGTAAAATGATACATTCAGATCATCAGGTAAACCAGTGGCTGAGCTTAGAAATGAATGTAGGCATCCTGCCTGTGAGTGCTCTATACACTATATCACACAGTCCATTTAGAGCAACAGTTGTCTGAAGATGGTACCTAGAGCTGAGCTAACAGAACTCTGACAAAGAAGAAAAAAGAGAAGCAGAGGAGGTGATGGCAAATTTTTAAAGAGGTTGCAAATGTATTACCAAAGAGTCAGAAAAAGATATAGGAAAGTGTGAGTAGGATGATTAAAGAGACGTTCTTCTACACCAGGAACAATGAACAATCCAGCGACAAAACAAGTGCGCAGAGGATAGAGGTCTATAAAATCAAGAATAGTAAAGAGAGGGTGACAGAGAAAAAAACATTCACTGTGTCTTCCGGTAAAAGAAGAAGGGAATCAGGTGAAACTAGTATGTGGAAGTTTTACACAGGTTGCAGACCAAGTGCAGTCCATACCACCACAGGAGATTGTGGATACTCACCACATGTCTAAAAAGAGTTTACACAAATTCATAGAAGAAAAATTATCAATGACTATGGAACACAAGGATGACATGGCTGGTTTCTATGTTTCTATGCTCGAGAAAATATTTTGACATGATAAAGCAAATGAAGGAAGAATTGTCTAAAGGCAAGGGTAGCAAAGCAGTGGAACAGGTTGCCTAGGAAAGTTATGGCATCTTAGCCATGAGAGGTCTTAAGAAATGGTATGAAATAAGTATAGAGGAACCTGCTTCATTATACAGTGGTCAATTGAAAAGTCTCCTTAAATCCTATCTAATCATATCTGGGCTGAGTCCAGGGTATGTGTGAACATGTTGTGTAGATACAATCGTTAATATGGTAATTAGCAAAGGTTGACCAGAAAATCTCTCCTAGGATTTATCTTGAGCAGTCACAGTATGTTTACAAGCAGCTTTACCTGTTTGCAATTCTATATATAAATGGATTAATTAACATATAGTAGCTAACACATTTAAAACCTCTCTTTCAACTATATCTGGGCAGATCTTCTAAAAAACCAGATTTTAAAGGAGTAGTCACAGGAAATAGCCCTGGTATTTCTATATCAGCTTCACAAATAACTGAAAACTAAGCCACGGAATTTTATATATCATCGGGTTCAATTCCAGTTTCTAAGAACAGTTACTGATGGTTTGTGGGTTGTAACTATTCTTAGTTAGGTGGTTTGTGGTACTTGAACTATTCTTAAACCATAATCCCAATTCAGGTAAAATGTCTATACTTAGTAAGCAACACATCTTTTCTACAGGTTACCACGGTGTAACATCAATGCTTGTATTTGATAATTGAAAAGAAATAGGGTATTGGAAGAAAGTAATAAAACAAAACACATTAAGCAAACATGTAAGGAAAATAACTTAATACTAACCTGTCCTCTTTCAAAATTTGAGTGTCTTAGTCTCCTTTTGCAGGAATCTCCCTGCTCTCCAAATACTGTGATAAATACATCTGCATCAGTCCCTGATGCAGGCAATGTTCCCGTATGAACACTGATCGAGTAAAGAACTCCTGTCATGAAAAATCAGTGACACAAGACATTACCAAATCAGACTATTTAGCAATGTAATTACCAAACATTATAAACCAATTTATTTTAGGTAAAAGATTAATTTCAAGACCAAGGAATGAAGTTATAGTAATTGACATTAATGTTCTGAGTTTCATACAGATTGCTAACTACCTCACAACAGCACAGTACAGCATTAGAGGTGAAATGTCCTTTATGAATCAATGCAACAATCCATGCTTACATTACAGAAAAAGAAAATGTCATAGCTCTGGAGTCTTATCCAGTGGTCACTGAAATCAACTGAAAGAATCACACTGATTTTATCAGGCTTTGTAAAAAGCCTTGAATTCTTGTAGGAATTAAAGGTCTTAAATTGAGTTAGGTTTATCAACTCTCACATTTTTTTTTACCAAAGAAAAAACATAGATATAACAGATGAAATCCACTTTTTGTTCTGGGTCAGCTGAATTCTGCTTTAGTCTGGCATTTTGATAATTATGGCCAATATCAATTAATATGTTCAGGAGAAATGGCTCAGCTATTTATACAGACATCTTCACCACAAAGGACGGCTTGCCATGACTTTTGGCTGATGAGCTGTATAGTACATATTCCTTGAGGCAGCATGACAGAGGATTTTTTTTATGGGTTCTGTAAGCTCTGTGAAGAATTAAATGTTATAACAGACTGTTAAGATATATTTCCATTTGCAGTCTAGCCTTCAGTTAGATATTAAATGCAAAAAGTTTTAAATATTTTAACTAAGACTTCTGTTCATAGAGTATAACGAATGAGAATTCTTTTCTAAATATTTTATAAAATGTAATCAGAACAAAGGAAGATGTTATCATATTTTAAATACAATGATGAAATGAAACAGAGCTTCTGGGGCAGAAATGGGGCTTGAAGAAAGTCTCAAAAAAGATTGGTTTTTCTTTTTGTGATCCATGCCATTATGACTTTGCACATGCCTTTTTTAAATCTATGATTTACTCCCTCACCGAGTGTAGATCAGTTGGTTTTTGAAAATTCCAACAGAAATATACTAATTGGGCTTTGCGCATTTTTCAGACTTCCAAATTGGTACTTAGCCTAGTGAAAACAACATATGTCAATTGTTTTAAAACAGAGAAAATGCTTGAACAATACACGATATTAAAGACCCCACACAGTTTCCACGGGTAGATTGAATGAATCTTTAACAATAATTTTGAGTGTTTTTTTAATATGTATAAAAAGCTTTGCAATCTTGCCCATTGTGTTCATCCTATTAGGCACTTCACAATTTTGTGTGTGCGTGTGCGTGCATTTGCTCATGTATTTATTTTTTAGCTCAGCAGCATACCCCTGAGTGGTGGCTTATCTGGCCTGACCACTGCTAGCTCTGTCACAGTCTCAGATCCATCTTCTCCAAACAGACATCGGGCTTCAGTGTGAAAGCCCAACTCTTGTTTAGTGTCCAGGTCTTTTAGCCGAAGCTGCAGGCAGAATCAGAAGAAGAAATTCATTTAGCTGAATTATTTCATTTCTTATTTCCATCCCAACAGAAACTGACATTTCTTCCTATTGTTAACGCCTGCACACACTTTATAAAAGCTACCTGATTCTGCATAACAAGTGCTACAGTAGTTGCTGCAAGCCGCTGATTCTGCAGCCTGATGTTTATAGGTGTATTCTTCATTCCATATCGACACAGGCATAGGACCCATTTGTAGGGAACCAATGAAGGACACAAATTAAATTGACCTGTATATACTTGCAATTTCAGAATGTCAAATCAATGAATACAGTTACATGAATCTTAATAGCATATGCCCATTTTGCAAAAACATTTGTTTTGCTGCTTTTTATTTGTTTACATGTGACTTGCTGTACCTCAGCTAGGATTTTCAAAGTTGGCAGAAATTAGGTGTCCAGTAGCCTTTGCGGCTCCTTGTGGAAATAAGTTATTTGAAGAACAAAGTCCAATAGAAGGTGCGAGCTTAGGTCCAGCTTCATTCCACCTGACTTTAAATACTCAGTGGAGACTGAACGAATTAGGTTCCAAATTTGTGAACTTAGAACCTCCAAGCCAACTGAGGAAGCACAGCCTTGGGAGCCCACCTATCCTAGCTACTGAGACAGTCAATGCGGAAATCAGATTCACAGGAGGGCAGCTCAGATCGTGAACTTTATCCTAGGTCAGGTTATAAAATACAGAACAACAAACTATCAAGCATAAGCAGAAACATTTCTGGTAACTATTATATGCAGGATTGAACTTGATACATAGCTAATGACTACAAGTTTGCAGAAATGGTTTCTTCAGCTTTTAGAATCTCTTTGTATAGAAATATTATATCCAAGACATTAAAAAAAACCAAAATGAAACAAAAACTTAATTTCACCAAGTAATTGAAATTCTTCGGCAAGGATTCCCAAAATTACTGGGGTGACTTATTACCACTACTTACACCAGCAGCAGCAACAAAAGTTTGTGGCTCATTGTACAGGATACACATAACACTGTTTAGAAATCCTGAGTACAGATTTCCTTGCATAGACTTCAAGTGCAAGCTTTGAAATGCATAAATATTTATATAATTGAATTATATAATTGAAATTATTAGGAATCTGACAGTTCCACTCTTAAAAATTTTGTCAGACTATCTTGCCCTTGAGTTCCTAGAAATAGAATTAGTGAACATTTTCCATTCCTGCTTATGCTTTGTGCCCAGTGCTTCACAAGATCAGGCACAAAGCTTCCAGATGAAAGTAAACAATTCCCCATGACCATTTCCAGAATTAAACCATTACTTGAATAAACAGTGTTTTTCTTTAGGTAGTATTAAATTCCACTAAAATTTCAGCCAGTTGTTTACCCATTTTTTGCACTTGCAATAACTGAATTTTCTCACTCTAAATGTCTAACTTCTTTCATACAAAAATATCCTCCCTAACTTCTATCAATATAAACATCCCTAACTAAATATCAATAAGTATCACAAACTCCTATACGTATTCAAATTAGGACTAAGGGTTACCTGTATTTGCACGCAGATGACCTGCAGAAACTGGACTCATAAAAATGAGATGTGTAAATTTATGCAGACTTTGGCCTTAAAATAAAATGTACCTGACAAATTCTTGTTAGTTGTAAGATTACATCTAAGTGTGAACTTCATCTCCAAATCATATCGTGTTTCTATATTCTATACGAAAGTAAAAATGATTTTGTATTTTATTTTGGAAAGGGCCAGAAACTCTAGTTTTGAGCAAGAAAAAGCTACTCATGCTAGAGTACATAAATCTTCAAAAGTTACAGAAAAGACATAAATTTTAGCTAAGGTTGTATCATTTTCTACAGAAGTGTGCAGAAAACCATAGGAGATAACAGGAAAAACTCTGGTACTCTAAAGCTGCTGTAAACACCACAATAGAGAAAACAGAGAGTAGCAAAAGGAGTGTAGGGATTTTATCTCCTTTTTAGCCTTTGCAGTTTCATCTGTAATCTGTGTTTTTGTGAAATTTCTGAAACTTTGGCTATTACTTCTTTCACTTAAGAAGAAAGCAAGGAAGGGAATTCTTTTCAATTGGGGCTGGGTTTGACCACTGATTCATAGTGAGCTTACACATACTGACTGCCTCCTGTAGTCTTTCTATTTCTATACAGCATCTCTATTTTTTACTGCACTGTAAGAGTCCTATTAAAGTGAAACCAACTTGTTACATTTTTGATTATGCTTCCATGTATAAATAATTTATAAACAGAGTAATAARTGAGTAACAGATGTTATAAGCATACTACTGGCACAAGCAGTATATGTTATTGTGGCTTATGTTGTGGGTTGTAAGTGCACCAGTAGAACAGACTACATAGGTCTATAGCAACCTATAGACTTCTTGTAGATTGTAACAATTTATAGCTACTAATAAACCAATTATTAAATAACTTTTGAAGTATTTAAAAGTATGAACAAAAATCACCTAGCCATTTGCAGAGGGTTGTCTCTGAAAAGAAAGCAGAAAGCAAACTATTACATTTATGAATTTCCTACCATGTTTTGAGCCACCAGTTCTAGAGGCTGAAATCTTATATTACATAATCACACAATGGATATCGTGAGGGTAGTGTCAACATATTTTTGGAATGCTTTATCAATGGCCTGGAGATGCATATTTAAAATGAGAAATTAGTTTTGCTTCCCTATTCTTTCCATTCTTGTAGCCTAAACTGAGACTACTAGCTGACAAAGAACAAATCTGGGGAGAAAATATGAACAAGATAAACTCCTCCTCTATCCTCAGAGGAGCTCATAAACTCATACTTAATGTTGCTTTGAGTACCATAAACCCATTCAAATTTTAGCCTGAAATGAAGCTGTCTCTAGCATTTCCCATCAGAACAGTTTCTGGACTGTTTAGTCATTTAGGGAATCACCCTTTGATCTTTTAAATCCATAGTAGTGTTAAGGTACTGTGTGGCCCATTTCAGAAAAAACATTCATTTACTAACTTCAGAATAATTCAGTGCTATGTCCACAATGCTTTTTGGGTCCTCGCCTACAAGCAGAGCTCATTGACACAATTTTTCTTTGCATTAACCTTCAAGTTTAAGTATTTCCCCAAAGCCCAAATATTATCAGGCCCAACACCTTTCTATTCAATCTTCCTACTCACCCTGGGGAAAGGTATACATTTAAAATCTGGTTGAATCATAAGATTGACAGCATTAAATCATTTCTCCATCCCTTTTTATGTACATATTAAACTACAATCAAATGTTTAAGGCCCACTGATGACCATGTTGTAATGAATAAATACTAAAGTATCAGCTTAATTGGTTTCCACAAGTAGGTTGCTCTGTGTCAGGAGGCTGTCGGTATTTCCATGCAGGGATTAACATTTCCTAACATCAGCAAAAAACACTGCCTTCCATGTCATGATGAGCTACGCAGAATGGATCTGCACATCAGTGAATAGGTATAGCTATATGCACTTCAGCAGGCACAAACAAGGTAGATTGCCCACAAAGAGATCTGGAAGCTGTAGGCAATCATCTGTAGATACCAGGTGACTGAGCCAAAAGATGCGTGGCCTTGCTAGTGTGGTGCAAAGTGAAGCTAACAATCTGTCTCTCAACAAAAGATATTTACTGGTATTTTGAAGAATATTACAAGTTTATATGTAGTGTATTTGGAATACCTTGTGAAGTATAATTCCTCTTCCTAAGCATGGACCAGATACCACAAAGGAAACTTTTGTTATATCTCCAATATCACCAACAGTCAACTGTTAGAAAAATAAAGAAAAAAAAATTAACTGTACATTATATGTAACAATTTGGATGACATACTTTAAGCCCAGGTAAAAAGATTAAAAAAAAGGTAAAAATACTAGTCAAGGACATTGATGTCAGGGTGAGGAAGTCCCATTAAGATTGCAAGTTAATTTGGACTCATATTTGTGTCATAATTTATATTTATTTTTAACCTGGAAAATTGGCTGCAGAGCCTAGGCCAACATATGAAAAGCAAGGAAATGCATGACTGATTCTATATTTCCAAGCTGAATTCATATTACTATTCTTTTCTCTTCACTTTCCTATTTACCTCCTCTCCATTACATCTTTATTCTCAAACTTGAACTGAAATTTTGAACTCAAGATGATTTTTAGCCCTGGCTATTGGTTCTGTTCTCAGTTATTCTAGTGCTCAAAAGAAAGGATGGCTGGTTTCCATAAGTCATATCATGCACTGCTGCTTGTAGCTTTTCATCTTGCAGCAGTTAAGCAAGTGGTGTTTATATTGCCTTTTTGCAAAAGATGGGCAATGACTTTTTTTTTCCATGTTTAAAAATAAAAACCTTTTGAAAGGTGTGACCCAGGTTCACACACCTGTCCAGAAGCTGCCATTAACTTCATGTGCAAACTATAGAATTTATATTTGCCCAGGTCCAAGCTCGTTGTAGAAAGACACAGCTTCTAAGTAGTGAAAACAGATCAGTTGAGATTTGAGAAGTAGAACGTAAAGGAAGTATGGAATAGCATCATTATTTATTGCCTTACTGTTAAGGCCTACTAGTCTTAATTCAAAGTTAATGAGGCTTTTCATGTCAAAGTTGGCATTTGCTCAAGAGAGCTTTCATAAGTGACATGTATTAGCCCACATGTGAGAAGTTCTCCAAGTGCTGTTTATTTAAGACATGGAGGTATAAACATTAACTCTGACAAAAAAAAAATCAATCTGCACAACTTCACATATGTTGGCTACGACTCTTACTTTACTGAAACTATTTGGTAAGATTTGTGTGAAATAAAAAAGAAACCAACCAAAAATGGATTATCGTTCAGATTCTGAACTTTCTGTGCGGGGGTTTTCCCTTTTCTTCCAAATACAACAACTTGAATATCAGGAACATCTTCTGGTACTTGTGTACAGTGCACCCATGTTTGCCATCGTCCTCTGCTTTTAGTATCAAAATTTTTTGCAAGAAGAGATGTCACAGATGTTTCTGCAATGAAAACAAACATATATTCAGAGCCCGTGTCTGAGATATAAGGCAGTGTAAGCCAAAAGATACAAGATTACATTGCCTGGTRGTGCTGGATCTAGCACAGGCAAGTCAGGCAACAAAGCTGCAAAACCCTCATTACTCATTTTAGCCCTGTGGAGGTGTAGAAAACCAGGCCACCTGCTTCACGCATCCATGCCACACTCATGCAGGGGCCATGCCTATCTCCTCTGTATTGTTCCAAGGACAGGATACGTGCTGCCAGAGGAGACTCTTTCACTACTGCCATTTCCATCTTCTCCATCCCAGGCATAATTTCTTCCTCCTTGTTTACAGAAGGCATGATTCACCTTGGTCCAGGCCCCTGCCCCTCACCATTGGGGTACCAATGCTCGGTTCTGCCTACATTGTGAAGTAGCCTTGTACTGGTTCTGTTCTGCACTGCCATGCAGTAGTGATTCATGCAAATGAAGGACATTTCTGCTGGTATTACCTTTGAGCGGAATTGCCACTTCTACAAAATCTTTCTTGGAGCATTTATTGATCCAGTCATTGTGAACAAAAACATGTGCAGAAAAAGGGTAGAGGACTTCTTTTATAACAATTTTTTCCAAGAACCACTCATCTGATTGAAAATAAACAGAACATTATTAATTTATACCTTTTAAGCAACAAAATGTTCTGTGTATGCAGTCATAAGTTTCTATCTTTAGAAAATCAATAAAACGTTTTCTTTTGCTGGACTTCTTAAGGAAATAAGACTTCTGAAAATATATTGGTTGTGTGTATATGTGTTTCTGTCTGTTCCTCTACACTCCAAAATATTCAACAAAGTGATGAAGTCTTAAAGTTTTTACAGATCTTGTGAAATTAAACATAGGGATAAATTTGATTTAATGATCTATTAATGTCCCAAACGATGGAAAGGCTTCTATATGACATCTCTAGGCACAAGAAGTCCCCCATAGGAAATGATATTATCAGTGTCCTAAAGGAAAAAGGATCAGGATTTCTACCACATTAGCCATCAGAAAATCCACTCAACACACAACTTTCTTTCTGGTGAGGTTCTATGCTATCTAATAAGGCACAAACTTCAGCTGAAGGTTTTCTCTTGATTGAGACCATTGTGTTGATTCCCTGGAAACAAAGCATTTGAAGACTCAGACCTCTGAGTCGTGGTAAACTTGGTTATACTCCAAGTCTTGGTGAAGTCAATGAAAGTTTGATCATTCATTTTAATGTTACCATCTAGGAAATATATAGGAAATAGTCTCCAAATCAGTTTTTCTGAGTCTGAGTTTAACCTACAGAGTGATCTTATAGTCTTGGTTTTTTGATAAAGATAAAAGAACAAGAGACTCAGCTTATCATGCTCTGGAACAATCTTATCTCCATTATCAACATTATCTGCAGAAGTAGGATATCTGTAGAATCTCTATTCTGTTGCCTCTAAAAAATGAGCCAAAATTGTGGCCAAAGTATTGAAGAAAATATCAATTCATGATGCTCCTTGCTGTTGCTATTTATTTTTAAGAAGTAAAAACTCCAACAGCTGCTGTGGAGTTGGAAGGAGGACAATAAAAAATGCTGCAGGAAGTGCAGCCTTTTTATCTGCCACTCAACCTCACGTACGCAGAATCCCTTAAAAAAGAATATATTTCTCATGGGTTAGAAGAAAAAAAGCTATGAGGCCAGAACAGCCTTTCTTCCTTGTTCCACTTCCCAATCTGATGAACTGATTTTCTGTTCTTATCTGTACCTAGAAGTATTTAGTCCTGAAAAAGAATTCTCTTTTAAAATGAAAATGTCCATCATCTAAAAATGGAGAGGAAGAAAAAAATGTCAAAAATTGCAAAAGCTTGATGTCATATTGCTTCCTGAAAAACAAAAGCTTTGTTGACTGTACTCATAAATACATAGTACCTTTTATGGAGAAAAGTTTCACATATAATTTTACCATTTTACATTTTCATAACATTTCCTAGGAATCCTTTGCCAGTAAAACCATGCTGGATGCTTGACGTCTATAGTCCAACAGAAATAATGAACAGCAGAAAATGGAGAGCTACTTCAAATTTTCTAGAACTTTTTAAAAAATACTTGTGATTTTTAATCTTAAATTTCAGACATTTCTGAAGTTCTAGAATCTCCTAAGTCTAATAATCTACATTATTATTACCATACATTAACTGAAAAAATTGCTGACCTTTTTTTAGACTCTTAAATCCAACAAGAACTTGGTTCAACTTGCCAAGGTATACTGCTTTGATTTTGAAAACATCCACCTGCAATATGAAAATAATCAAAATGATATTTTAGTTAAACTTAGTATGTATCTGCTTTTGAATATTTATCAGGTTAGCCTTGTGTGTCTGGTCATTGTTTTGTATCTCAATGGAAGCAAATTTATCTCATTTATGCCATTCCATTGTCTTTGAGTTCATAATTAAACATTACATGCTATAACTGATATTTTCTGATCCAGTTAATATTATGAATGATGAATTTCAAAATGTTGCTGTATTTAATATGAAGTAATTTTGGAAACATCAGATACACACACTAGCAATAAAGTGCTCATTTCTAGTACCTTCATGGACAGAAATAACCAAATCAGATCAATTACTACTTGTGTTGAAAGTCACTTTGATCCAGAACCTAACTCCCAATGAAACTGATGAACAATAGGTGTCTAATAATTCTGAAAATCTGAAGCAACTTCATTTTCACTAAAATTCACAGTTAATTTTGTGGCAATTAGGCAGGTAAATGGGAATGAAGTGAATAGTATCTGGGAAGGTTTCAACCACTATGCTATTGGGATAAGGATTTTTCATTGAAGCCATCTCTATAGTAGGTCAAATTTTCCACATACAACAGACTTGCATGATGAATAGACCTCATGGAATCTTCCCTTTTTTCCACACTGTAAATCTTCGAAGTATATTCACCTTCTCACATATACACGCTTGTTGTCTTCTTTGCGCAGTCATCTTCCTTCTTAATCAATGGGAAAGCTTGCATAAGTAYGCACACTGACACTGGGGACACACATTGCTTAAAGTGTGTACTTGTTGGCTTTTTTGAACTGGGCCTGAAGAATCAAGGTTTGGAAACATACTATTCATGAATGGATTCGTCTACTCTTTTGGGAAACCAGCTGCGGAATAAAATCTCCACAAATAAGACTTTTATTTCTTGTGACTTCATGAGCTATCCTGTTGTAGTCAGAAGCAGTTGTCTTGGAAATGTTGGGTTGAAAATGCAATTTGAAGACAAAAGTTGGGGACCAATTTGGGGRTTTGAAAACAAACAATAAAAACGTTGTATTGTTCCCATAGTTGCTGCCAAGTACAATGACATACAAAAAGTGATGCTACCTGTGAGAACCATATTGATAACAAGAGTCATCTAGAAAAAAAGAGCAAAGACTAAGAACTGAGAATTAGGCATTTGAGGGCAAGTTGGAGTAAAGAAAATTGTGAGAGAATGAATACCCAAACAGTTGTTAATCGAAATCTTTTCTATAAGAAGATTAGGGTGCTATAACCTAGGATATAGAAAAGCCCTTTAGAGTTTCAGACGAAGGATTTAGCCTCCTGAACAGGCCCATTCAAAAACTGACATAGAATCTGGATTATACAGAAAAAATCTTGTGAATTTGCAGATTAGTTATATTTCCACTGGAGTGAGTATTCACAGAAGTCAATTGTATTGTTCAGATATTTTTCTCTACAAGTTTTATTCTTAAAGAAAATTTAACACACATTCTTACAAAATAAAGAATAAAAAAAAGAGTTCAGGACAGTTCAGTTTTTTGAAAGAAACAGGAATCAGTCCCTCTTTCAGTCTGTGCTGATACCTCATCCATTGTAGCAAGCAGTCTTGCTGTTCAGATTTCTCTGAGGTATTATCTTTAAGATATATTACATATAACTATTACCTATATCACCAAAAAGATTAATCTATAAAATTTCCTACATTACTCCTTAAAGCCAGATGAGCCCTACTACCCTGTCATCATTATTTTCGGATTTATTTTGTGAAATCTGAGCTAGCAGTTTGATCAGTTCTTGACAAACATAACATTGGGCACACATATTCTCTTCCACAATGGAGAAAGAAAATACAGGAATACASAGGACATAATGACTAACAAAGATTTAGTTTGGTTTTCATACAAAAATCATTGTGTCTTCTAGAATCTTTAGAAGTGAAAAGAAAAGCAGATAAAATAAACGGAGGCATGTTTAAAGAATAAATGAAGCATATTGCAAGCAGATTTCTCTAGATTTCTACATCAGAGAACAAACTAATCTGGGTTGGCTGACAACAATGAAATACTCCCTCCTGCCTTCCCCAAAAGAAGATTCCTATGTACTTTGCAACGATTTTATGATTCCCTTAAAACAAAAATGAAAAAATCTCCCAAACCTAAACTCAGAGCAAACAGTAGGGTCTAGTAAAGTATCAGCTAGACATTTCCTTTTGATCTGAAATACATATTTCCTTTTGATCTGAAATTTGTTTTACTTTGTTCTTATGCCAATAACTACTCCAGGAATTACTCTCTAGGAAAAGACCTTTAAGACCCAAAAAGCAAGAATATGTTTACCATGTTTAAAAACAATACGTGGGTGGAAGAATTGGAAACATGAAAAAATAAAACTCTGCTTGCAACACTGACATTAGCGTTCAGGAAAGTTAACAAGAAAAGGTCATGGTCTAAAGTAGGTACAAATCATAGAATCATGTAATAGTTTGGGTTGGAAGGGACCTTTAGAGGTCATCTAGTCCAACCCCCCTGCCATGGTGGGCAGGGACATCTTCAACTAGATCAGCTTGCTCAGAGCCCCGTCCAACCTGACCTTGAATGTTTCCAGGGATGGGGCATCTACCACCTCTCCGGGCAACCTGTGCCAGTGTTTCACCACTCTCAGCATAAAAAATGTCTTCCTTATATCTAGTCTGAATCTACCCTCTTTTAGTTTAAAGCCATTCCCCCTTGTCCTGTTGCAACAGGGCCTGCTAAAAAGTCTCTCCACATCTTTCTTATAAGCCCCCTTTAAGTACTGATAGGCTGCAATAAGGTCTCCCCGAAGCTTTGTCTTTTCCAGGCTGAACAACCTCAACTCTCTCGGCCTTTCTTCATAGGAGAGGTGTTCCATCCCCCTGATCATTTTTGTGACCCTCCTCTCAACCTGCTCCAACAGGTCCATGTCTTTCTTGTGCTGAGGGCTCCAGAGCTGGAGGCGGTACTCCAGGTGGGGTCTCACCAGAGCAGAGTAGAGGGGCAGAATCACCTCCCTCGACCTGCTGGCCACGCTTCTTTKGATKCAGCCCAGGATACGGTTGGCCTTCGGGGCTGCTAGCGCACATTGCTGGCTCATGTCCAGCTTTTCATCCCCAAGTCCTTCTTGGCAGGGCTGCTCTCAATTCCTTCATCCCCCAGCCTATATTGATCCCAGGGGTTGCCCCGACTCAGGTGCAGGACCTTGCACTTGGCCTTGTTGAACCTCATGAGGTTCACACAGGCCCGCTTCTCAAGTTTGTCCAGGTCCCTCTGCATGGCATCCCGTCCCTCAGGTGTGTCGACCACACCACTCAGCTTGGTGTCGTCTGCAAACTTGCTGAGGGTGCACTTGATCCCACACAAAGGCAAGATATCCTACAGAAATGTTATCAGTTCTATCAATCAGGCATATTTTAACAAAGCACTGATACCTCCCTGGCCTTAAAAGTCTAGAATATTAAAATAGAACTTTCAGAGTATATTTAGTCCAACTCAAAATTACTTCATCAACTTAACTGTTTCACTACTGCACAATGCTGATGATGCTTAAGAGCAACATGTTACCTATGGAAACAATCACCTCCTAGTTACAAGAGAAAAGTATGTCTATATGGAATATAAAACACTAGTATTTTTGATACTCTGTCCATGAAAAGTTTTATGTAAACATAAGTTTTAACAAAAAGACACTCACAGATTCAGTTACATTTTTCCTCATTGTTTTACCTGCCCTCTAGCAAAAGTGATCAGGCTGTTTCTCGAGTTAAGCCATCGTTTCCCCGAGTCACTCTTTTCTCCTTGCATACAAAGATAGGCCTCACCAGTAGCATCTGCTTTCTTCAAGTATCCCGTGTGCAAATGGATTGCATATTCCACAACTTCAGAAAAAATACACATACAAAAACAAAAAGTCAGCAGAAGAAAATGCTCCTTGTCTTCTTGCCTAACACCTGCATTATGTACCAATCCCTGGTAGAAACCATTGCAAATTTCATCTGAATCCCATACTGTGCCACAAAACAGGGAGCACAGGTCTCTTCAGTCCTGGCGACATACATAACCAAAACACATTCCTGCTGCATAATTCCCTGTTTGGCAATCCGCAGAATACAGATTCGTTTTGCTCTGACACCACTCCCAGAAAATCAGCACTGCGGGCTGCTGCTTGAGGCACAGGATCTCCTATGTACTGCCTCCTGCCCCTAAGGTAGTGAATCCTTTTCTAAGAAATACTTCATATTTACATGCTCTTTGAAAAGTCTAAGTTCTGCTCTCTAAGACTATTTACTCATATTTCTTTGTTCCTTCCTTCCCTCTGTGTGTGTCATTTTCTCCTTGAAATGAAACGGGAGCTTACACTTATAAAGTGGCTTAGAAGAAAGCTGGGACCTGATTGTCTTAAGCTTTAAACTCATATAATTATCTCCCAATGAATGAACACATGAGGACTATCAAGCTTTCTCACTAGTCAGACCATAATACTATTACAACGTTCTTGAAGTTAAAACACCTTAATGCAAAATAGAAATAATGAATTAAAAATTCTTTCATCAGCTTTAATACATAAATAGAAAAACTTCTTCATATTTTGTATCAGTTTCCAAAGAATCTCCCATGTACTATATAATAACCCACAAATACAGATCAGCTAAGTGAAATTTGAGTTTAAGGGAAAGCATTCCTTATTTTCTCATCTGTGGTCATAGTACAGCAATTAGGAGAGACACCTGTGGCCCCTATGTGGAGCTTCTGCTTCCTTGCCTCTTTATGACATAATATACAGGGGAGTGATGCAGATGAGACCAGACTGCATTAATTCCAAAGAAACTTCATGGAAAACTCCTATATTCATTTTTAAAATTACCTATTTTAGCCCCTGAATTTATCATAGAAACAAGGAACAAGGAAATACTTAAACAGAAGCAGGTCACAATCTCAATATTCATGGTTATTTGCATCATTTTAACAAGGAGCCCAGGAAAAATAAGGAGTTTTCTGGGGTTGTTTGTTTTCTCCCTAGTGTTGTAAGTCTGCTCTTACTCAGATTACAATAATAAATTTGTGCCCATTTGTATAATGCTAGTGCTGTCACTTCAGGAATCTAACTTTGGTGGCTATATTAGGAATATGATCCTTATGTAGTCAGCAGGGAAAGGCAAGTGCTGCAGAAAGCACCTATGATGGATTCCCATATAYTCTAGGGATAGGCGCTAAAAGTTAGGAGTCTAAACTTAGATGGTCTGAATGCTCCTCTGCTTCCAACTACAAGCATCATTACTTCGGACTACGAAAAAAGCTATTATCTTGCAGCAACGCAGGTTTGTAAAACACACCTTTCTAATGTTTTTCAGGAGGAGGAAACCATTTTTATCCACTGTAAAATGCAAAGTCACATTCAGATGTGAGTAATAAGCAATGCACACGTACCAAGAATGTATTCAAGAATGCACATATTATCTCTTGAACTTTTTTGTCACAAGCTTCAAGACTGATTTTTTTTTTTTTTTTAAGGACTGAACACCCTTAAAATCCAACATTTTACAAATACTGAGCTATCTTTGACTACTCCAAAGTATTCAGCCCCAACTCCCACAGCCTTCATCACTGGCGCAGTAAAGCAGATATAGACAACATCTAGACTATGTGACAGTTACATGCTGGAGAAAGTCTTCCAGCCTCACTCTGCCGCTTGTTCCTACCTGGGACCTGCCTGGCTGTACAACTTCTGCTTTCCCGGGAAATGCATGTGTGCAAAGAAGGGAAACGGTACTTTAGACAGACATGAAATCAAGGAGCAAATAAGAAACACTTTCAGTCTCACAATTAACAATACAAGTCAGAGATGAAATACACATTATTCAAGCCTGAAATACATATTTCAGTCTAAAATACATCACAGGATACACAAATATCTGAGTATAGATCTTGGAAATATCTGATATTTCCAGTACATTTTGCTTCTTGAATCAAATTTATTGCAAGATAGAAATGGCCCAATTTAGCCAAACTGGACATCCTTTAAAAAGATATAATTATGAGAAATTTCTGGTAGGTTTGAGAATGATTGTTAGAACCCAGAAGCTAAGGCTGTCATTTATTTTCATGCGTAGGTGATAGGAAAACAGGGAGGAGAAAAAAAGTGTTCTGAGGATATTTATTTTTACGCTTTTCTTACAGCTCTTTTCACAAGTTGGTGCTATTCATATTGAGTGTTATAACAAAATGCCTGAATTCAAATATTGTGACATCTTATATAGCTATTTCTTTATACATCTAAAACAAAAAGATCACATCACTGGAACAAGGGTCCTAAAGGGTGGATTTGCATACTGATTGAAAAATTAATATCTAAAAGGATTCACTAAATAATAAGGGCTGTATCAGGCCACTAATAAAGGTGTGCTCATTGCAATAAACTTCTGAAATGTTTTTGTTTCTCTTCATCCTTTACTACAYGGGGATGACATCTGAGAAAACCTGTTTTCTGAAAAGTAACTTTATTTCACTGCAGCACTATTTACTTTACTTCAGGGACTTCCCCTGGAATTATTTTTTTTAAATCATTTAAACCAAGAACTGGGAAAGTACTTGTAATTGACAGCATCACTCATGTTTGATGATAAGTAAACCAAGAGTTTTCCTAGACTGGGACCCTAATGTATGTCATCCCTTTCTTCAAGGCAGTTAAATACGCACTGCCAGGTGAAATACAACATAGCTGCATTAAAGTCAGTGTAGTGACACAGGCTTGATCTTGCTGGAGATCCAGATAGTTGAAAGTAGATGAGCTGTCCAGGTGACTCTTTGGCATTTAGCCAATGGCATTTTTGCTTTTAGAAAGTTAAGATATGAAGCTAAGACTCTGTGTCATTCATCTAGAGTGTTGCCTTGCCTGTATACCTTGGTTGTAAAAGCAGATTCATTGAAGTCAAAAGGCTACTTGTGTGAATAAGATCAGAAGAGTTTGGTCCACAAATCTGATCAGTCATGTAGGATGGATTAGAAATCACAGTGCTCACAATTATCTTTACTGCTTTTGCCCAGAATTGTTAATATACTTAATCACAAGCTTAGCTTTAATCACACAAGTAGTATTCAAATGAAATACACACTGAAAATTAGAAACGTATCTAATGTTTTTGCTGAGTCAGTATTTTCAGCTGACTCTGCTGAATCTATTGATGCATAATTTAAAGCTTAGTGTAGTTACAGCAAATATTTCTGATTAATTTTTAAAGGTTTTGCATCAGAGAAAGGATTTCCACTATACAAGTGAAACAAAAATATACAAAGTAACTCCTACAAAGGAAGGCATAACACAAAAGAGATGCTGGGAAATGGGGTAAAAGTTCTTAGGGTGAGTTTGTGACCATTCTCACTATCAACCAGATGAACAACATAGCCCAACAACAAAAAACTACTAAAATAAGATGTTCTATTCAACCTTGCCATTCTTTGTGTCTTCCCAATTCTATTTATAAAAGCTCTGTTTCAGATGTAAGCCAACATAGTGCGAAACTGAAAGTGATCACCTAATGATCGTTAAAAAGGGGAAAAAAACATGAATTAAAGATAGGACGGAAGGCATTGCTTTGAATTTGCCTTTTTTTGTTGTTGTTGAATTTACTATGTACTATGTATTCAAATATCATTTATTGTGATAATTCAGTAACATTTGCCCACAGAACTCTCAATAGCCTTTCAAGGGTAAACAGTTTAAATGATACAATCAAATCCTTTCTGAATGTCAGAGGTATAGTTAAATCTTTTACACCATTGTGATTTTAGCTTTGTAATGAAATCAGGCAATGCAGGTAATTTTTCCAATGGGGGGAAACAGTAAGAAAAGCTGTCAGGGAGGAAATGAACTATCAAATGAACTCAGCTTCTCCTGTTGGAGCTCTCAAGACCTTTTCTCTTACTGCTCTTCTCTGTAGATTGTCAGGTTCTCTATGGAAAGATAAGATGGTAGGGATGAGAATGCAAATGGAGCAGGGTAGGGTGCTGTATTTCAGAGCTGTTGGATATAGCTGACAGGGACTGGTTTCTTCATAGGCTTCTGCAAAAATTCTACTCTACAAAATAGTAAAAATAAATAGAAAAAGGCAATATGGGGAAGGAGTATTCCACAGGTTATTGTCATAATTCCCCATTGAATCAGTTTTGGTTTTAAATGAATGTTAGGCAACTAAGRATCAAAGATGAGTAGAGTAGGCAGGGATATTTTTTAAATGTTCATTTGGTTCTATGGCAAAAAAATGTGGAAAACTAAATTTGATGCCTAACCCTGATAATTTATCACATAAGAAGTCTCAAAAAATTAAAATCACCCTTCCTGTGAAATTAAAGGTTCGGGACAAGATCCTCAGTTGATATAGCCACACAGCTAATATGCTCAAGACAGTGGAGCAAATCAGTTTATGCCAGTTGAATACCTGATCTTATTAATCTAGTCAAAAGTACAGGGTTCATCTAACCTACACAACAGAGTGTGGTAGAAAGATGCGTGAGTGAGCAGGAATTTGAATCAGTAAATGTAAGCAGAACAGCATGATTCACTTCACCAGCTCTACGCCTGAGCCAGTCTGGTTCATGCGAGTTTGGTGCCATGCTTGAGCTAATAAGCCTAATAAGTCAAAAAACTACATTAGCTGAAGCATATCTAAACTACTTTCATTTGGAAGATAACATGAGACTTACCATTAACTTTAATGAAAAAGGAATTATTTGATAAATATGAGCTTCTGGACTGAATTGTATCTGGAAGAGTTAAGTATCATGTAGTGAGTGACTACTTCTCCATGCTCGAACATATCATGGTACACTACTACATAATAATGATCTATTGTGAGTAACAAAGCAGTGGAAATGTTATACTTTATCTATTAACTATAAAAACATAAAGTTGGGCGATTTTTAATAAAGATCAATATGTTTGTTAATACAGATGTTTCTTACTACAGATGTTAAGCACTTAAACCCTTCAAGTTCTTATGTTAACAGACTGACTGGAGGAGGGAGAAGGAGCACGATGTCAGTAGACTCCAAACAAAAACACTTTATTTGTGTCACAGGAGCCTAATGTCAGCCAGAAGAGGCCAGTTCACAACTGGTGTTAAAAATCCTTTAGTAAAGAGAAGGTAACACTGATCTTCAATAGTTACTTTGACAGCTACATACTGCAAAGTTCTTACTGTAGCTTCAAACCGCTCCTATTGCTATGTAACTCCTGGTGCATGCCTTCAACTGCAGTCACAAATAATGTCATTCTAAAAATTATCAAGAAATTATCTAGAAATCATCAAGAAATATTGAGTCTAACAGCAAAAATTTCTAAAATGTTAATTGTTATTGTGTGCAATGACTTTGCCCCAGTGTGTTAATATGCRCATCAATGTCCTGCACAGAATTATCACAGAATTAATAAAAAAAATTTAATCAATGTCTTTTAATCCGAAGACCAAAAAGGTGCATGATAAATAATTTGGCCCGTGATACAGATAGGCTAAAATAATGTGCTCACAAACACTAGGAAGGACAGACTAAAGAAAAGAAATCAAAGAAATTATTTGCTTCTGTGATGCTAGCTAATATCAAGAATATAAATTGAGCTCTAGTTTTTTAATATAATTGTATCTGAGGAGTTACCTATAGTCTGGGCTTGGGCACTCACTTTTAAGAGGAAATATTTCTACAGATGGAAGAAAAACTATTTTCAGAGATTCACATTTAAATTTTGCTTATTTTTTGTTTGTTTGTTTATTTGTTTTTAATTATTGAGAATAGATTCAATGACAGCTGATAAATGTGATGGGATTTACTGGGCATGAAAAATCATCCTCATGCCCCACCAGATGAGGTGGGACATGCAGGAGACATGGACAGAGGATACATTAGGGCTCAGAAAGAGGTGAAAAAACATGGAACAAATGTGTTTGTAGATGCAAGAAAAAATTGGGAGCGGTCACTGCTTTTAACAAAGGAATTGCAATTTTTCTGAAGATTCCAAATTAGCATAGATATGTATTTTTGCTTGCTAAATCTCATGGAATCACTTAGTTTAGAACAGAAGTAATTATATTAGTATGGCCTTCATTACAACCAGCCAATTGACATTACTGAAAAAGGTTACTGTTTATTTGGAGGCTTAGTTTCTAGCATTTACTTTGCTTCCTATAAAGTTATATACCYGTTGTTTGCTTTGTCTGGGGATAGCAATGATCTATATAATTCAAAGTTGTTCTTTTGTCTTTATTTGAATTTATTCTGTCAAGATATTCATTAAAGACATCTCCATAAATGGATGCCTCTCTCAAAGAAATAATGAGAGCAAACACATAAAAATGAACTATTTTTTTTCTCTAGTAATCAAACTGGAATACAAGGAAGAAGCTGACACAAATTTTAGACTGAATTAGTATTGGGGCTACAAAGAATAAAACTGATATTAACACTTCCAGTTGTAGATCACTGGACTCCACAAAATGGTTTGTAAGAAACTTCCTAGGTTAGTGGATACCACCCATCTATGGAATAATTTTTGAGGGAAAGTATATACACATCTTTTTCCTAGAAATTTTCCAAGAAAAACACCTTAACTTTCTAATATACCTCAAAACTGAATTGTTTTACAAATCAGGATAATGCTGTCTGGCAGTATCTCCATTTGGTTCTTAACGTAATAGAGGCTTTGASGGGTGCATTCTAGAAATTTTTTTTTTTGAATTTCTGGAGTTTTTATATGTAGTTAAACATTTAGCAATTTTGAATTCTGAAAATAATTGCCAATACTTATAATTTTCCCCAATCATTCATAAATAAATTGGGGAAATACAGCTTTTTAACAAGCTCTAGATTTACTATATTCAGCATGTACATCCTGTATATATTACATCCAACATCCAATGTTATTTTGAATCTGACAGATCAAAACCCTAAAATAATGAAATTTTTTCAGTAAATGAATACAAGGCTACTAATTGTTTAAAATTATGCAAACCCMCACAAAACCAGAGATTTAAAAGGTCTTCAGTGTTTTATTTGTTCAAGTTCCAACTTTAAATGGGATGAAATATTTAGGAAAATCTCCTTAGAGAACAGTGTGCAAAAGTTCACATGGAATATTTTATTCCTTTTTCTGGGCCACTTCCATCTTTTTCTATTAATTTCTGTTTAAGCAGAACGCTTTTTGTAGTATAGCCTCTAGCAATAAACCTCTTAACTGTCACTAAAAGCTTCAATATGTGATCTTTACTATCCCCATCAATCCTCTTTATTCTAATGAGCTGGATAGATGGGAAGCCTGTTCTTAAATAGCTAGTGATCAAGTTATCTGTATGCAATTGGTTGCTCCTGTCCGTATTCCTGGGGGGTCGGGAGAAATCACTTTATTATGTCTCTGGCATCATGCAATTCACATGTGTTACTAACAGCAGAGAAACATGCAACTTAGTATATATTTTTGTGGAATACTACTTGCTGTGCTATAAATTTCTCATCAACATCAATAAAGCACTAGTGCAATTGAAATTCTTGGATATCTCTTTGCTGGCTAATTGTAACACATTTTAAAATTTTTATCCCTGTTTTGTAGGGGGTCTTTGCAATTCTTTCATTCTTAAAAAAAAATTACTATGTTTCTAGGTCACATAYATTTCTTTGTGAATAGGAAGATTCAGGTGACATCACACAGTAGGTGATATTTTGTACCCATCTTCAGCTGACATAGCATTAATTTGAAGAGATAATAAATAACCAAGAGCTAAAACTGGAACATCATCTAACATGAAAGAAGCCAAATTCTATGTTTAGTGTCAGCAGTTACAGCATCTATCATAATCCTGATACCAATGATTTCCGTTTTCTCAGCTTTCTTTTGCAATAAACGCATGTGCAAAACCATCATATTCCTTAATATCAAATTCCTGTGGAAATCCTCACACGGTATTTTAGGCCCAAAAGAGATATACTGGTATACCAGTGACAAATCCTGACCCCAGTAACAAAAAAGGACTTAGCTTACCTGGCAAAGGCTCCTGACCTGCATAGAGAGCTGGCAGTTCGACACATTTGTCTTCATTAGGGTTGAACCAGCAGTCAAAAGCTAAATCCATCTCTTCCTTTGTGACTGTGTGCTTCATATGCAGCAAATCTAAGTGCCATGGCTGTTTTAGCTCGCTATGTGGGCCGGTTACCTGAACTTTGTATATTAAGCCAATATCTGCCAGTTCATCCTATGTAAGGAAAAGAGAAGATGAATGGATCTCATTCTAATTGTGCTAGATCAAATGTAGTTGACAGCTGTATGCAACAGTTGAACAAACTTCAGTAGTTAAAAAATTGGGGCAGATTTATAACTGCTACTTTTTTTCCCCTTTCTAATCAATACAAAATTGATTTACTAACGTGCATGAGGAGATGGAATGCTTGAGGTTTGATATCAGGGAACGAGTGATGGCAGTCACTGCTGAAATTTGTACACAGAACAAGGCACAGTGTTCATATGTATTACACTGATTCAGTAGACTATTTGCAGGCACAGAAGCTTTAGTCAATTCTAAACATTTTGAACACTATTAGAAATATTTCTTACAACTTGTAATATAAAAATGGTGCAATTAACTATAAATGTGAAGGAGAATTAATCCAATTTTGAGAAAACATCCAAGAGATCCTCCATCTTCACCCTACATCATGTTTTCATATAGAAGCTGTCCATTAAAATCTTCCTCTTCTTGCATTCATGCTTGAGAAAAAATCTTCTAGTTCTACTGGGGATAGTACAGCATCTCTATGACATACCATCGCTTGAGTAAGTTAAAGTAGAGGAGGCCTTAGATAACTATAATTATTGTTTTTAAACCAATAATTTTTCCCTGTAAGGGAAAAAGCAGGGAGAAAACAGAAGTTGTCTTTTCCTCTTCCTATTCTCTACTTCTCATATTCTTTCCCCTGCTCTTTCATTTCAAATACTACCCAGCTAGTAGAAGAGCATGTGACCTGTCTTCAGCCTTTCCTCTGACAGGGCACTTCCAGTTTCATACTATTTCTTTATATTTACCAGAGGTTTTTGGAAATAACTTAGGAAAACCTTCTGGGTACTCCTCATTTTGGATCATGTTTATAGCCTAGGCTAGTCTGCTTAGTTCCTCTTTCATTGAAGAAAAGAGGAACATCAAAAAACAGCCAATTATTTCTTTAGCTCAATCATTGAGTTCAATTTACCTGACTAGTAGGAAGAAGAACCAGGAAACAGTTTCTTCATTCACAACTCCAAGGCTGCTTTCTGATGAACCCCAAAATGAAAAGTAACATATTTTCACGCACTCTTTGGGCTTTTTGCCAAGGCTCTCTTCACCCCTTTTTTTTTTCCTGATTTTCTCTTGCTACCTGCTTCTGTGGTTCCAGCAGTCAATCCTGAAGAAACATCTTTCAGGATGTGGCTTCATGGACATATTTCTCTGATGCAAATCTGGCTTGTAAAGTTCCTACTTCCCTGTCTGCCCATTTGCTCCCTTTCCCTCAGTCCTGCCTTATATTTGTTTCTGCAGCTGCAGGATGAACCGATCAAGGTTAAAACAAAGGCTGAGGAACCAATCAAGGTTAAAACTTCCAGTTTTCTTACAGGGATCAACCATTTCCTCAAAACCTACAAAGGACAACAGAAAGGTGGAACAAGCAGTACAAGAACAGGACAAGTAGTAGTTACACTTCCCTTGAATATTGTCCTAGCTTCCAGCACTTTGTGGCTCGGGGATCTCCTGAGCTACAGGAGGTGTCTGCAGTGTTTACCTTCAGGTCAGTTCCAAATTCTACTGAACTGGTGTTTCATGGAGAGCAAAACCAGAAAAGCGTAACAGTAACACAGCGTTGGCACTGGGAAGGAATTATAGCTACAAGAGGGAAGTAAGAGCATTGGGAAAAGAAGCAGGCTACAATTCAATGAAAGTGGACCTCAGATGCTTGTTAATATTTCAGTTAATGGGTAGTAGGAGGAAGTGAAGACAAACGATGGAAGGGCAGAACTGAATAAAGGAGAAAACTTGTAGGTAAAAAGGAGCTGATCAAGAGGAAAAAGAAAGTGATAATGACAGGCAAAAAAGAGAGAAACCATGCAAGAAAAGGCAGTTAGCCCAGAGAAACGTGGTGGCAGGGATGAATAAATTACATGAAAGAGAAAAATGAACTTTCTGTAAGTTTCATCTCATTTATGATTCTTCCTTCTCCACCACCGGCCCCAAAAGCTCTATAGTATCCCATGGCATATTGTATGTTTACTTATTACTTACTTTTGTCAGATCAACAAAACCTGTAAATCAGTACCTGCAGTGTGGTATATACTGTGATATGCACCAAGGGACCAATTCGCTCACTTAAGCATTCTCAGTATGAGACATTGGGAGAATTCAAAAACCATTGTTCAAGTGACAGCGTTACTACCTACAAACAAAAATGATGACCTGTGCCAAACTACACAGAGGACTTAAAAATCAATTTGGTAGTTTAGTTTAAAGAAAGAATTTATCTCAGAATTAAGTGGGTTATCGGCTACATGATTYTTAGGCTGTTCTTTCAATAGAGAAAGGTTGAAGTACTTTGATCTGAATTGCTTTTCCTGTAACTTGAAGTGGTAACTTTTTGCAACTCAGGTTGCCGTAGAAGATAAAAGAAAGGCATATTGGATCCTCTTCGTTGCTCAAGTCAGATCCAGTGATGTCCATTACCCAGAGACCTGATGACTTCGTGTTGATTGCAGGGAGTTTAGGACTAGAAATCAATCTTCTACCTTTAAAAATGATCAAAGAGAAGGAGGAAAGATGACAGCATGAGAGAATGGCATAATATAACAGGATCGTAGCCTTTACGGTACACAAAGCTCTATTTGCTGGTTATGTTGTATCTATAGCAACAGTTCACTAAGAATAACACATCAATAACTTTATTATATTTTTTACCAAGAAATTAACAGCTTAATGTTCTTTCTGTGTTTAAAATTTAGTTTCAGAGGTATTTTCGTGATGCCAAGGTATTTTCCTTGTCATGTTTAGAAGTAATTACTACGAGAACATTCAGTCACCTTTTGGAGGTCTAATTAATTGTTCTTAAAAAAGCAATCAATGTTACTAAAACCACTTTATCATTTAGAAGCACCAGCCATCTGCGGCAAGTAGGCACCTAATGCAAAATGAATAACACCAATGAACTCCACTTGTAACTAGCAATATAACATGTGCTGTAATAGTGCAAGACTGACAGGTAAACCTATAATAAACACACAAAAATATTTGCCAGGTCCTCAGAAGATCAATATTACTATCTCCCTCTCTTTTTCTTCATTAATTGCTGTTATCCTTCATTTTCATTCTGTTTTAACCATTCTATAGGAAATGAAAATGATTTCATGGAAAGGAACAGCTCAGTAAAATGTACTTTCTACAACTCAGAACACACAACTGAATACCTGTATATCTATCACGGGCACCTTATGTTTTTAAGCTGTCTTACTCCCTCTGGGCAAAGTTTTGTAGCTCATTTACTTTACATGGAATTGTTTTCACAGGATTGAGGGAAGGAATCTTTTCTACTAGTTCTAAATGACCAAAGGTTCTTTTGCCAAATACATCCAGGTTTAGAATTGCACAACTTGTGGTGTAGTAGTCTTGAAATGAGCAGAAACTGAGCATACCACAACTGTTGCTTTGTGCTGTGGAATTATACCACAGGTAAAGACTAGGCTCATTTCACTGAAGTAACTTTTCTCTGGATTTCAAATGAGATCCGAAGCTACCTGAAAGTAGTGCATAGAACTTAAGCTATTTATCCCCATGAGGCACACATCCCAAACTGCTTTAAATCTTTCATTGCAATGTGCTAAATTTAATTCAGAAGGTGAGTGCTCCACACACAACATATTGACAGGGTGGAATTTTATTAACTTTGACCTTACCAGATGTGGTTTTGCTATAATTGTCAGATCAAACTGAAAATTCACATTTTCAATAAAAGAAAGATACTATAGAGATCTGAAAGAGCTGTAGCCAAATTTTTAAAAAATATATATAAACAGGCAGGCCAGTTTTGCAGAAGAGCTTACCAACTGTCACAATCTCACAAACAGTCTCACATAACCCCAGATGAGTATCAAGCCAGTTCCACCATGGGAAGACCCATTCTTTGTCTGAGTCTTGTGATTCCTTGACTGTTACCATCTTGAGGTACATCCCAGCCCCGTAGCCTTCTCTATCATGTCCTATGACCACTTTTTGCAAATGACTCAGAGAAACAGCTTCCACCAAAAATGAATCCGCCTGCAAAAACAGGAAATACTTAATAAACCAGAGTTTGGAACCAAATATGCTTGAACTTCAGGGAAAATGTAGTCCTGGATTCAGCTGAGGATTTAAAATTTGTGTGTGTTTTTTTGTAATATTTAACATAACATCTCCCCTCTGAATCTAAGAAAGTACACACTGATTTTACCTAACATTGAATCCCACATTCATCATTAATGATGCATTGTAACTTCGTTTGCTYTTTGGACAATATGGATCATTTCATATTACAATAAAATGCATATACCTCAACCTTCTGACAGTCAAACAGTTAAGACAAGATTTTGGTTCTAATCAAATTTCTGTCTTTCAGGGTACTTACGGTTTCTAAAATTTATCATACAAACCTAGATATATAGTAATAGTCCTAACAAAAAGCTAGAAATCTAAAAAGAGTGTGTTCACTCCAAGATAGCTTCTAAATTCTTCTCCAACAGTCAGAAAAGCCTGYCTTTTTGTTTTTCTAACAAAATGAAAATAATTGTGGAAACAGCAAGTGGAGAAAAGAGTAAGCAATAGAAGGGAGGAAGTTAAGATGTAGGTGGAGAACAATTTGAGCAAAAGATGAGAGATGGGAAGGGAAGCAGAATGGAGAAGGCAGAGTAAGAAAAAAGAGAAGCAAACACAGGCATCAGTGGATGAGAATAGGGACAACAAAAACAACAAGATAAGGAAAAATGTGAAATGCAAAGAAAGAAATTATATACCCCACTAAATTCTTGCTTGTTTTGTAAGAAAGCCAGGTGTTCTGTATATGGCCCAGCCTAGGGCCAGACGGACGTGATGGTAGCTTTTAAAGGTCAACAARGTTATGAACAACTGGAGTTTAAACAGCAATGTCTAGGATTGTAATTAACACCATCATCCCAATAAAACACTAATTCAATAGTAGGAACTTACTAAACCAGATGTCAGGACAATTCAAAAAGAAGATATTGGCAAACTGGTTTCTAAAGAATGTAGTACTTGCCAAAGTCCTATGTGTTTTCCCTGCTACTTTTTAAATAAAAATATTGGAGAAGTAGATTTTCTGCTAATACTAATATTAAAAGTACTTTCATATGACAAAAATATTGATTTTTTTTCTAACAATATTCAGGACCCAACAGCCAGATTGTAAGCAGAAATCATTAACTTTTTAATTAAGACATTTTAAGAAATAAATCTGTGCATGAAGGTAAATTAAAATAATTATTGTAGAGTGCTATCTTCTGTATATAGGCATAGCCCTGAGATATACACAGAAATGAAATTTAGAAATTCTCTCAGTTTGTTACTGATTCCACTTTTACCCTACCAAGTGCTGTGGTAATTGTCTAATGAAATAATTTCACAGAAATCTAAGACTCTCCTTGACAATGTACATCTTGGTAGTGAGCTTTTTCAAACTTCAGCGTTCAGTGAGTGAACCTTTCATAGGAAAGTCTAATACACAAGAGAAGAATTTTATTGTTATTGGTCATCTAGAAACACTGCTATTGTGTGCATTCTCTTCTCTAAGTGGAATTCTTGTCTCTTGTCTAAACTTACTGAATAGACATTGAGTTAGTGTTTCATGTGGGAYTGTGGTTACAGAAACATCACTGATTGCAAAAGTCTCACAGCAATTTCTGTAACTTATTTCCAATCACTAATTTTTAATTCTTTGCCACCTGTGCTGTCCTATATTTGGAACGGAAGAAGTAAGAAGCATCATCACAGACGTTCTCCTCAGTAATCCGCTTTCTATGTGTTCATGTCGAGCCTTTATCATCATGTGGGGATGTTCTTGTACAGGAAGGAAATAACACTGGCATTGATCTACTGTGAATATCTGGAAGATAAATTCTGTTTCCAAATTTTTGCCCACCTGTAGCAAGATGTATACTGAGCAGGCATTAAGTGACATTTAATGCAGTACTAACTCCTGCGCATGTAAGACAGCATTTTTTGCACCATTACCTTATTCCTTTGAAATTTTCTTCCTTTTGCTAGAGATGTATGAAGTTTCCTCACACCTGTGTCCCCTCTTTTGCCATAAAGAGTGATATAAACATTTGCAAAAGTTTCTGCTCCCCAGCGGTCRCCAATATGTACAGAGACAACATACTTATAGACTGTACAAAAAGAAAAAAAAAGTTTAAATCAACCTGATTAAGTAGAAGGTGTACCTAAAAGAAAACAGCAACATGGAATATTTAGTAAGTCTAGTGCTTGTTTTTATTTCTGCAGCTACCAAAAAATCTGCTACACAGTGATTGAAACAGTCAGGTTACTCTTTATGAATCTGATCTCTTCATGCTAAGCTCAATGAAGACTTTCCATTAATTTCCTTAGAAATTCAAAGGAAATTGGACTTGGACAATTTAGACTTATGCAGCTTAGAGCTACTAATATCTAGACAAGTTCTGCCCAATTCTATTTTACTGTGCAAGGTCTGGAAAATAAGAACTCATGTGAGTTTGTTCAGGGACTGTTAGAAACTGAATTATCTTTGCAGTAGATAATAACTATCACAGGTCAAAGAATAAGACACTATGTAAAGTTTATGCAAATTAGAAGAGCAGAGACATGTAGCATAGCATCTGGATACATGACATGACATGACATATAAGTATAAAAATTTACAAAATGCACTTATTAATTTAAGGTGCATGACAGGAACTATAAACATTTTGCCTTTATAGTGCTCCTGTATAAATGCACTTCTACACAGTCAGATTGGATTTTCTTCTGAGAAAAATAATTATATTGCATATGTATTCATACTCATACAAAAAGAATAACCAAAATTTTTGAAATATCATTTTTAATGTACAGTCTTGCTGAGTTAATATTTAACTAACGTAATGTTATAGTTTCTTTTAAGGTCGTGAATAGGTTTGAGGCATTCAGGGACCAGAACTTCTGGAACTTCAGTTTAGAAAAGCAGTCATGTCTCTAATTACTTTTATCTCATGTGTAACTGCCGACTTTTCTGAACAAATGTGGTACTTCTATAGGTCATCATTCCAAGTGCATCTCTTAATATACTCTGAAACTCTCAGCATGTCAAAAAATAGTTCTTAGGGAAAAACAAATAAAAAACTTTTTTTATTACTTCTGATACTTGTGTTAGTAACTAAAGCTATTATAAGCTAAGTAATTTAATAGTAAGCCTACTACAAATCATTTCCATGGCTTTGAACGTGTACTTTATCTTTAAAAAGTATAATTGTACTGTTCAGTTTTGCCCATTTAGAATCATACAGAAGATTTAGCAACTATGACACCCAATATGTGACTTAACTGGAAAATTAAAATTTTTTAAGTGGTCAGCATTTTCACAGTGCATATGTGAAGACAGTTGCAAAAGAGCCACTGAAGATATCAAATTCAGAAAAGTGCTGTATTATATCTGTGGCATTGATTTCTTTTCAAGACGTTAGTTTACATTGTTTATATCTTCTCACTGTTTTTACCTGGTAAAGTTTTCTGGTCCTCATTGACTGCAGGGAATTCTTTCACCAGCTCTTTGTCTTCTCTGTTAAGAGAGAGCCAGCACTTACAGTCAAAGTTCAGTTCTTGTTTTGTATGTAGCTCTTCTAAGTGAAAAGACTTCAAATGCCAGCCCTCAAAGCCTGGCACATCATCACAGCTGACCCGAATCTTGTATACATCTCCCAGATCTCCAGTCTCAACCTGCAACAAATATCGTGAGTGTACTGTCAGGGCTGGTTCGCTTACAGAGATTTTCCCAAACAGTGTAGAATTCCTAAACTTAACATTGACCAATGGAAAAGTTGAATCGGAGGCTGGGATAAGTGTGATGAGGGAATCAATCCTTCTCTTTTTCATGGTATGATCATGGGTGAAATTGTCTCCCTTAATTTCCACTGTTCCCTTATTAGTATTGTGAGCATGATACTCTACCATTAGAGTGAGTCAAGGTTAAAATTAGAAACATCTGTGCATTTAAGCTCTTTAGACAAAAGGTAACGTGTAAAGCTTTGACCCTACTGGATAAGGGGAGCATTAGCTTACAATTAAAGGTTCTGATACAAGCAGTCAAGTGAGGTACTAAAATTAATGATAATTACCATGAGCCTAGAAAGTTTTAACTAAATTCTTATTTGCAAAATGATTGGATTTAGAACATGAAATTACTTTATAACCAATTCTTTGGAAAAGAGAAGAGATATTTCTGCATAAAAGTAAATCTTCAGTGTTACAGAAATAACTCTGTAGAACAACACAGCCCTGTTCCCACACTACGTATGGGAAATTCAATATCTGGTTGCTGATTGTGGGCTTCTGTGAGATCTGGTTAAACCATCTAACCTAGGGCTGTGGGAACTGGGATGATCAAACTGCATCAAGTGCTAATGATCTGCATGACATTAACCACTGCACGATAAGTCTTCTGAACACCAGGAAGTGGAGTGTTGCAGCCTTTCACTGGGCAACTTCAAGAAAGACAGGTGGGAAGTGATTTTTGAGTGAAACAAGACAGAACTATTATTTTAAAAAGGTAACAATTATTTTTAAGAAGGATCAAAACAGAAAATGTTGCCAGTGGCCTTGTTCTTCTCTCATATTGCTTTTTTTTTTTTTCCAGGCCAGTCACAACATAACTTGGTGTTGGTGACTGCTGCCAGAAAATAAATCCTTTGTGCACCCAGTAGCATCACAGTAAGAAACTGAAGTTAGTCTTACACAATCATGCTCTGGGACCAGCAGCATTACCAGCAGACTGGCTCCTAAGACAGAGTACAGAGCTCCTAATAGATTAATTTATTCTGCTTCTCAGCAGAGCTCTGCACTTGACAGCCCTTCACTGCTGACCTAGCTTGCTTAAAGCTAGTTCATATGCTTTTGCACAGTGGACACATACATGTAGGGAAGTATCAGCTACCTTATTCTTATTCTTATTTGAAGGAACCATATAAAAAGTGTGGTTTTGTCATTTTGGGAGAGAGTTGGCCATCCTCATTAATAAATGTTATGCAGATAAGAAATAGTAAAACATCAGAGTATGAAGAGGAACAGTTAATTGAAAATAAAGTAACCTGCCAAAATCATTTTACAGGAGCTTGAACTGTTGCCGATGTAGAACTTATGAAAAGAGGCCTATGGTAGGAAGGAATTGCACTTGATGACTTAAAAGATCCCTTCCAGTCTGAATTTCTTAAAGTAAGTGTTGTAAGTGGTTGCCATACCACTCCTACAAAATTTCAAGGTTCAAGGCATTGTTCTTTAAGGACCAGGGAAGAAATCCTTCCTTCTGTCTATATAACAGCCCCGAGGCTGCAGGGAATCTCTCAGGTCCTGAACTGTAACTCCACAGTACCCACAACAGCCACACAGCAGTAGCTTTACACCGAAGATGAGGGCACCAGACTTGTTCTCTCTCTAAGCCTAGCCTGCCCTGCCTGTCTGTATGCCATCATGCGTACAGAACTTAAGGCTGTCCCTGACTACGATGCACATGTGAGGGGCATTATGCCTCTTGGATCTACCACATCCTCACAGATTCCTGACTTGGTCTCCACCATTGCGCCATGAAAAGGGAAATACATGGGCAGAATTTCATGTCAAGAGTTTTTCATTCATGCTGTGTATGCTGCAAAGGACATCATTAGCGATGGTGGACTGTGGTCTAAATCTCCTAAAATACGTATTCATCTCTTATTAAACTTAACAGGAATTATTTGGGTTCATTGAGAGGAGAGCACACAGGCTGTTCACCCATCTAAACTATGGTTCCTTCATAGGCAACAAAATCATTGCTTCTTCTCTTTCAGAACCAGACTACTGACTTGTAAAATTACTGCCTGCAGATTTTCTTTCTTGTAGATGGACCTCATGACTGTATCACACAACTACTCTAAATGCCGTGCACAACTTATTCCATAAAGCTCTCTGGTTTGGAGTTGCAACATTACAGAACTTGGTTATTTTTATATGACAGGGCAAGCTGTACCTTACATTTTACTTTGTCTTCTGCTACCCAAATTTGCAGTTCTCTGGGCTTCTAAATTGTCATAAAGACATGTGTTATAATCCTTGTAGGAAATTCACAGATGAGATATATAGGAAAATAATTTCAGAATACAGGTCAGACTATTTAAAAGCCACTATTTTCCCTTTTGTTTCTAAAATCACAACTTCAATCAATTCCACGACTGCCTTTGAACCAGCAAGCACCAGTAATCATACTGTCTATGATCCATGGAAGTAAACACCACCAACTATTTTCAATTGAGTGTATTAGATATTTCCCTCCTTTTCATGGGTTTGCTTTTTTTTCCCCACAGTTCTGGCCATTATTAGCTTTTCTGTTCAACTCCATCATTGTAACAGAGCATTGCCATTACATCATTCTTGCAATCCTTTTCTGAGCAATTTCATACAATCAGTTTCCCTTTGGAATATGATATCCTATCTTTGATCCCATAATTGGTTTTTCCCTCCATTGATGCCTATTAATTGATGTAACATGACCTTCAAAGCAGAGACAGACAAATAATCCATCATAAAGTATATATCCAGTGAATATCCTGGTTTTAAGTTTGCAGAATGTTTGCAAGAGGACACTTCATCTTGTTTTTTATTCATGGTTATAATTTCCTAATTAATTTTTCCACATTTATTTCTTCTGAACAGTTTTATGTAATATTCAATACTTGAAATCTGAGATGAGTTGGATGTGATTTCTCATATACTAAACAACACAATAGTTTTTCCATTACATGATTGAAGGAGCATAGCTCTTATAATCAAGAGGATGCTCTGGCAAAGCCACTGGGGTTTTGAAGCTCTCAGAGACAGGCAACTGATGAAGATGATTAGAGAATTTCATAATATTTTAAATCTTTTCCTTTTTGACTCACACAGGGCTTCTCCAAAGACATCATGCCTAACATAATTAAAGCTTTGTAAAATTTACTGTTTGGGTACCCATTTAAATTAAATTCTTTATCACTTCCCTGTTGAAAAAAAAAAAAAAAAGGTGCATAAATTATTCTAGTTAAAAGGGTGTGGGTCAAAGCATCCTAAAATTCAGCTGAGCAGCTTTCTGTCAGGAACTCCAGAAATCCTGCTACTTGTTGTTTGGAGCATCATCTCATACTGTGGAAAACACATGGAGTATTGCATTATGTGATTTAAAATTTTCTGTCACCCTTATAGTCCTTAACACAAAATACATTCCCTATTTGTTGTGTATTTATGAACAATCCTACTTGCAGAGCTCTGTTGCTCATTTCATACTACTTGTGCTAGTGCTTTGGAGAGTAGTTTTAGGGATCCCAATCCATGATCTGTCAGTCTATGTATCTTTACATTTTATGATTCTCTGGATAACAGAATGTGCATGATACACTAGGACTCTCCAAAGGCATGCTCTGACAAGCTTACTCTGTAAGTAACCTAGAAACACTGACGAATGGGAGAAAGATATATATACTTTACAAATTTACTCATTCCATGTGAGATCAACAATTGATTCCTATCACCACTGGAATATCAAGGAAGAAAATTCTGCTACTGCATTGCCAGTTTACTTTCATTTTCCCAGTTATTTTTCAATGTGTTTATTCATTGGAGATGGCATGGTTTCTTGCAATGCTATCTTCAATGCTAGAACTCCCAGCAGATTCAATAGCATTGACACATTCACCTATTTCTCAATTTATTTATTAGAACTAAGATGTTCTAATTAAATTTATTCTTATTTAAGTAGCTCACCCACTGTATTACAGATGCCTGAGGCCACTGAAACCCAACAACTGTGCCTTATAGAATGCTGCTATTTTATCTCTTTTAACAATTTATTCTTTACGCTTGCTACATGCAATTAAACTACACCTGTTCTTTCATAGGAGTTGGTTAGAAATATTTTGGATCAAATAATCATTCTGAATACGATACACATCTGTGCATATATTTGTGTGAGAGCACCTGGAAAATCAGGGATTTACACGCCTTCCTGTCCTCAGCATGCAATAAATGTATCTCTGAGATCAAAATTAAGCTTACTGTTTCAAAACAATGCGAGCTGCTTATAGCACATAACCTGTTGTTCTTTTTACTGCACTATATTACTAAGGACATTTGTCTAGGACCAGGATCTTGGCTGGGTTTAAAAGTTCATTTACTCCTGCTTGTTGGAAAGCTGAATTCACAGCTTGTCCTCCTTGTGATATGTTCATGCCTCCAGCCTGCTGCTACAGTGGGAGAACATGAGCAAAGCTCCTGCATTCTTCTGAATAGCCTTAGTAAGCACAAAGAAAGGGAGAGTAAAAAGAAACTGGGTTTATTAGCTGAACCACCTAGAGAAGACTTGAAGATATTTATAGAGATATCTGTGAATCCCCAAATGCTCCTTTATATCAGACCCGCTATTCTGATTTCCTTAAAATGCCCCAAAAACTATAAAACACTGTAAGCAATGTGGCAAAGAGACAAAATTTCATGCACAGTAAACAATGCTCAAATAGTATTAACTTCTTCATATGAAGCAACAAAAACAAGGACACAAATAACTAAGTGGAAAATACAGGCACTAACCCAAAGCCAATCCAAAGTATGAACAAGCATTTAGAAAGCCATTGGGGTGGAAGCCCAGTACGATGGTTATGGTGGTACTATGGTACCTAGGATAGTAGACTCTGAGGGACAACCACGACTGACACATAACAACACTAATTTCTCCTAGGATGATACTCAGTCATTGAAATTAGGCAATCTTAACATGGAGTACATGCCATTTGGGAAATTACCAACAAGTTGGACGTAGCAGAGGTCTGCTTTATGGAATGACGCTTGCCAAAATTCAGCCAGCTGGTGTGGTTGCTCCATACATAGATTCTGCCTCTATTAACCTCTTCAGGTTATGTCGATGGCTTAGGAAGCTCCTTTTGTTGCTCAGTGTGTTTCCTGTCTGTTTTCTGATAAGCAGTTGCTTTCTTGTCTTTAACAAGTGCCATTTATCTTTTCATTTACTCCCCATAAAGTTCCTAAATTGCTTTAGCTTGTTATTTAAATTAAAAATTCAGCCTGGATCATATCATTATGATGAAGCTTTGACAACATTTTCTAAATGTAGTTTTGCCATTATTGCAGCCATTGAAAAGTATTTCTGATCTTTATAAAACTGCCCTGAATTACAAGCAATTTCTCTCATCTCACTGGCTAGAAGCTGCACTTCATGCCAATCAATAGAATTTGCAGTGACTTAGCCTAGAAAGCCAGGACAGAATTTGAACATTAAAAGGATGCCTCAGATGAATTCTTTCTAAGCAGCAGGATGCGTGTCAAGCGTACAGGTACTCAGGACTGTGTTAGGGTTGATTTTAATACTGGCCATGTATTTGCTATTGCTTCAGGGTTCATCACACTTCGATATGCGTGAATGCATTCTCCTGTGATTTATGATTTTCCAGAAAAATCCTCTGCCTGCTGGCCTGAGAGACAGAACTATTTTGGGGGAGAGTGGAGACTGCTTTACAGAGACTGAAATAAAGGAAAGAAAAACCCACTTATGTCCTCTGGGAATACTGTCCAATCCTTCATCTTCTGCATTCTCAAATAATTGTATATTGCCTTTTGTATAAACTGCAACTTGGGAATCTTTAGAGAATTAGAAAAAATGCAAGATGAGCTGATGAATGCAATAAATTACACAAAAGGGACTATTTTTCTCCATGATGCATACACTTGAAGGCACTGAAAATTCAAAGAGAACACTGCAGCTGGCTGTAGTAGAACAGGACTACCAGCAAAAGATGACCCAAGATCTAAAGTTATATCATTCCATCTTTGTAAATAATTACGTCATTTGTACCAGCCAAACTAACATTCCATCTCTCTCTCTCTCTCTCTCTTTCGGCTAGAGAGAAATGCCATCATAAGCTCTGTGTAGTACTGTATATTTATGACTTACAATGAATTCATCTGTTGCTCTGGGTAGAAAGCACACATATCCTGGGGTTGGTGAAGAAAGCAGAAGCTCATCACTTTTGCCCTTTGAGCCATAAATCACAAGGGTCCTTTTACACTCTTGTGGCTCTGGGGAATCTCCATCTGTCTTAACCTGCACTCTCCACTGTTGTGCTAAACAAAATTAAAACGTCACATTTTTAGTATCAATGGCAGAGAGTAATGGATTTTTTTGTTATTATTACAACAAAGAATTTAAAGATTACTATGAACTTATATCACATTTTATAAAAATAGACAAATAAACATTCCTTCTCTTGAAGATAATTATGACTTAAATAAGACTTGATAAACATAAGACAACTGTTGAGGTGGGTATGCAAGTAGAAATTAACACCAAGGTAGCAGGAAAAGGAATATTTGGCTAGGTTTTTGCATTCTTTATAACAAAATAGTTGCTTTAATTGCAGTAATTATTTTATTAAATTTCCGTTCTTAAAGCGTTCATGTGTAATGTGAAAAAGAAAACTAACATTTCGAAAGACTTGTACATAATGCATTTGTAAGAACTGCTGGCTAATACACAACTAGTTAAACAATGAAACTTAAACCTATTTTCTCAGATTTTTCTAACCTAATTTGTCATGTTCAGTCTGCTCCTTTGTCAGATCAGATCATTCATTAGGGTTGAATCCAAAATTTAGGGAATTTCAAAGAAGTGTTTGCACTGACCTCAGCTCATGGCTTGGGACTGTCAGAGATTCTTTTTGGTAGGTGACCTATACTCATAACAACGTTTGAAGTCCAGAGTGCAACCAAGAAGCTACAGAAAACCATTCCAGGTGTGGAAAAAATACTGCGTCTTAGATGGACAGTATAGATTAGAAAGTTACTTAACTGCTTGAATGTGAATCTTCCCCTGAATACAAATGAATTATTTGTAGAAAAGACACTTGATCCTGCATGGCAAAGGGAACTTAACAGTGGAAGGAAATCAAAAGCCCATGTTTAGACTGTGACCAGCACTGTGATAATATGATAATTTGCTAATGGGATTAATATAAAAGAGAACTATTTTGTGATTTTGTGTAAGCTTACAATGCAATGTGCTGACAAAATAAATTTTAGAATAGTTTAATTCAGAAATAAATTGGATGTGATTCTTTTTCTTACAGTACTGTGTACTTTTTTCATACCTTTTGTCTTCCTCCACCTGCCTGGAGATGGAGATTGGGTGAAAACCTGATTTGGTTTTCTTGATTTATGATTTTTTCCATTTTTCACATTGTTTTCTTTAGCTAATTCTGGTTTCCCCCTTGTTACAGAAGCTTTTTCTGCATTACATCTGACTGTTCCCTGACTATTCTGGGCTCAGCTACAAAACAGTAGGCAAATATGCATCTCACAGTCAGTCTGCTGAATAACACACTAGCTGAAAGGATCCTTCCATCTGAACTCTTTTTTGAGGTCATTTCCAGGAATGAGTCAGATGTAGTATGTGGAAGATCCACACTTTGCCTAATGAGGAACTTTTGTTGTTTGATATATGTGCCAGCCTTGAATTTTATCTCCTTGTGCCAGGTTGGCATGTGGTACCCTTCAGGGTGTCACACTTGGTGAAGTCAAGCATCATTTGAGCTTCTGCTGTTCCTGAGCACTCCAAGGGTTTATGAGCAGATTCAAATTTTTACAAAGACTCCCAACATAGCCCTGAACCTCTTATCCTCTCTAGCCATGCCCCATTTTGAAGGCTGTCCCAGGAACACAGCAGAGGGGAAATTAAGATAATTTTGCATTACTGTGTTTCCCAGGTGAGCTTTTTTTTCTCTCTGTAATATCCCTCTGCTTCAGGAGAGAGCAAGCCCCAAGTTAAGAGAAAGCATGGATGCATAACTGCCTGTTCCTTGCTCAAAGAGGCAGCATGTTTAGAGAAGGTATTTCCAGCAAGGTAATTTATTTTAATTAATAGCCATGATTGTGTTTTTAATTATTATTTCAGAAGAAAGGCTAAAACACCGGTTGGGAGTTTTCCAGGAAATAAATCAGTGGTTAACAGATTTAAGGCCTCTTAGCTTCTGTGACTGTTTGTTCTCCTACATTTACTTTTAATGCTCTACAATTTTGGAACTGAGCTAACCCAGACTGACTGCATTTTCTGTCAGTTCAGCAAATTCATTTAACCTGCTCACGCCAGAATAAGAAAAAAATGTTTTGTCTAAAATTATATTCACTTAGACAGCTACTTGGTAAGGATGGCTGCACCAGTCAGGAGACTGATGCCAGATACCTATTGTGTTTAGTGATTTCTATATCTCTTTTCAAGATATTCTGAAGTCCTCAGTAAGTTCTGAAAAATCAGAGAGCTGGGCTTGAGTAGGTTGTCTTCTGTGTTTCATATTCATGGCCACATTAAAAAAGAGACTTTTCCCCTGATACTACTGAACTGTGTTAGCTTCCTTTCACAGTGACTAGTGTGTTAGTGTATTACTGTACTTTTAGCTTATGTATAAAGCTATAGCCATTTTCTTTGAGACACCAGTATGACTTCTAAAATGAATGGTGGGGCAAAAACAGACTCCTGTGAAAAAAATCTCAGAATTCTTTCTTTTCTAAAATAATATAACCCAGGATCTGATTTCACATTACAGGGATGTACCCAGAGACACATTAGAAGCAGGTGCCCTTTTCCTTCCAGAAAGTCTTTTAACCACTAGTTTGGAACCTGAAAGACGCTTGCAGCAAAACTATGAAAATCAAACCTGCAATGACTTCTGCACATAGCAAACTGGGCAAGGTAAAACATAAAGTCTACATTTTGTAATATAATTCAGAAAGCTGAAAAAGGAAGACTTTTTTTCTGTTTTTAAAATATGAACAATTTATATGTTTTTAGAGGATTGCCACCATTGTTTTTACAATACACTATTGCAGTTTTTTTACTCAGGTTATTTTTGGTCTTAAGACCTAGAATGGCATTCACACTTTGCTAGACGTAGGAGCAGGTTGCTTACTTCCCAGAGATTGTAGAAATTTGTGTTGCCTTGAGGCAGAGCGGCCAGTCTGCTTATTTTATTTTGTTAGGAAATTCAGCCTCCACCTGGCAATATATACTGTCATTGCTTTTTAGAAGCAGGACCAATCCATTTATAATTTGGGAATTCTGTGATTATTCTTACCCCATTAGCAAATACTGGCAAGGTAGGGAATAATTTAAAAGCAAAGGAAGTCATGGGAGAATTTACTGCATATTTTCTCTTTTCTTATGAATTTTCTATATGCCCAACCATACCAACAACCTTGCACAACACAAGAAGAGCCAACCTAGAAATATCTATTAACTGAACTCCGTTCATCAATGTTGAACCGTATTTTATGCACCACCCACAAAAGCCCACAATGCCACAGAGCACCCTACAGGAACCACATTACAGKAACCCAGCTCCTTTTAACTGACTGCAGTGTGGACAACATTGGAATATACAATGTCTTGTCTCCTTGCTTTGAGAGAAAATCTTTTACTATGTGCTATTATGATACTCCACCTATTTTGAGGCAGAAAAGGAAAAGAGAAAAAGGAAGGAGGAAGTAGTAAAACTTCCCCGCATTGTAGGAAACATTTAAAGAGCGACGTAAAGTCCCATTCTCCCTCAAAAGAACTTCATCATTTGAGAACTGAGAGCAGCTATCCGCCCTCCCTACCAAGGCAATCTCTTTTGTCTTTTTGTCTTGCATCAAGCATACAAGGTGGAATCAGGAGAATACAAATAAATCTGTTCTCCGTAATCTACAGGTGTACAAAGGTTGCTGGGAAAACATGATATGGGCATACTGCCTTTTGGCAGAATCCATAACCAGCAGCAGCATTCACAGGGATCTGGGATTTATGCTTCATTAAAGCTGGCATAAAGCCAGCCTGGCTGAGGAAGGACTGAGAACCCTCAAGTAAAGTGCTTAGCAATGATGACTTTCAAACTCTGTTCTTTGGCTAGGTGGTTGACCATCTTACTAGCTGTATCCAAAGAGAACAAGATTTCTGAACTTCAGAGTGACCTACTGTTTTGTTTTGTAACCTTTGTTATAGACCTTACCTAAGCACATTGATCTTATTCTGAAAATCACCAACACCACTGAATTATGCCAATCAACTTTTTATGACTTTCCCTGAAGCCCACTTGCAGAGTACAGCTCATATAGAATATGACCACATGAATGCATAAAACATTGACTCCCTAACATCAACATTGCTGCTTGCCTCTTATTCAGTAAATGTATATTTTATGGAAAGTTTTCACTTCCACTGTGAATGGGACTGCTTATCACTGCTATCTGCTCTACCATGTGAAATCTTCACTGCTACAGCTGCTGGGAGAATTTAAGGCAATTACTTTTTCTTCCAAGACTCTGCATCTCTGGAATTTTCTCTTATCAGCTCTAACCCTGGTACTGTGTCATGATGGATTGACACAGAACTGAGCACAAGACACCTTTGCAAACCTCTTGTGATTGTTACCCTCCTATAAGGCTCGATCTTTTCACAAGCAAGGTCTATGAGATAACCAGTACAACAACACAAATTAAACTGTGAACAATCCTGAGATCAGTCCTGATCATCAACTTTTTTACGTAAGGCATAAAGGCACAATCTCTCACCTATCTCAGTTCCACAATGGAGTGAGCCCCTGGGTAAAGAAAAGATGGCTAAAGAGCAATTCAAGCTAAGCTGATGCATAGCTAATTGGCAGAATAGTTCCTAAAAATGTTGTTCTCCTTTATATCTTCATTATTCAGAACATCTGGTCTCAACCTAAGAAATCAGCACACACTCTTTGGGTCCTCCTGGACATGTTCACAGTGTGACATTTCACAAACTGATCAAGAATAAGCCACTCCTTTCTCTTCATAATCAATATATGGTGTCTAACTGCTGTTGACATGCACAGGCTCTCAGCAGTCTGTGCATCTGTGCCTGCTTATTATAGCACAATAAAGAATGAAGCTGCACTGGAAAAAAACGTAGATTAGTAGTAAAATATAGTCTATTTTCTGAACATAAGGTGAAATAGATATTATGGCTGCATCTCTGAACTGTGCACTTAGCAGAATGCAGAATCCAATTCCAAGTCACTCTTGTGAAAATCAAATTTCTCTGTGGGAAAGCCTTTACTTACCTAAGTTAATCAGTCTCCTCTTGTCAAAGTTATGTTGCCATGGAACAATAAAGCTGTTGGCTAAACTGTTTGATTGAATGCAAATGATTTAATTTTCTCTGAAACTGGAATTAGATCGAGAGATCAGGACTCATCCTACAGAAGGCAAGTCACTGTTTCCAGAGCCAAATGTAAACGTTACTTTTTTTACTTTAGTTTCTCCCATACAGTTCCCAGACACAGTTACACAGAATATGCATTTGCAGTTAAATGTTCATAAAGATACTTGTGTCAGTCTGCTTCTCTTTTCTGATTAGGGAGAAACACAGAGATGGTATCTCAAATTTTAAACACTTGGGAGGTACTAGCATATTACAGTGATGGGGCTATCTTTGTAGGTATAAAAATAGACAGCTGGGTGCATAGTTTTTTATTAAAATCTTTTTACTAATTCAAGCAGATTTAGTCAACTGAATGCATATACTACATTTAGCTTCTAACGGATTTGGAGTTTAAGCCTGCATTATTTCTGGCTACTTCGGGAATACCCTGATGGATTTTGACCTGAAAATGCTTCCACCGACACTTCACAACACATTTTTCAACTTGATGATGTTTGCTAGGGGACCTGTCCCCATGTATTAAATGACGGTGACATTGGGATAAACAAAACAACACTTGAATCTCTTCTCAGAGGAATTCCTGGCTGATTTCAGGACAGAATAGTAGAAATATGAAGAAAATCAGAAATGGTCTATGAGCAGCACGTTTTTGTCAATTATTTATAAAGGCCTAGTCCTTTCTGTAGACCACTGCCAGCCAATTTGTCTTCATTTTCTCTCACAGTTGATAGCTTACATATGTGATGAGGTCACTTGCTCACATATTTGTCACTTAACACTGATTTGCAGATTAAATTCAAACAGCAAAAACAATGGTGTAGAAAACAACTCTTACCTTTAAGGAATGCCTTCTTTGAATTGCCATCCTCTAAAATATGAACAGAAAAAAAATATGTGAACAAGCTTTATTATCACTTTTCTTCTTAAGTTACGGTCTTATTCAGAAGGGTTCTTCAGTAATAACTAAGCATTAGATATATACTATATTGTTATAACATGAATTTTCATTAACAAAATACTTACTATTGGCAGTTAGTTCCCTCTCAGTTTTCCCATCACCTTGATATTCATCTAACCATCTTTCATTGCAAAAACAAAAATAATAAGATTAATAACAATTATCAGTATATTACAAGTAATCTGACAATTACCTTCTCTCTCCAACAGTACTTTTAAAATACTTTTTTATCAACTTATGCCTTGAAACTACTTCCTAGATCAAATTTTCTTTTATACATTCTTCATAGTTGGCCTTATTCATATTAGGAGAATTTGGCTCACTCTGCTCCAGGCAAATAGGAATGTTCATGATAGCTATATGAAGTACTATGGTACTATATGAAGTACATTATATGAAACACTAAGTATTTACAGGATCAGAGACTCAACTGTACTTTTGGGGGGGTTATATAACCTGCAGTAKTTAGTTATATTCATTGTCCTTAAAATGATATATAAACCCTGCAGGACTGGAAGTTTCTAAAGCTTCTGTAGATCTGCAGCAATGAACTGAACTTCTCTTTTTACTTTCCTTTTCTTTTATACTGATGACTTTAAGGATCTTTCCTGCAATATCATTTCACTACAAACACACATCCATGCTCCTTCAGTTGATCCCCCTTGCTGATATAATAACACTTTACAGACTTTAAGAATCTCACTTATTTAAAAATAAATAAATATGTACTCACTATCAACTTCTATTCTATTGGCTCCATGTTGATGTTGCATTTGTTTAAACCCAAGGGTCCATAATATATTTCACTTCTTGTATGTAACAACACTCTATGAATAAATCTCATATGCATAAAGTCTAAACTCCACTGTATTTCAACTACTGTTGCAACAAATAGCTTGATCAACTTTTGTAAGCTATCTCCTCATTCCCTCCTAAGAAACAAAAGATCACTAGCAGTTTCTAAAAATAGGACATAAACTTTGACACATTGGCAGCACACTTACACTGCAAGCAAACAATGACAGGACTCCTCTAGTTCTATCTATAATATATATAATAGTTCTATATATAATGTCTCTAATCTTTTTCTAAGATTCTCTAATCTTTTTCTAAAAGCTTAATAATTTTTCTAAGAGCTTAATAATTTTTTTTGACAAGGCAGTTTTATAGAGAGCCCAAATGTCTTCATTAAGTATTCCTCCCTTTTGAAAAGTCTCATAAAATCTCTTTGTAATTAAAGAAACAATTATCTCATTCATCTACTTTTCAAATAACGATCTTTAATGCACACCAAACCAATTAAAAAGCCTAAGAGCCAAAAAGGAAAACTAAACCAAAAACCTGATCATCGGAATAATAGTTCTGAGAGGAGTAAGTGCTTCTTAGCTAGTCATTTCCAGGAACCTTGCAAACTGAAACCCTATTTTTTTGTAACCAGGTAGGATTCCTAGAGGAGAGCTGTCTTTACTGAACCCCTAAAGATTTTCAAGACTTTAAGGCACAGTTCCCAAAATAACATGGAAACTATTTCAGCCATGTAACCCAAACTCATAAATTCTGGAAACCACATACTACAGAATATAATTAGCTGGATCTAAATTACAATTCTTTAAATTATTCTTATTGTATTAAATATACTAATATAGAAATAAGACACACAAATCCTTACTTTCATCTATTGGCTTATTTTATGGGTTTTTTTCTGTTATAGCCATATGATTCAACTCAATGACTGCTAAAAGTTCAGGTTGCAGTTGCCTCAGGTAATAAAAAAATTTGGAAAAATAGGCTGTTTAGTAATTGTAAGAACTGAGATAGTCGAGCATTTTCCAATTTTGCCTATGGCAGAAAAATTCTAGACCTAGTAAGACAGACAAGTAGAGATTTACTAAATGAAAGGAAATATTGTAACTCTCCTTTAGGAGAAAAGGTAAAGGTCTTTCCAAAGATTTCCAGGATGTATATAAGGTTTTCAGTGACTGAGAAAGAGAAACTGACCAAAATCAGTACAGCTAGATCTTTACACATAATAATTTTTAAAAGATTGGGAACTGAAAGCTTATTTATTTTCATGTGGTCTCTGTATAATTTCGATAAAAGAAAGATCAATGCACCTTTTCTCCTATGCAACATTTGGTTTTGGGCATTAGGCTATGACTCCCTCCTATACCAATACAGCAACTTTGTTCTTTGTCTTCAATGGCAAAATTTTGCATCCCTTATATGTTGAAAAACTCGGGCATTGCTCATATATCTAGGTTGTGTGCACATGCTTGTTTTGCAATTTTTTCCTTAGGATGCTGGCAGTGTAACAAATTCTTTTTCTCCATGAATGGCATACCTATTACAAGGAAATACAACCTCCTGAGCTTCCTTTCCTTCTTTATGTTTGATGACAATCTTATCCAGGAACCATCCATTGCCTGTGTTGAAATGACAAAAGTTTATCATGTGAAATAATGCAGGTTTTTTTTAATACATTTAAAGAAAAAAGCCCAGATTATCTTCTTCCAGCAGAAACACAGGTCATATTAAGACAGAGCTCAGCTAAATAGATAAGATATATTAACAGAATGAAAGCTTTATTATTCTGTGTCTCTCGCAAGAGGTACAATATTAATTCTTCTCTGCCTTGCTCTGTTTTAATTTTGAGAGGTGTTTTTTTTTTTCCTCGGAGACAAGTATATGCATACATCTGTGAACTGCCAACATCATTCACATCCCAGCCTACACCTTTTGATTCCTTGTGATCAGGCACAAGGATATTGGGACAAATCTGTGTCCCGGTTTCAGCTGGGATAGAGTTAATTTTTTTTCCTAGTAGTCGGTATAGTGCTATGTTTTGGATTTAGTATGAGAATAATGTTGATATCACACTGATGTTTTTAGTTGTTGCTAAGTAGTCTACTAGTCAAGGACTTTTCAGCTTCCCATGCTCTGCCAGGTGCACAAGAAGCTGGGAGGGAGCAT
>JAYKAV010001632.1:711185-860432 GCA_035582835.1 Phoebastria nigripes
CATGTGACGTCATGCTCAGTATATAAAGCTGGGGGAAGAAGAAGGAAGGGGCGGACGTTCGGAGTGATGGCGTTTGTCTTCCCAAGTAACCGTTACGCGTGATGGAGCCCTGCTTTCCTAGCAATGGTTGAACACCTGCCTGCCGATGGGAAGTAGTGAATGAATTCCTTGTTTTGCTTTGCTTGCGTGCACGGCTTTTGCTTGACCTATTAAACTGTCTTTATCTCAACCAATGAGTTTTCTCACTTTTACCCTTCCGATTCTCTCCCCCATCCCCCTACGGGGGGAGTGAGCGAGTGGCTGTGTGGGGCTTAGTTGCCGGCTGGGGTTAAACCACGACAATCTGTTTATGCAGTTAACTGAGATCTGTGTGAAAGCTGGAAATTTTGGTCCTCTGTGAGTGAAGCTGTTATTGCATATATAAGAGTATTAATTAACAAATCATTAAGACTACTGCTCTCATTTGCAAACAGAGTGGGGCTGCAGTCTTGAAGGGGCTTTGTATGTCTAGGTGCCAGTAACTGGGAAAACTGAGGATCCAAGGATCCAGGGCCAGCAACTGGACAGACTAAGTGTCTAAGGCCAGCTACTGGAGGCCTTATGCATTCATACTGTATATATACGTATATATTTGCCATTGATGGACTGTCATTCTGATCAGCTGGAGAGGTTAACAGAATAAGGTCATTGGTGCTGTTTGTGTTTGTGCGAGTGCTGAGTTCCTGTCTGTGTTGATCTGCATGGCTGGCCATGAGCATACATATATGTGTTTTATAAATGTGTTTTATAAATGTGTTTGTGTGTGTGCCTACTGGGAACACATACTCAGCCTTGCTACTAGTGGGACTGGCGGGCATGGAGCTGTGCAGCCTCACTTCTGTTGGGCTACTGAATTCATCCTCTCCCTAACAGCAGTAACCACTGCCACATCCGTGCTGATCTCTTAGATGACTTCCAATAACTGTCCTAGTGACTGGTACAGTTCTCCTGCAAAGCCCTTTCCAAATATCCTGCTCTCACTGTGTCTGCACCACTCACAACTTGTCATATTGCTTACAAGGTTTTGCTTGAATGACACCATTATTTATCAGCACATTGTAGCAAAACAGCATGAGGGATGTTTTGGTCAGAAGCAGACGACTGTCCTATTTATCCCCATGCTCTGCCTCCCTGGCTGCATCTGAGTCTGGAAGTCCCTAGAAGGCAGCAGTCTCTGTCCCATAGGGAGGGCTTGCCCAGGCAGTGCATGGAGCAGAATGGCATTTCCCCTTCAAGATTTCAGGCCCAGGGCACATTAGGACACTCTGCAAGCTTCTTCTGTCACCCTCCTATACCTCAGATGCTCTTTCATTGGAAGGAGCCTACTAGCCTGGCCAAGATTCACCAGCAATCAGGCAGGTCACTTTGAAATAGGCCAAAAAAGATGAAAGGTGCTGCTTGTGTAAATGTACAGGTATGTATTGAATGTTTCTATGGAAGAGAAGGTTCTTTCAGCAGATAAGACACATCATCTAGTGAGTCACACCTGACCAATGCCAAAACCCTGCTGTCTAGGACAAAATTCCTTTTCTTTCCTCATTCACAGTGGCTGTGGGAGAAGATCTATACCCTGCAGTCTAGGAGCCCCAAAGAAAGCATATGTTCCTTGATCCTTTTAAGACAGTCTCCAAATCAAGACTAAAGACCTTCTGCCCTATCACTCAGGCAAGTGATATGATTAGAAAAAAGGGCAGCCCCACCTCTAAAGGAACCCTCTTTCCTCCCTCTCAACCCCCAAAAGATTGGGGCTCTAGATGGCCTCTCTCCTGACTCACCATCCTTTTCCAGCTCTCAACCCCCCTGGTCACCTCAGGCCAGGTTTATCTGGGACTAGTTTTGGATACAGTTCAAAAGAGGCCTGTGAGATCTGTCTGTGCTGAGTACAATGAACAATCATCTTAATTACTGAGGCATAAATTTTGTTATACATAGAATTCAATCCATTGTCCTGTTTAGACAATCCTCCAAAAACATAGATTTTGAATGCCATTGTCAAAGAACAGCTTAAGATAGCTGAGTCTGGTTGCAGATTTGTAATGTTGATCCTGTGATATGGCTATGCTGCCTATTAAAGGAGAGATGAGGGAAGAGAGCATGGTATGGTGTCCTGGGGGATAGAGTGAAGGTAGGCTCCACCACACTGCCTTCTGTGTTATGTCTTGGCCTACTGGGATGTGAAACTCTCACATATACAATCATCCATGTTGCTGAAGGCAGCAAACTCTAGAGAACTACAAAGATACAAGAATCAAGTTTACATCCCATACCAAGGCCACACTAATAAGCCTATTTCGGTAACAGTCACAAGCCTGCTCAAAGCCTTAGACAGTACAGTCAGCAAGATGGGTGTTGCTTGAGGCCATTTCAGAACAGAGTAGGGTAAAAGTGCTTTTCTCTTCTAGTATCAGTGTGGCCCTGAACTGCTTTAAAAATCCTTCTCTTCACTTCGCTTCTTCATAGCCACTAATCTGCAAACATATTTGCAGTATTTACACCTTCAGTGCTTTTAAATGCTAGCTTTCTCTTCATTTACATCATTCCAGAGATGCACACCTCAAGGGCCTGTATCAAAAATCTGTCTCATCACAAAATTATCTCTTTTTTTTTTCTGAAAAACATACAAGTTAATGCAATGTCACTCACTGGAGCAGCTCCACATTGACTTGCACAGATTAAATAAATAACCAAATCTTCTACTGTTGCCCAAAGCAGCAAGGACATTATGCTATAGCTCCTCAAAATTTGTTTGGTAGTAAAGCAGGTGTTGAATATCTTTAATTCTATTCTGGCCAGTCTTCACTCTCTGTCTAATGAAAGATTGTTTTACCTGTGTGAGCAATGCTTTCATGAGTTTTCTATATGCAAATAAATAGTGCTTTCTTATAAACAAACTTGAAAACAAAGAGTGGAATGACAGTATTTGACATTAAACTCATGTCCTTTTTGCTGTCCATGACCACTGTTTTTCACCATCCAATCACAGTGACCAGTCTGCGGGAAGACTTTTTATCACTGCAAGACCTTCTGTCACATTTTGTATGAAGGATGCAACATAAATAAAGTGCATTGTGTTTAAAAAGGCCTTGAAAACAGATTGGTCTCTAGGAAGTTAAATCCTACCTGGACCAGCTCCATCATGGCTAATCAGAACTTTCTCCAAGTCTCCCAGTGAGACAGCCTTTATGCAGAAAATATCCATCTGTGGAACCATACAAGGAAAATGATAAAGGTCTTGAACACAGCTATAGCTTTGACTATAACAGTATAGAATAGTTTACTTTCTGKTTTTTTTTGCAAAATGAATATAGGTGTCTCATATTGGTCCTGGCCAGTCAGTGAGGATCTTTTAAAAGGATCTTTTTAAAGCTTTCTAAGGTGACTAACACTTTAAAATTACTCCACAGAGACAGCACTCAATTCCTTTGGTGTGACACAAGGATCASTTGCAAGGAATTATTTGGTCATCTCTGTACTACATTTTCTACCCCTATCTGCCTCACCAAGACTGGAAAACATACTTGGGAATAAGGATTTAGAACTTGATTCTAAAATTCACAGTGATCTGTTCAGAACAAAAATGTTATTGTTACCATTTTATCTATATGTGCAATATAAATAACCAAGAGTACTCAAATCCTACTCTGCAATGCTCTCAGTAAATGATTGATCCAGCAGATAAAAATTATTCATATGATGTAATTCTGTAAGTAATTTTGAATAAAGAAAATACGTGAGAAAATGGCAAACTGCTTGAATAAAACTTGTAAATAAAAAGATATTTACACTTGTTGAAGAAACAGTTTGCTAGCCATAATTTACTCTTATTGGTCAGAAGTAGCATTGTTTTTACTTTACCTGTCCATGTCGAAATTTTACATTATTATTCTTAGATCTATGGAGCTTCCTTTTGCCAGCATCTCCTCTTGTCCCAATGAGGTTGATATAAACATTAGAATCTGTTTCAGCACCAAGTTTAGCACCTGTGTATACATGGACCTCATATACCAACACTAGAAGAAGAAAAAGCTTGAGATTATCCTTGTAGTTAGCACATGATTCAAAAGCTTTCCCATCAAAATTTTGCCAGAACACTGTACTGACTTTCAAGTTTGGAAGTAGCAACAGTTATCCATGCATTTGTCACTTCCAGGTTCAAATCTTGTAATTCTCTGCACAAAAATATGAAAATACCAAGCTTAAAAAGATGCATTATGCTGAGTATAGCTGTGCATTGCTCAGCAAAGCAGCCCATCAAGCAAGTATTCTCTAGTGCTCTATTTTCTTCTCTCACTCCCTGTTGAGTATTCACAATTTCAGGACCTAATTTGCAAAGTCTTTCTTGGCAAGTTATCTGGAGACCACCTAGCTGTGCCTAGTCATGGTCTCAAACAATAGCTATATTTCAGTGGTACCAAGGCATTTTCAACCTCCAGATTTGTGCAAAACAGAATTTTCTGGGTGGCTAACCTTCATTTCATCTTAAAAGGAGAATAGCAATCATGAATCCTAGTGGTTTTAGATTTTCACCTCACATAAAATGGTGGGCAAGCAGATGAATGGGCTCCCTCATCTATAAAAAGTATACATTCAGCTTATTTTTGAAGGTTTCAACTTTTATCACTAGTGGATGCTAACACTTTTAGAAACAGCTCTTAGTCAAAATACATTTACAACTTTTTAGTGCCTCTCCTTCTAGTCTAGACCAAAGTCTTATGCACAAAAAATATACACTTATCTTCAAAGAATTCTGGAATATAATTCAGAGTTACTGTGTTAGCATATTTTGCACCACACTAATATTATCTTTATAATTATCCAGATATGCAAACTTCTTTTAAAAAAAAATATTTGCAGTAATCACATACTATTATATTTCATTTCAGTTTTTCTTATTATGACTTTTAAAAAAAGTTTTCCTGTTTACATCTTAATGGCAATTTTTCCATGCAGTGTTTCTATTCTAATCACAGCTGGCCATTTCTGATGCTATGTAGTAGATCACAGAGGAGATTACTGTTTCACTAATGGATAATTTTAATAGTTCTTGGGAGTGAAGAAAGGTAGCAGAAGCCCTAACAAACACAATTAAACACTACTTTTAAGAAGGAACTAAGATGAAAACAGAAAAGTATAACAAAATGCTTGAAACTGGACAATATTCTACAAAAAACTAATTAAAATACTATTGCTCTTATACCACCAAATAGCTAGTAGAACCTGACATTTCCTTAAATTTTTAATTCACTGGACCCCAAGGCAGCTTATAAAACTCAAACATCATGTCATCCACCATCACTGAAGAATAGCTATTTCTGATTCCCAGTGGAGAAGATAAACAAGTAGTAAAATAATACTGCAAATAGCTAAGGGAAAAAAATAGCCCCACATATATTGAAAGATAGGAAGGAAATGTTGATGGATAGACTGTATGCTTAACCAAATTAAAATATTTCTTTTAATCTGTATAAAATTATCCTAAACTGGCAAAGACAGTGTCTCCAACTCTTTATCACTATTACAACTGTGACTCAAAATAGAAGTGGTGTCCCTTGATCAGTTTTATTACTGTTTGTAACTCCAAGCATTCACCGCAGCTGTCACATCCGTGCATTAGGGTACCAACACTTAGCCTGTGACATAAAACTGATCTCAATAATACACACACATCTTCAAAAATTTGGCAGAGCCTTATAAAAACTAATTTCAAGGTTTTTAACATAAAAACATCATGTTAAAACAAATGGTAGATATGGATGGCAAGTAACAAAGATAAATGGATCTGATAATTAGCATAATTAAGCTATATATCCAAATGATATTTTATGCCATAACTCTTAGTATAATCATAACTGTGTGCAGATTAGCAACAGGAGAATATAAGACAAACAAGAAACTGTTCAAAGGACAGGCAATAAGGGGTGACAGCAAACTATGAAAGGAAACGTGCAACAAAGCAAAGAGCCACACTGATCATGAAGGGGCAAATTCTTTAGGAGTGTGGAAGGAGAAAGGTGACTTTTCCAAAAGAAAACCTACCAACTGTATTCAYCTGTGACAAGCCATATGAAAAATAGGGCTGGACTACCCATGGAGCAAGGCACTGGGGATTAGTAAGAGCAGGGACATATCAACATGAAGTCTTCTTCACACTTTTACATTCTTACTTACATTCCCAGTTTTGAAAAAGCAAAACATCTGTAGGAGCTAAGGAAAGGGTATAGACTGTTTATATTACGACTGTTTATATACAAAGATTGGTGTCTGTATTACTTACACCTAGAAGTCATTTCCATGATCAAAACTGCAAAAATTAAGTAACTATAAGCACAATTTTAAAGCATATTCAAGGCTTTTTTTAAGAAGCCCTTTAACAATAAATGATTACAAGAAGAAAATACCAACTAGTTCTTTCATTTCTGGAGGGACACCAAACTTAATGGATTAAGTACAGGACACACCAGAACAGAATAAGAGATAATTATAACACAACACAAAGATATTAACAGATAAATAAATGACAGTTCCTTTTGTAGCACTGTGCATCTCTGCGGCAACCAGAAAGATGATAATGATCTAATCAAATACAGCTTTCTATTGCTACATGCCTAAATAAATCAGTCTGAAGTAGAAAACATGCACATGTTGAAATGTAAAGAACTGGAAAATATTTTCCGTAGCTCCTTGTGTCTATATACATCTCTCACCATCTGGAAAACGTTAGGTCTGGCATTTATTTAGGTTACACAATCTGCATTATTTATGAAGGAACCTTCTTAACAAAAAGACCAGTTTGTGCTTTAAATTTTTGTACAAATTAACAATACGGGCTGCTATATTAGGATAATAAATGGAATGTTCGTTTCCCTTAACTTGAGTATATGTTACAATGCATTTTATAGGAAACACACAAAAAATTAAGCAATGAAAATATTCTCCAAAACATGCTGTACATGCCTACTTAGAACATGCCGCTATGGAGGAATGCTTGGACATTCATCTAAACATTCACTAAATGGGTTGTGGAAGTTAAGCCTTTTCTGTACAAATTGAAACCTAGGCACAGACCAGCTTGCGTGGATGCAATTTTTTCAAACTTTGTCAAGCAGTTCCTCTAGATCGCAGAACAGCTACAAAAGGTGCTAGTGTTAGCACCTTGGCTTCTGAGCTACAGATTGCTTAAATATAAGAAGGAGGATGATGCCACTCTGTAACAGATAAGACAACGTGCACCAGTAGTTTGATGAGCACAGGGGACAGATACAACCAAATCTGGAGAACGAACCTACCAGTTGAATATACTGCTGAGATAGCAAGACTCATCGTATGAGAAATTTGCCTGTTTGTAGCTTTCTGTATATTGTTCACAAAACATAGTTTTTTGTGTTTAGAGTAAAATAAAAAGACCCTAGAAAATATGTTTAGCCTCTGTGACTCTGGTTTAAATTTCCTTTGAGAAACTGACCTACTCTAAGGCCCCCACTGCTGCCACATCTGAAATGGAGACCTGCTTCACTGCAGTAAGAAAAAGCTATCCCAAAACTCTGAGAATTGGAACTGTATGGCCTGCTCCTCCATTCTGTAGTAGAATTTTCATTTTACTATACGCTGATTTAGTGAAACTACACCAGCTGAAAACTGGGGTGACAAAGCAGAGACATAGGCCCATGGGCAAAAAAAAAGGAAAGAAAAAGTTGAAAATTAAAACCAACCATTGAACAGAAGTCAGGGAATAGTTTCAGCATTATGAGGGACTTGTTAGACTCACATCTAGCCATCTGTCTAATGTGGGCCATATCAAAGTAATAGAAGAAACATCTTGAAAAATATAATAACTTTGATAAAGGATATAAGAGGATTAATTAATATAAAATAGCAGGAAAAAATCTCAGCTAGCACTCACTAAAAAAGAAAATGACCCTTCACAATATAAGTGATGGAAATCTTCAAATTGCTAACAGTAACTTCAGATAAGCTCTATAATCAAACAGAAAACTCTGRGACATGGACGCGTGTATGAAACAGTTGAAAAAAGGGAGGTAAAATGTTTTCAGGCAGAGGTAGGGAGCTTCTAAAAGGCTCCATGAAAGACAGACATTAAAGCAGTATAATGATTATGTTAAAAAAATGGCATATCAAAAGTATCAAAAATACTATAGCAGTCACTGAGCAGTCAAGTGTACAAGTACCAAATTTATGCTTGCTCAGTCCATAAAAATGCTACTGCTGCTACCTCTTGAGAACACACTTCAGGTGTTTTTTTAAGTGCCAACTCCAGCTTCTGGCATCTATTGATAACATGAGAACATGAACTACCTGGAATAAAGGGGAAGAGAGAAAGGAAGCTTTGTTTCTCTGGTTATGAAGAAAAGGTAACCTAAGGAGATACTAAGGGCAACAGAATGCGAGTTAGAGAACCCTTTTTTCCAGACTTCTTATTCTGGGCACCTGAATCAGGGTTTCCAGTACAGACGGTTGGTATATTCCTGATCATTCACCAATGGTTAGAGTTAGTCTGGCCTCAATCTGCAAGCACAGTATATAATTCTCATTTTCTTATGAAGGAGTAATGTACAGAATTCAGTGACTTATGACATTTTCCTTTAGAAAATATAAACAGTAGGCAAGCATTGCAGGTTGCTTTACATTAAAGACTAAGTTAATATTTTGATATGTTTTGGGAGAAGAAGAAAATAATCCTAATAGAATTAAAGAAGAATTTATTGGTGAGAATAAGAAAATGAAAGTTTTCACTGCAGAAATATTGGTCTTTTTCTGCTTAATATAAACTACTGTCCCATTGTCAGTTCTTTTCAAAGTAATTCTACTAAAAGAAAAGTACAGTCATTATTTTAGAATTCTAGTTAAGAGCAGATGACTTCAAGATAAATATACTTATCACTTATTACTCAAAGTACATTAAATAAGCTTCCTCCGCATTACAGCTGTCTGAGCCTAATGACACTGATGTGCTTACAACAGCACATTAGTTTGAATCAAGAAACTGAATCCCCTGGTTGGCCCTCCTTATTTCTTTCTGGTTTGCAGCTTGGAGTGGTTTTAGAGCAAAAAACTAGATTCTTTTTGGATGAAACTAAACCAGAGGATATGTTCCAGGAACACAATGACGATGATCTTGCCACAAATTGGCAGTCAGTCAACAGACTAGAAGAAGCCCAGAGTAACTTCCCCCTAAACGCAGATAATGAGGACATTGGACCCTTAGCTCATTGGATTTTTAGCACCAACYACTTCACTGCGCAAATCCACTCCCATCAGGCCACTAGTGTAAACAGACAAATTGGCCAAAGAATACAAAACCTAGAGAGATGGTAAATGACATACAACATTAAAATTGTCAAACTGTTTCTATTCAGTCCTCCCTTAATGAGAGTGATCCAAGATATTAGAACAGTATTACACAGTACTGCTCCAGGTTCTGCCTTTTTTCCATATGATGTGCCCGCTTGAATGAAATGGTCATTTTGGCTTGATTTGTTAAACAGCAAGATTGAATCTTTGTCACGTGGTTTTATCATTTGGTATTTACTACCTGGTTTGCACAAATACTGTTTGGCATTTTGCCATGACAGAAGGGTCAGAAGATACAGATTGGTACAGCATTAAGGCTAATGGCTGATAGTGGTTAAGAGGCACTATCTTCCTCAGAAGTGGTGCATATATTATTTGAGAAGACCTAAATACAAAACCACTATCAGGTGAAGACATTTCAATTAGAATTACARTTCTCAGGCTTTCTAATCTCCAATTCCATTTACTCCTGCTATTTGGAGCAATATTCTAAAAAATATATGGGAATATTCCTCATAACATGTAAGAAAATTATCGGCTTTGAAAAAACACACTTACCAATCAATTTTACAATAGGAAAGAGAAGCTTGACTATTCACCTAAGTAGTTGGTGCCTCCTGAGTGATTAAACAGGGATGCAAATTTTGCAGAGATAATGCTTGAGTCATTACTATTTGCTTTGGTCATCTTTTGCACTATTTCAGTCAGTGRGCACATTCTAAACTTTCTGTATTTGCCTGCACATTTCTTCAAGTGGAAAAGAAATCTAAATCTTTTGAGCTGTAATTTTTCCTGCCTCAGCCTAAATATTTGTCTTTTATCTCAAATCAGTACAGTTATTCCTTCAATTATGTGAACAAGGCAGAATTCACCATTTATATCCTCATTTGAAGTTTACATTCACCTAAACAGAACAGTAAGAAAATTCAACATTTCTTGTATCATGCACCCCTTTAGATCAAAACTTCAGCCATATCTGAAGACAATTCATGTTAGGTTGTGTGATAAAGGCCTTCTGCACACTCACAAAGGAGCATAGACAGACATTGGCAGGGGGCACCCCAAATAACACCCTGCTCTGGCTTCTCCCAAGCCCATCACAGGAGCCATCAGCCCATCTCCACAAGCACAGGGGCACAAGGGCAGGTGGGAACCCATATCAAGGACTCGGAGGAAGGGACACCCTCTCCCGGCCCTTGCAAGGGCTGTCCCAGGAGAGTCTCAGTCCCAGTGTCCAGGCATGAAACCCATCACGATGAGTCAATTCTGGAGTATCGATCGGACTGCTGGGGTTTGCTGCCTAGGGGTATGGAACACAATATGGGACACAGGGGAAGAGCATTTTGGGATTGCACAGGACTTATTATGGGATGTTTAGGGGCGGAACCAAAGGCAGGGAAAGGGATGGATCTAGGTGATTTGGGGAGGAACAAGTGTGGGAAGATAGAGGGATCAGGACATCAAAAGGGCTGGACACAACAGTTTGCTGGTTAGTATGGTTTTCTGGCTGTGTCCTGCACCTGATCAGCACAGTCTGTCCCATCTTCTCATTAATTTGCTTTCTAACGCTTTTCCTGGGTGAAAGACTCTGTGTGTGTAAGCATGTGTGGGTATGTGGTCTGAGTGCCAGCAACTGGACTGGAACCCAGTTGGGGTCGCATGACAGCAGCTAGAGAGACTGGAGGGAGTGAAATTGAGTGTCAGAGACTGGAGTGGGACCAGGGGTCAGAGGCCCATGTCTCTAAGGGCAAGACCACGTGAGCAGCTGACTGTTGGAGGGACCAGGGGAGTCCAGGCCAGCTTCCAGAGACACCATGGRGTATGGGTGTCTTTAGGGGTGAGACCTGCTGAGGTGTATGTGTGTCTCTAAGGGCGAGACAGCTCTGTGTGTGCGTGCATGTGAGTGTGAGATGGTCYGTATCAACAGCTGGAGCGGGGCTGCAGCCTCAGGGACTCATATGGCCAGGTGCCAGCAACTGGAGAGACTGGGATCCAGAGGCAGCTGCTGAGCAGACGGAGTGTGTGAGCTGCTTGAAGCATCCACCTTGTACATATGCATACACATATATATATTCCCACTAGTGGACCTCCATCCTGCTCAGCCAGAGAGGGGAGTGGGATGAGGCTGCTGGTGCTGTGTGTTTGTGCGACTGCTCTGTGTGTCTGGGTTATCTGTGCAGCTGGCCATGTATACACGTATACACATATGTGGTATATACATGTGCTCTCTCTGTGTGCGCTGACTGGGAACACATGCTCAGCCTCGCCACTGGTTGGACCTGGGGCCATGCAGCTGCAGCAGCCTCACCTACATTGAGCTGCCAGATCTGGTCTGATTCCCCTAACAATCCTGTGTTGTCATGATGTTATAAAGCTAAAAGTCAAAAGCATTCAGAATAAAGCTTCTATCTTATTTTCATTGAGTGACACTTAAGATTTACCCCGTTCAGGACATGATCACTAATTTCCAATACCTATCACTTAGAAAATAGTTGAACAATTTCTCTTTGATTTTGTGCATCACAATGTAACTAGGGGATGAAAYCAAATCAAAACAGCAACAAATAAACAATCCAATACTTGTAAAGTTTGGTAAACTAAAAATATCTGGAACTGCCAGAAAAAAGTGAGACTGGGTAGAAGAAACACAGAAAAAAACAGGTTGGAGCAGACCTCCAGGGATCATCCAGTTCAACAGCATGCTCGATTCAGGGACAACTTCAAAGACAGACCAGGTGAAGTTTTTTAAATCTCCAGGGCTGAAAAAGCAAAAGAGAAGATGGAATAGGAAGAGAAAAAGGAGCCACAGACCTAGAAGCCTTGGCAATGGGGAAAAAATAAGAAAAGAAGGGAAGACAAAGGCAGACGTACATTGGAGGCATGAGAAACCTGAGTTATGTACGGAAGTTGAGACTGGTGTGATGGAGATATTGAGAAAGAACTGAAAGCATCACTTGGAGTAGGAAACCAGATTAGTGTCAGGTTTTTGAAGTGGCTGAGGGACAGTCAGAAGAACTAAGGGGGGTTACCAAGGTGAGAAATGTGTATGGAAAAGAAGGGATTTCAGAGATTAAGGTAAAGAAAAACTGACAGAATCAGGAAATAACTTAGGATTCCAAGAAGAGAAGCTAGCAAAAAGAAAGACAAGGAATCAAAAATCAGCTCCAAGGTTTTGGGTCCCTATTGGGTGCATAGTAGAGTTTGGCTGGAGAAAGGGAGAAAAAAAGATAAGGAAAAAATTACCCTTTCTTCTAAGAGAGAAGTTGAGCAATAAAGTAAGTGTTAAAGAACAGCAATTAAAAAACCAGTGCCTTCTGAGCTTAGTTTATATTTGTTCATATTGTTTAAAGTTTCCAGCACATCACTTTTATAGTTAAGCAAATTTAATACCACTAGAAGATACCAGATTGAATTGAAAGTACAGGATACAAATTACTAAATCATACCAGATTATCATTAAGGAATAAGTAGTACATCGTTTGTTCTGCTGGAGAAAGTGACTTGATGTAGTTTGCCCGGTACTTGTAAGCAATTAGCTTTTAAATGGGAAATGCAAATGGACAGTGTTTCATTTCCTTGTTCTTGAGAAACTAAATAGGAAATCCTTGGGAGGCCTTGCTGAGTTTATATTGATGTTCAATTTAAATGTGCCTAAAATCAATAATTAATTTGTAAAACTTACAATTTTAGGAAATTTCCAAATCCTTTCTAATGTGTCTTTTCTTACAAACTTGAGACATATATTTTAATAAAGATAATGTTCCTGCAAAAGCAAGGAAATATGCAGTAATATAATGATTAAAAAGTAAATAAATGTGCTGTTTTAAACATATTCCCAGCCTTTGATAAACTGACTTGATTTTTCACATACAAGTACATAAATGGAATGCACCTACCAGAATATTAGTACTTTTCTATGAATGGGTATTTCAGACTGCATAATGTATATTTGAGTTATTGATGTTGAATTAATTGTTCATACAACTTAATTGGCTTCTGCACTGTTTTTCTATTGCACTAGTATATTATATTTATGTCACTGTAAGAAGTGGCATATGGTACTGTGGTATATGTTAATGATTAGGGCCTGGTTCATCCTGATCAGTCCCAGTTTTTGAAATCTTTTATTGAAGTCACTAAATATTCTGCAGAATAATTAAAAACAAAACAAAAAAAGAGCAGAGGGGAAGTGTGAGCTGGCACATACATGTTTCTCAGCATCTTCTGGCCTCTGTAATAGAGATCAGTAGTCCCCTTTGGCCTTAAAACCCATCAAAAACGTTCACACATCACCAGTCTTGATGTTTTTTTCAGAGAATTATATTCTTTTGAGTTGAGGTTTTTCACTTGTTTGATACTTTCTTCTGAAATGATTTGATTGTCACTAAGTGCATGATGACCCTTTTTTATGTTGAATCACTGATTCCTTGCAATATTCACTCCTTCATTTTGCATACAGTTTGCCTGAATGATAGCACCTATCTATATAAGGCCTACCACTGTCAGACAGTATTGTCTATCAGCTGCATCGTTGTCATTCTATTAATGTAAAGAGAATTCTATAAAAAAAACCCATCGTGCTAAATTATTATACTGGCTCCCTATTCCTTCATAGAGGCCCAGGACTTTTTAAATAATGACTTTATATGATGGGCTATTTCCTGCTTCACTTGAAGAGAACAAAGTGCATCAAAGCTGTGGTAAACTTTGAAGTACCAAAGTGCCACCCTGCAGCTAACAATTTCTATGTGAATGGCTGTGACTTGAGTCTGATTTGGAAAACACATGTGTGATGATTCAGATCATGGATTTCTGGTAAAGAATATTTTATGCAGCACAAGAAAGGATGATATCAAACTTGCTAAAAGGAACTGGATGTCACATGACATTACATACCTTGATATGCCTTGATTTCCTGCCTAATGTTTCGCTCTAAAGAGCAGTATTTGCCAGTGATTTAGGGGCACTCTGAGAGATCAAGAATTTTATAGGGGTAAGATACCCTGGCCACAGCTATTATTCTGATTTTGGGGGGGGAAAGGAGTGGAGTAAAATGAACACCTCCCATTTCTGTGGAACTAGAAACTATCTGGAAGGGATTGTTTCATGGTTACGCTGGCTTTTGGGCAGTCTGCCCTGGAAGAAACATGAAAAGCTGTCATATACTCACAGGATATGGCTAGTGAACACATGATCTAAAATACTGAGCACATACATGGCAAAAGCTCCTTTGCAGGGTTTCTTATTGCCACTTCTCTCCACGTATCACCTTCACCCTTCTCTTCTGCAAGCCAGCACTCTATGGGGAGACAAATCTCTTCATCAGAAAGAGGGACTACTCTTTCAAGTCTGACTTCCTCCAGGTACCAACTGGGATCATTTCCAGTGTTGTCATGGCCAATGCGGATTTTATATAGCTGCCCAAGATCTCTGAGATTAATCTGTAATGACAAAAAAAAAAAAAATTCCCGGATTTTAATAACAAATTATAATGTTKTCATAAAAAATGTCTTCCTTATATCTAGTCTGAATCTACCCTCTTTTAGTTTAAAGCCATTCCCCTTTGTCCTATCGCAACAGGCCCTGCTAAAAAGTCTCTCCACATCTTTCTTATAAGCCCCCTTTAAGTACTGATAGGCTGCAATAAGGTCTCCCCGAAGCCTTSTCTTCTCCAGGCTGAACAACCCCAACTCTCTCAGCCTTTCTTCATMGGAGAGGTGTTCCACCCCCCTGATCATTTTTGTGGCCCTCCTCTGCACCCGCTCCAACAGGTCCATGTCTTTCCTGGGCTGAGGACTCCAGAGCTGGACGCAGTACTCCAGGTGGTGTCTCATCAGAGCAGAGTAGAGGGGCAGAATCACCTCCCTTGACCTGCTGGCCACATTGTAGCTGATGTTTGGCAGACCACTGGTACAACTGGAGAGAGGAGCTCACAAAAATAAGCAATTTGAAAAAGAAGGAGAGGAAAATGATGAAACCCATTCATCGCCATGTCACCATGCAGGGACTTCCTGTTACTGGATAAGCAACACAGCAATCCATCAAACCTAATCAAATGGAGTTTCAAGAAAAATCAGTACAGAACAGAAAGCTCTGTCCAGACCATTAGGTTTCTCCAGGAAATGCTCCTAGTTGCAAGCAGTTCAATTAGGTTCACTAAAGTCCTGTTTCGCATCTCTAAACGCTCCTGCATTTGTGTCTTTCTATACTTCCTATCCCTCCCTAACATTCACACTCTAAAAGAATACACAATATAACAAAATTAGGGAAGTTATGCCCATGTGCTAAGTGGGAATTTGTCCAGAGTGTCAAGTCAAATGTATTTGTTTGCTTTTGACTGCAGGAAGAGTATAAAGCATCCCTGTCTACTAGACTCACAAATTATGAGTTTTTTGGAATGGTAAGCTATGCAGGACATATAGGTAATGGCATATTTCTGAGACTGAAAGGTCTCGAAAATAATTAAAAACACAGAACACCACCAAACTAATAACATGCTTAATAATGCTTCTGTTTCTGACTAATTGTTTATGGGTATTCTTGGGGAAAGAAAATAATGTTTTTTCTTGGGTGGAAATTAAGGCAAGAATGTCAATGGCAGAGCAAATCAACTGTATACAATGTTCTGGAAGATATATAATACAATTACAAATTTAGTTTCAGCTCCTGTTGTAGTTTTGGGGGTTGGAACAATTCGTCTTGCTGTCAGATCAGATATCACATTGGTCTCTCAGTGGTATTGACTTGCTAACATGTTACTTTTTGCCAATCGGAATCCTGTCAAATGTATGTCAAATTTTGCTCTTGCAGTGAAATGCAAATGAAAATACTCTCATAACATGGTAGAACTAATGATATTCTTTTGCAGATATAAACACTGTATCTTGAGGCTCCTTCATTTCCAGTATTGGCTAAATTGCCTTGAACTTCTGCATGACTTGAACACAACCTGGCATTTATAAATCTACTTTCGCAGCCAGAATATTCTGTAAAAAGTTGTAGAGCAAAGTTGACTTTGTTGCCCTCGTAAACAACATGCTTACAAAAACCTTAGTGTAGCTGTTCTATATTCTGGCACCATGGCTGCAAAAGTAACATTCCATTTTACATGGAAACAGCCTTTCTGACAGAACAGCAATAAATGGCCATGCAAAGAAGAAAGGATGGATCCCAGGACTAAAGCATCACTCTGGAAATCAGACAACTAGATTCTATTCCTGGATCTGCTTTAGGCTTCCTGAGAAACATTACATAATTCACAAGCCCTCTTTGCTTCACTTGCTCAACTGTACAACAAGGACAACACTTACATGTCTCTCACGGGAACACTGCAAAACTCTCTTCAGAAATTTTGAGATCCTCAGAAGAAGACACAAGGCCAATATTCTGTATTTTTTCTAAAATTTTCTGTTCATTTTGGGTTAGTTGCTATTTTTCCATAACTCAATTGGCAGATCAAAAATCATTAATTGTAATTCTCCTAGCTAACTTTGTAACGCTAGTGTTTTTGCTCAAGGATAATGTGATCTCACTTACAGTTACCTAGTGTCTCATAYAGTCATGCAATTTCTGTTGCCACTAGCGGAAGTTGTGCAGACAGAATAAGGGAGGAATAGCAGCAAGCTGCTCAGCAAGTATGTTGTAAATCTACTGAAGAATGTGGTCAATATAATCAAGACATTCCTCCAGTACACTGTAACTGGATGTTGCAGGTACTCAAACTTCCTAAACGAAAAGGACACACAGAGATAGAAGACTGACGTATTTTGGGATAGGTCTACACTGCCCTGAACAAACTTGCTAGAGTCCTAGCAATGGTACACCTGAGTTAGCGCAATAGTCCCTCAGACTGGCCAGTCCTGCTTCTCAAGGCACACTGCTGCTGGTGAGCACTGAACAGCAGTGTTGCAGCAAAAGTAGCAGCTTGAGACTAATCTTTGCTGGCCTCTGCAACAGAGCATTGACAAAATCATCAGACATCTAATCCTCAACCAAAGCACATGGTCAAAACGTTGCAGAGATTCCAATGTCAGTTTATTAGAAATATTAAAAATTGGTTTGCAAAGTTCCGTTCTCCCTGTAAATTCTTCAGCTTGGTATGGTAGAGTTTGGTCATGGATGGAAATTCAAAGTCGTGAAATTTAAGATATGATAACGGTTTGCGGGTATGAAGCTGCCATTCTGATGTGGCTTACATCAGCCATGTATAGAACATAAATAAGACCTAAACTCCTGCAGAGGTAACAAACAAGGGCATGGAAACACAGATATCTCACTGAGGTAAAGGAATCTAGATATCACAAACATCAGATCTACTGATCTTCTTAGGGATTGCCTATTAGAGAGGTCTTCTGACAAATGCCAACCTCACGCTCTTCCCAGAGAAAGGTTTTACAAAACACTTGAATCATCATTTACCATTCACTTGCGGTTGACTGTGAAACTCTTTCTGATGTATCAACTGATTTGCGCCAAATTCTGTGATAAGCTCTAAAGGGGATGGACCCTGCTTATGAGAGAGATTGCCAGCACTTACTAACCTTAATAATACCATTRTGAGTACAATGATAGCAGTAATTCTGTTCTCTTTGTAGTATTTTTCTTCACTGTTACAGGCAATAATATCAACACTCATTATGTTTTATAGTMTCAGTACATATTATTGAAAAAACTGTCCACCACTTTCAAAAGGGCCACATTTTCAAACAGAGGTAGCCCATATTCTAAATGTTTGCAAACAGTTAAACAAGATTAGCCTGCTAATCAATACAACTATGTGCTTTGCTCATTGCTACTGTTTATTTTTTGTAGAAGCATAGGACTAAATTCTCTTCTTACCAAAGGCAATGGGAATATTTTCATTAAACCGTGCATTAGAAAACTTGGCCCTACTTTTTGAAATTGAAGCTTAACAAAGCTCATATTTTACAATTTGTTTCTGAGCATAAATTGAAATCCAGGTTTATCAGCAAGAAGTTCTTCYTAAAGAGGATGCAAGGACTAAATTTTAATTCTGTTTCTAAATGAGCTATGCAAATACTCTTTTCAGTCCCTAGCATACCTATGATATTTTGAGTGGAGTCAGTATGACCTATTTTCATGTACTTATGATGTTTAACTAAGTGAAAAGTGAAGTAAGAGTTCCTTGGCTTAACAAGAGACTGTTCAGTGGAAAGAAACTTCAGTAAAAGAATGGAAGGAATATATGTAATGACTCCACTTCTCTTTTATATACTGAATAAGCAAAATAATGTCACTGTATTCCTGTTGTACAGAAAGTATCCTGCAATCTCTTTAAAATAAACTCAGGATAGCATGAAAATCATTTGGATAAGTCAACACTTCAGAAGCAGCTACACCAAAATCCCAATGTCTAACACAACCACTAGAGGCTATGCTTGACAGACAGTTATTAATTTCAAGTAAGGCCACCTCATTAACAGAATTTCAGAGAAGTCATGTGCAGCAGCTGGATTCCCAAAAGAAAGAGAAATCATTGACTGCATTAGTTTAACTTCACGGCATCTGCATATAATGGAGAAATCTTTGGAAGTAGAAGATATTTTTAAATAACGAGCATGCAGCTGGTAAATGTTGCCGAAAATATCATAAGTAATGTACCAGTAAAGTACCCAGGGTCCACCCACGGTGCTTGCATTTTCCAGATGTCTGAATTCAGCCAATTTGTTAATTGTGGCCAACAAACTTGGTACAGTTACACACTAACTCAAGAATTAGAATATGTCACAGGTGCTCACACAGAAACTTAACAGTCTCATGAAAAAGGTGGATATAGACATGTAAGGGGTAGGATTAAAGGCCACACAAAAATCRGCATTATTTTTTCCCACTTCATACTTGCTTCGGTCACAAAAATAAGCTGGGTAAACAAGTACTGCTCATTGCACAGTGACAGTTAAACACTTTCTTTTCCAGTCCACTCTTTTCGTCCTGTAGCTAGTCCAACATCAATACTCACTCACTTGACCTACCTATACAGGCTAACAACGTGCTAYTATTCACTAAAATGGATGCCAATTATCTGTTACCAGGTTAATTAGAGAAAGGAAATGTCACATTTTTGTTACCTGCTAAACTAATGGTACCAACAGACAGCTTGTTTTTTCCACCCTCAAGTACCACAAATGGGAAAATGTTTTAAGAATAACATTAAAGCTCTGGAAGAACTTTTCTTTTACCGTGTGGTTAATTAAATTACGCCAACACGAAGTATTTACGGTATCAGGGTGTCAGCTCTTGAAAGTAAGCACAAAACTCTCATGTTAGGAGAATGTAGCCACTTACATATCTGAGGTTCTTCTGAGTGATCTGTGTTTTCCAAGTCAGACCAGAAGTATTTTACTGGATTTGAAACTTTCCACGGTGCTTAGGTGGGGAGTTAAAACACTGCTTACCGGAGGATGTTAACTGGAATACAGCCTAGCACTGGCTGTAAGAAAGCTCAACAAAGGTCAGGCCATGCAAGAAAACTTAAGCTTTACTTAACACTCATCACATGCATGCACATCATGCTAACAGAATGATGCTGTGGTTGGACAAGTGCACCCTATGCATGAAGAAGTGATGCATGATAAGAAAGATTACGCTGGTGGGCACGKAATAGTGCTTCAAAGAGCCTGAAGACACATGAAGATTCATTTAAGAAAAGGTACAGAGTAGTCACCTCAGTCCACAACCTAGGAGTAGGACTAGATCTCTGATTTACTCTCCTTTCGACTGTTGATTCTATAATACCCTGACAGACCATGAACTGGCCTCTGCAATATATGTCTGTCATCTCCTGGTAGATTTACAGCAATATTTATCACTCAGGCATGAAGTCATCAGCTCTGAAAAAAAAATTACATCTAACAGTGTCTTCTCTCAACAATATAGGTTACTGTGAGCACATCTGACTTTGACTTTCTGCATGGCCTTCCTAGGGACTAAAGGATTTTTTTTATATCTTCCTGACATAAAGATGGTCAACAGCCTTCTGGTCTGCAGTAGGAAAAGTGTTGCCAGCAGATCAAGGGAGGTGATTATTTCCCTCTACTCAGCCCTGATGAGACACATCAGGAGTGCTGTGTCCAATTCTGGGCCCCCTGGTACAAGAGACATGGACATACTGGAAAGAATCCAGTGAAAGGCCATGAATATGATTAAGGGACTGGAGCATCTCTCACATGAGGAAAGGCTGAGAGAGCTGGGACTGTTTAGCCTGGAGAGGAGAAGGCTCAGGGGAGGATCTTATCAACGTGTATAAATACCTGATGGGAGGGGCTAAAAAAGACAGAACCAGACTCATCTCAGTGGTATCCAGTGAACAGTCAATGGGCAGAAGTTGAAATACCATAAATTCCACTTAAATACATAAGAAAAGAAATGGGTGAGAGTAGTCAAATGTTGGAACAGATTACCCAGAGAGGTTGTAGAGTGGGAAATATTCAAAACCTGACTGGACAATGTCCTAAGCAACTTACTCTAGCTGGCCCTGCTTTGAGCAAGGGCCTAGACTAGGAAATCTTCAGTGATCCCATCTAACCTCAACTACCCTGTAATTCTGTAGCACTCAGTGCAATGGCATCACTTTATTGACATAATTATCTCTAGGGTGAGAACCAGATTCAACATCGCTAGTACTAAGAAATCCCTATAATGCACAGTGAAAATAATTTTTGTGGGATATAGAACTGTTAAAGGGCTGCCAAAGAGCTGGCCATATAAAATAAGGGCCATCAAAAACTTTATCATTTTATCATCTTCTGTTTCAATGTAAGATAAATTGATCTCATCTTGTTTAGCATAAGGCCTGTACTGTATAAAGTGTCTATTCTCTTTATAAAGTTGTACCAAGCCCAAACAAAAAAAATTATTTTTAAGAGTAAGAGTGAGAGAATAAGCCACACATTAGTCATACCACTAACTTCCGAAAAGTGCTCAGATACTGAGATGATAGGAGGCATAAGAATGTGAATAGACTAGAAAATGGCTGAGGGGAACGCAAGGCAAGAGCATGGATTAGTAAAGGCAGAAACTGGATTTGGGCACTTGACATGGGAAGGTGGGGGAGCTCTTAACAGGGAGACCTTTAACAAAGGAAACTAGTGTCACAAAATTTCAGAAACAACCATCTGAAGCCTACCAGGGGGCTAAATGGACAGCGTAACCCGGGAGAGAGGAGTGACTCAAGAGAGACAGACAGGGGTTTTTAATATGTATTCATCTTGGACTTGTGTTGTCATCAGGTAGGAAAAAAAAGAAGTTTTATAGATATATGGCTGAAAGATTAAACCTGAAATTAAGTACATAAAGTTCTCCAATATACTACCTTAAAAGGGAAAAACGTATATACATATATATACACTCCATACTGCAGCACTCCATACTGCAGAATTACTGAACAAGTAGCACCATGTTCACTCACTCTCATTTCTTGAAGATGAGATGAATTGTGTTTTTCTCCAAGATTGTTTGTGAGCTCTTTATGATCCTTCTATGCTGTTTTCTTGGAACAAGCTAAACTTTGCTTCATGCACAGCCTGTAGCTGATGGAGATTGTTTTACATACTTCTCCCTTTTATCTCAGTAAAGAATGAGGTTCATGTTGTTATCATATACACTTCGTAGAGAGATGGACAGTTTCAAGGGGAGTTAAAGCCAGCAGTATGACTGTTTTATGCTGCCTTAAGCGTATCTGACTAAAGCCTGGGTTTCTCTAAGTTTTATTCAACTGTTTCTGTACCTAAATGGCCATTATGGCAAACAGGGACAGCTGGAAAATAGCAGGACACAAGCTATGCCCAGCTTTTAGGCATTGGCAGTCCCACAGTTAAGAGAGTGGATAGCTACATTAGTGCTTGTGGTCACTTTTGCAATCTTCCCACTTGGGAAGAATTCTCACTGAGCTCATTACAGGCTCTTTTATTTTAACAATGGCAGGAAAAGCATGAAAATGGATTTGTTTCACCCTATTTTTATAACGTTTGGTTTTCTCCCCACTGCTTCTCATTTTACTTTAGAGATCTCAGTTTTGACTGATGAAAGAATGAATATGGATCCCAGGTACAGGAATGAAAGACACGCAGTGAAACACAACAGATTCTTACAGGCCGTAAGGCTGATTCTAAAGGAAGGAGTGTCAATTATTAATGCATAGATTGTTTAAAACAACTCATAATTTCATTTAAACAGGAGGAAACCAAAATGAAAAACAACAGATAAACTTCTAAGTATAATGCCTCCATGTGATGCAATACAGCATAAGGCGCACCTGATGAACACAATTCTTTACAAACAAGGTGCATGTAACTGGAAAAAAAAAGGCTGGTTTTAACACTCTAACAATCTCATCACAGGAACACTATTTATTAAGTTTTATGATCAAGTATCTCTGCAAGTATTAGCAGGAGCCCTGCTTTTCATCTACCTATATTACTTTCTGGCATTTTGCCTGATAGAGTATGGCAGTGTTTAAAGGACTGTTTATACAGATGAAGAATCTTTAAATATTGTAACTGGTATGGCACCAGCTTTACAAGTTAGAGAAATGGGTTCATGCAGCAAAATTCACACCAGGGATGGATTCCAGTTTCCAATTCTCCTAACATATCATGCATACTTCATGTCCCATGCTTGCAAACATGGAACAACTGTCTTCCTTACRAAGACAGCCACCAACTACAAAATATAACATAAGGTTGAAGTGAAGATTTTGAAGATTTCTTAGAAAAAAATCCAGCACTCTTAATACCTCAATATAGTGTTATTCAAGATAAACTTGACAATGTGTTGAGATCAGTAAGGCCAACACTGCCCTAAAGAGATTGCAGAGCTGATAATGAAGCAAACTCACAAAGCAAAGCATGGAAGAATTCTTGTTAAGGAGGTGCTAGGTCCTGCCACTCTCACTAAGGCTAGCATACAATATTTTGAAAGCAGATCTACTGAACCAGTCAGTGCTTTTACTGACTTCATTATTACTAGAAGAGCATAACTTGTACCCGAAGGTATGGAATTATTCTGTATTGGAGTAATAAAAATTGAGAGATTGTAGCTGGCTTTTACAGAAGATAATAGGCTTACAGTCTTCTGCTTAGTTCTTTTTGACACAGAAGGGAATATTTGGCATGACCAAACATTAAAAGAATGCTTATAAAAAGAATTTCTTTATCAAACAGTGTGTACACTCATAAGAGATAATTTGCCATGTTTCAAAGAATGACGATGCAGAATACAGGGCTCTGGAGAATATAATTTACAATATAATTAAAGCTTCAGTGTCTTGAGCAACTCAACATACTGCCAAAAACAGTATTCTTGAAATACTGAGAAATACTCAGGGACTGTGATGACACCAGAGGAAAGTGCAGGAAACAGATCACAGTTATGATGAAAGCTGTAACTTATGGTAGATTGATATCCTTCTATTGGAGGAGGAATGACTCTCCACAGAAAAATTATGCCCTAAAAACTATGCCTGAATAGTAACAGAAGCAGAAAACCATAGCCTAGAAGTAGTTTCTCTGAACACACAGGAACAATTACAGAGCAGAAAGRGAAATCCATCAAATTTAAATTCCTTTTCTTTCCCGTTCCCATATTGTTCATCCCTGACTTTCCCATCTGGTAGGAAAAATTGCTAAGCCACAAGGGCAAATATACTGCAGTTTACACACAACTATCTTGTGAGAACATAGAACGCAAAACTCCAGTCAGAAACAAGAACTGTCTCCATCATACAACAACTGTAAATTACCTTCAGTGAATTTCGTGTGCTACCATCATATGGAAATCTCCAAGGGCAATAGCCTTGTTACATTCTACCTGCGTTACACTGGAGGTTGACCAGTTTTTAATCTAATTTACACAAACCTTAATCAGAGATAGCCAAAGTTAATGAAGTTACACCGGCTGTATACAGCAATGCAAGCAACATCAAAATCAAGTTCTAGATGAACAACAAAATCTCAGGAGTATATAGAGGAGCAGCATTTGATTTACTTAAGTTTTAATAGCTTTCTTTTTTCATTATTTTTAACATTACTGAATATTCATTATTTACTTTTAGGTATCCAAGTTACTATGCAGTTAACTGTACTTCCTATCAGACTATTATTCTTGATTTTTATTAAAATAATCCAGTACAGTTTTGTYTCATTCTCTTCTTGTGGGCCATTTCTCTGTCATTTCTTATGATTATATCTGTGACCAAAACGATTTTGAAATGAGATGGTACTTTGATTGTTTTTGTGGGACATGATTGTGCTTTATTTTTTCCATTATATTATGCTGAACCCTTGCAGCTCCCTGCATCAGTTAACACTTTCTTAAAAAAAAGGGGGTTACCTGGAGTTTAAATAGCCTTCAAATATGCAGCACATTTCTACACAAAGGCTGCATATCAAGGACCATTTAGTCAAGATTTTCCCCAATGTACTTAAAGATTAAACTAGTGTAATAGAAAGCAATAGCAGCTATCCAATTTTTCTGCAACTCCACAGTTTTTAGCAATATTGATGTTATTACAAGGTGCTCTTAATGTTGGAAAACTGCAGAGTTACAAAGTGCTGAAATATTTGGAGAACACAGCTTTCTTTTGGATTGACAAAAAACTCAGCTACCTTATTAAATTGAGACATTTAAGGGGAAAAAAAAGTGGGAAAAGGAAGCAAAATTACTTTATCTGTTCTTTTCTTTCTCTCCCCGTTGATCAGCACTGACTGAAAGTTAAGTAAGTGGTTTTGACAAATAACGGATGGACAGTAATCTGGTCAACCTTGAAGCTCTGATGGTGTGGTTAGAATTCAGGGAGAAGCCTTCTCAAGAACCTCTGAAGTTTAAAGGTCGCATAACACACAAATTTAAAAGTTTGATTACACAATTAGATTTTGTAAAAGGTTTAAGTTGTACTCCTCAGTCCAGATTCATCGCTCTTAAACTGCACCAAAGTGCTGTGCCTAGCCTCCAAGCCTCTTCCAGGCTTTCAGTGGTATATCACCAAAGAAAAATATCAGGCACAAAGACCGAGGTACAGTGTAGAAGACCTAAACCTGGGTGCTAGTGTGGATAGCAACAGATCATCAGAGCTCCTGGACCAGGTATCAGGTCTTGCTTTGACGCTGGGATGATAAAAATGATGCTTTGAGAAACATACTGTTCTTTCCAAAGAGAAAGAAAACAAACAAATTCTCTTGGTACTTCCCTCAATGAACTGAATAAATGAGTAAGAACTTGCTGTCAGACAGCGTTAACCAGCTGAATAAATATCCARGATGATCATCTAGCCAGAATGATTTGAAAAGGAACACTTAAATTTAGTCTTCAGTTAAACACTGATTTCACCTTCCTATTTTGATACTTAAACCAGCATTACCTGCAAACTTTAGCCAAGTTACTTTCAAATTAAATAAATGTAAGGGAAAGACCACCATTGACTTGCCTCTGCAAGAACTTACGTATTTATACTTCAAACTGGAAAACAAAAATTTAAAAAATCAGAGAAACTTCCTGTCCTATCTGTCACTGATTCCCCATCATCTGTTTATTATAGATAAATTATTTCAACCTAAATGACATATCGCAGATTTAAYGATTGCAACAGGTACAGTCCTTAGGAACGATAGGAACTGGAGGAAATTGTAGGAATTATAGGAAGTTGGAGAAGCCCTAGGAAATGTCCTGCTTCTGACGCACCTCTCAGAGGTTTCTCTGAAGAAGAGAGAAATCTCCCCATTTGTCTGGAGAAGTAGGACATCACTAGTCTAAATCACCTGAGTTAACCTACTTGGTGTGATTTGACTCTAGTTCCTAGCCATCCCCATTTTCCTTCTTACTTTCTCCAAGGAAAGGTTCGCACGACAGTGTGCTTCAGTGAAAGTCTGAGGCAGCCCATGGAGTAATTTACAGTGGACACTTCCGAAGAAGGATATGCAACACAAGCCATAGCCAGGACTATCTTATTACATCAACGCAAAGAACAGACAAAGAAAGTTTTTTCTATCTCTGCAAATGAACAACATCTAGTTAAAACTAGCACACGAAGCAGATGCAGATATGAAGCAAGACTCTGAGAGGCATGTCTGCTTGATGCAGTTCTGAATACATATGCTGATTCAAATCTTACTATCATAAAAGTCAGCCACTCCCTCAGAAACACTTAACAATCCTTACATATTGCTTTGAGTCCTTTTTATTACCGCTACTATCCAGTTTTGAGAAAAGCTATTTTGCATATGTTTTTAATTCTCCCGTGTTTAAATGACAGCCATACTATACCTTAAATGTATCTTCACTGTTGGGATTAAACAGCTGGTGTTTCCCAGATCCCAAAATAATAGGACCAGAAGCTTTGTTTTCTCCATAAGCGTAAAGGGATACTGTTGCTGTTGTACCAGCTGTTTCAAAATCCCCAGTGACTACAGTAATCTTCCAGTCTCCTTCTGTAAAGGAAAGAATAAAATAAAAATGCTTTTATAACTGTTACTGATATGTAGCAAGATACTTAAAAGATATAAATAAAAGCATAGTTTAGCCCAGGGACCATAACTACTATGCACCTAAAAGGTAATGATGCTGGGAGAGGCAACAGAAGATTGGCTAAATACTACATCATTCAAACTCATCTTAGGCAAGTTGTGAAACTTTAAAGATTTAGGAGGTTTGCAGCGTACAAGAGCAGGAAATATGAACATAAAGCCGAGTGAGATTTCTAGTGATAACCCTGTGAGTGATCATGGAAAAAGCCCAACCTCCAGAATTTGGATTATGACAACACGTATAACCAAGAAATACAACAGGAAAAAGTATCAAAGTATCCCAATTAAGTACAATTTCCTCTCATTTTATGTTGATGTGACGCATCAACAAGAGCTCTGTTTGCCTGGATGGAGGCATGACATTGAGATTAGCATGAAAAAAAAGATTTTGGAGAAAATTCTGACACTAGGCAAGGACTCTTTAGAAAATCATTTTATATAAAGCTTCCCTGATACTAAAATGTCATCTCTGCTCCCACACAATGCACACAAGTTATTTAAATATCTGAAAGCAGCTTAATATAAATCTTATTTAAAAAAATAACAATTCATAATTGGAAAATGCATTTCTACATCTGAAAAGCTGGGATCACACACTCTCCACCCCTCTTTTGATTGCAGCTTTTGCCTGTTCAAAAAAAGTTCCACTTAGTGACTTAAATTCATGCTGTGCAAGGCAAACAACAAACGAAATACCAGCCTACTGTCATCTTATAAATAAATGCCACAGTGTAAACTGCCGTTTTATTAATAGAAAGCTGTCTGGTAATGCCTGCATGAATTAAATCTGTTGTCTGACAGAAGTATTTATCTTGGGCCAGCCCCATTATCCCTCAGTAATTTGCCCCACAAAGACTGAACTGGAGCAGGAAGTTTGATCTCCTTTTTTCCAAATTTTTGAGGTCTGGCTGACCCCTGGTTTTGGAACGTGATAAATTTTTAAATACACATAAATACACAGATGGGAATTCAGAAAACAGCAGCAGCTCATTTGGTCTGATCAATCAAACCTGGCCAGCAGGTCAAAGGAGATGATTCTCCCCCTGTACTCTGCTCTGGTGAAATCCCACCTGGAGTACTGCATCCAGCTCGAGGGACCCCAGCACAAGACAGACATGGACCTGTTAGAGTGGGTCCAGAGGAGGGACACGAAAATGATCAGGGGGGTGGAATGCCTCYCCTATGAAGAAAGGTTGTTGTTCAGCCTGCAGAAGAGAAGGTTTCAGGGAGACCTTATTGCAGCCTTTCAATATATAAAGGGGGCTTATAAGAAAGGCAAAGACTTTTTACCAAGGCCTGTAGTGACAGGACAAGGTGGTTTTAAACTGAAAGAGGGTAGATTTAGATAGGACATAAGGAAGAAATTTTTTACGATAAGGGTGGTAAGACACTGGCACAGGTTGCCCAGAGAAGTTGTGGATGCTCCATCACTGGAAGTGTTCAAGGTCAGGCTGGATGGGGCTTTGAGCAACCTGATCTAGTGAAAAATGTCCCTGTCCATGGAGGCGGGGGGGACTAGATGATCTTTAAAGATCTCTTCCAACCCAAACCATTCTATAATTCTATAAAGGAAGTGAACCATCCAATTTCCACTAAAAATTGTCAGACTCCAGTTTGTAACAAACTCTTTTGTGCCTTTGAAAATTTGCATCCTCACAGCTTTCTCTATAGACCCACTTTCTTGACAAAAGAACCATAGCACCAGGCTACAAAAGGATCAACATCAATTAGAAGGGTGAAAAGCCTCTATACATTGAAAGTGGAAGCAAAGAGCATAAGGCAGGGGCTCCCTGCCCCATAGAAGAGCTCATTTAACAAAGAAGTCAGCCTCTTCTGTTTTCAAACAATATAATATTAATTCCTTAAAGACAAAGTTCCTTTGGACCATTTGGCTGGAAAATAAGGACAATTCAATTTACAAGTGCTTATGAAGAATGGTGCAGACAAAGGGTAAAATATGACCCACTACTCCTCCTAAAAATCCAAAAGTCATTCAGAAACAAATATTCATTTTAAAGTAGGCAAAATGTATTTTCTTTTGGACTTGTTCATTGTCTGATTTATTGTACCTCAAGTATTTTTGATGGCCTTTTCTATTCTATTATCCTCTCCAAGTCTCTCTCTTGTTAAGCAATCCAGTTTTGAAACAATGCAGTTGGTACTCTTGAGACTGTGTATTCTAACCAGCTCAACTCCTGCCTCCAAAGGATAAGTGTAGTTATCAGTAAACTATTTTGCACACAAGTACAACTCTCAAAGTAAAAAAGGGAATCAAACTTCCCCAAAAACATGATAAGAAAGAGTTTTGGTTTGCACTCCTCTATTTTGACTTTGAGGCTTTTTCTTTTTCTGGAAACAGACAGGACTTTGTGTTTGAAGGACAATGTGGGTATAGGAGAAGAATCCTAAAATTTTGAGTATCTTTGATGCCAGAAATCCTCATTGCATTCCTGCGTGCTTCCAAATAGAAACCGTGAACGGTAAGTATTACAAACACATAAATCTCATTCTCTTTGGAATAAAAAGCTGGGGTTTGTTCTGATGAGGTAGAATACCAATAGTTCCTTAATGACTGAAGAGGAATACACATTGTGGAGAAAAAAATACAGAAAAACGTGTAATGTGGTGACTTTCATTTAGCATACATGAAGGAAAGGTGCAACCTGACACCAAGTACGTCCCTGGGGACATCAGAAAATGGTACCTCACCACAGATGACTTTCTAGAAATTTTCTTTTTTTTTTTTTTTCTCTTCTAGAATATTAGAAACAATACAATACACTAGAAGGTTCTACTTCCCAGAAAAAGAACTCTGTTTTACAAAAAAAAAAAAGTGATATAGAATGAAAATTAGATATTTGAAAAAGCTCATGGGAAGAAAGTAAGTGAACAAAATCTCAGATCAACCACTCAACCAGGAATTGGAGCAGTCCCTGTAGGTGTGGGGTACACTATTTCAAGTCTCTTTCCTACTGTTCCATATTTCAGCAAGTGCCACCAATAAGAAGCTATTTGGTGCGTATGCTTTTGGCTACCTAACTCTGATTGAGACATTTGCAACAATTCCACCTTGCGTTTCCATGAAACAGGTCTGTTTTGACAGAGGGTAAGTTTTGTCAATGACAAAGCTGACGAGCTCTTCTGGACAGCACAAAGACATCTCTCTCATAGGGTCAGGATGAGAGTGCTGTGAACACAATGTTCACTGCAAGACCAAGCCCATCTCCACTGAAGATAAGCCAGTTAGATATATACTTATTTTACTCCTGCTCTTTGTCATCTTTTGTTGGGCTTATGGGGCAATTTTTATCTGCTGCAACTTCTACTGTATAACCAGACAAGCACAGCTTAAATGACTCAGCATAGAGATCCATCTGTAGGTGCAGAAAGGACTAAGCAGACTGATTTGAACTATATAAAGGAGGATCTCTAGGTGCAGGCCTTGTGGAAGCAAGGAGTGCAGAACAGCTAAGGCACAAAGAGTGATGAACAGATAGAAGATTAATACCTTCTGAAAAAGGCATAGAAAGGAAGAAGGGCAAAGATACTTGTGATTCAAAATAAAGCTTATAATACAGTGGGATTTGAATATAAATTGTAAAATAACTGCGTACAAATTTTATCATTAACTACTTGCCATAGGGACACTATTTAAGACAAAGTATCTGGGTCTCTGTGGATATCTTGATTGATATAATAAATTATGAATAAACATTTTCAAACTTTCTCCCAACGGCTTCTAAATTATTGTTCAACCTACAGCATGAAGCACTTCTCACAGCTGAGAAAATGTTATGTGTTATTAAGAAATGTAATTTAATCTGTCCTAGTTGCAAGGACAGAAAAGTCAAGCTGAACAAATATGAAATCACAGGTAAAACAGAAAATGAAAAACTAATGGTGAGAACAAAACTATATATAGCCCAGGAGAAAGAATCATGGTTTAAAATGTTAACTATAAAAACTGAAATTAAGATAGATCACCAATAAGTACTAGAAAAATATGAATTTTCAAACAAACAGAGAGAAAATTAGTACTATGGAAAGAAAAATTACAGAATAAAAAGAAAGCATAAACAAAGTGATTTATTGTTTAAATTAAAATGTGAAGTTCAGAGTTTACTAAAATGTTCAAAGAGTGTGCTGTAATTAATGTTTTAAAATAAATACAAATGGCAACAGATGTATAAAACAATTAGTTCTGAAAAGAAACAGTCTTCATTAAAGACAGAAGACTAGAGCAGCATTTACCAATTGCTTCTTCTTGCATTTTCTGTTGATGTATTTGAAATTCTGCCAAAAAAAAAAAAAAAGGCAGTTAATAAAGGATCTATCGTTTAACATTAAAGAAAAGGTTTGAAAGAAGAGATGAAAAAGACATTGTGTGATTCTAGTCAATACAAGAAAACTTTCCTTCTCATTCATTCCCTCATTACTTTCTCACTATCATCACCTATACCCATTATACAATGCAAACACAAAGTGTATTCTCTCAGAAATATAACAAAGGAAGCCACAAAATGGTTAACTCTGATATTGAAAGTGTAAATTCAGCTGAGATTTCTTCAGAGGAAAAAATTACAAATTACTGATCTTACTTCCATAAAGTTACAACAAACCTTACCTTGAGGATACAGCTCAATTTCTGAATGAATTACACCTTGGGACATAAATGGAAGCCACCTAAGAATAAGAAAGAAAATAAGAAAGCAGGTAGGAATAAATTTTTTCTCCACCATATTACCATATAACTGAATGAACCACATCTTATTTTCATACTGAACACATATAACAGCAAAGGGCCTCTACCTCTAAAATTTTAGTATTTGATCTGATAGATGTTAAAGTAGAAATGATTTGACCCAACAAAGAATTTTATTTGTGCAAATCAAAGAACTGTGTAAGTGTAAAATATACCTGTGTCAGATTAAGAGACTCATGTGGCATGACTGTACTTATTTGTATAACTAAACAGAATATGGCACAGAACATTTTTTTCAGTACTATGGGTTGAGTGCTAAGTATAATTTGTATGTATCTATTGCACTATTTCTTCAAAGCAAAGTTCAGTGTTAAAAACAAAAATGGAACCAAATACTGCCTTCCTTATTCCTCCTACAAATTGAGGACAGATAGATGAGTATGAAAAAGTACAAATTAAGGTAAACATTGGTTAGGTTTCTTAGTCATGTTACTCTAGGCTACAGATAATTTTGAAACCTTTTCATTCAGAACATGGATTACCAACTCTTTTAGCTTCCTTCTGCTTGGTAAAAAATCAGCTGGTTTTCTACAGGAAAAAAAATTCAGCAAGCTTCTGGGCTGTTGGTTTTTATTTACTCGGTCCACTTCCATGGACTCTCCAGGAATGACCTGAACCATTCAGTCTCCTGTGAAGCCTGTTGGGAATCCAGTATAAGCTGGGCAGGATGAGTCCAGAGCGGCTTTTGAAGCTTCCTTATTTTTTATCTTGAAAACATTAGCAGGCCAATTCATACAAGAACTAGTCCCTAAGAAATAAATTTTTTCTTACTAGACAACTACTTATTTATATCACTTCTGCTAAAACCTGACCACACAGGTATCTTCTGCAATCCTAAATGCTAAAAAGTATCAGTCTGTAACTAACAAATATTTCATAACTGAAATCCAGTGAGAGCTGTTGGATGTTCAGAAACTAATATTGGATTTTTAAGTCAGATAAAATGCTGATGTTTCCTTAGGTAAATGAGAAAAAATACAGCATTTTGTTCATGCTCTGGAYCATAAAATATCAATGTAAAATAAAGCTGTGATGCTGAAGATTAATAAATTAGAGAGATTTCTGAAGAGCAAAAACTTCCCCCCTCCTTGAATAGAGCACAGTGTTTCAGCTTTACATTTTGGCCAACATGGAAGCTACCCCTGACCCCCACCACTGACCTATTTTAACCCTTTTTCAGTGGCAGTGTTTCCTTGTAGAAAAGTTAGGAATGAAAAAAACCTCTCTCTGTTTCTTCTTGACAGTGTCTGTCACTGAATAATTTTTGCTGGTCAACATCTGGTGTTAATTATCACAGAATTAATACAGCAAAGTGCCCTGACATGCATTGTTCCTAAGCTGTGTTGCCCTGACATGCATCATCCCTAAGCCGTGTTATCCACTGGAGGACAGCTATGACACCRAGTTGATTTTTCATGACTGAGGTAGGCAGATGGCCTGATTTCTCTGTAGAAATTCCATTAGGAAATTTTACTTATATTTTTTTAGAACGGTAGCAACCACAGCTAGCAACAAAGCTGGTCTGCATCCAAATCTACTCCAGAGAAATCCTCAGTCTTATACTACTATTTAAAAACATGTTACTGATTGAAGAAAGATCTCAGTTTTAGAGAGTTTTATCAAGGTGAGAGAGCATCTTTATTCCTGTTTTTGAGGATGTGACACCAAGAGTTGAAAGAAGCTGTTCAAGGTTATGTAACAAATTCATAAAAATCCAGACAAAATAACTAGGCATCCTGTATTTATTAAATATTATTAATTAAATATTATTAATTCTAGTGCCTTGTCACATGGTCACATTGTTTCTCCACAATTCCTTCATTTCACTCGAATGATGCACTTACCCACAAGATAGACTGCAAAACTGGAAACTCCAAATGTGGGATTACCATAATATTTTCCCAAACATGCAAAATGCAGTATTTATCAATTGACTTTTAAGATGCTTGTTTAATAACTTAAATGGTACAACCACAAAAGAATTCTGACTTTTGGGCATCACATTTGTCTCTCTAGCAGTACTGTTGTTCATAAAGAGAGTGAATGCTACTTCTGGATAGCAAATCTGTTTTCTTTCCCATTTAGAAATAYACTTAATTTAGAACCTTTTTGTGTGCTTTATCTTTCCTTCCTGAATAGGTAAGTCACACTTATAGCACTGATCCTTGTATGATAAGGCTGCACTGTACAACCTAGTAACACAGTCACAATATAAGCATTTAACCTTTGCTATGGACCATATGGCATATTAACTCAAGCAATCTGTTCTGGAACAACACATTTTGTGGATTTCATGAAACTGCAAAATAATCCAAATTTTCCCTGGAAAATTCATACTTAGTACATTGATTGGCATAATACTGTTAATAATACATATTTAAGAATATTGTTGTAAAAACTACCTTTCACAATTGAAAACATATTCCGAGTTGTTCTCAGCTTCTCTGACAATGACTTTATCACAGTACCAATACTGGGACCTGGCATTAGCCTCACAGCGCAACAGCACCTTCTGCAGTTTTCCAAGAGATACAGCTTCCACTTCAAAAGCATTGACCTGGAAGACAGAGGCGACAGCACTCCACAATTTGCCACCGCTAAATCAGTCTGAAAGTTGAAGTATTTTAAAAGCTGACTAACTCTCACAATGTACAAAGATTCCCGTTGTTTTTAATGACAGCTGGACTGTATTCAAAGTGTTTGGATCTGAAAAGGTAAATGTCTTTTGATTATGTATCAGAGTAAATGAGAAAACACAACTCAAATCAGACTGCAGTAATAAGCCAAAACAAATTGGTTTTTCAGCCATCATCCAAAACGCTGCACACAACCCTTCACTATTGTTTCAATACCTCGCCATTTACAATTGTTCTTCTCTAGGTAAGAATGAGTTAAAGCTATTATTTCCTTTGTTGATATTTATTTAAAAAACAGACTKTCTCATCCTTTTCTCTTTTTGGTCTCACCTCCTCTATTTACATTTTATTCTTCTGGAAGAGACTGAACTCTGACATGCCACTTTCCCCTTATTATTCATTTAGGCTGCATGCATATTCATAGGAGCATGAAGCTGATATGGTGAAAGGTTCAGGCTGGTAATTTTCTGTCATGGTAAAAAGCATATAGCTTTCTTTCTCTAAATGTAAGAGTCCAGGTCACACTTCTCAGTAAAAGGAAAATGAAGGAAAGAGCTACATTGGAAAATTCATATCTGTAAAGTTCTCAGTCCTTAGCAAATGGCAGAATTGAGACTGCCTGTGCAACTTTAGCTCTCCCTTGTGTATATGTAATATATGATCACAAGCTATTCTCTCTGAAGGATCCCTGCCTCAAATTGTGCACAGGCAGGACTGCAGCTTTTTAATACTTCTTTTTATCTTCATTATCTTGATGACTCTATGCATTATTTACCACAACCACCCAAACAGTTCAATGAAGCAGAACTGATTTCCCCAGTGACTTCACTTTTGCACTTTTTCCATAGTACCCCAGTTTTCTGCAAACACTGAAATCTATTTTTCAAAAGGCCATCTGCGTAAGATTTCATTTTACCTATATAGTTAAAGTACAGAGATTATTGCCAAAAGCTGTCAAGATGCAAAATAGTTTGGGTGCTCAACTGAGAAACAGAGGGGTTGGTTTATTGGCAGATTTAGCATTTCAAAGAGCTTACTATGTCCAGAGCAGAATTCTCTTTGAACAAACCTCAGTTACAGCTATGGTTGCTCAGAAAAGTTAAACTGGTTAGGCAGCAAAACAGAAGCATACAAAAAGTGGTCACTCAGGGAAGCTTTACTTTAAATGATTTGCCCAATATCATGTAGCATATCTGTAGTAGGGATTAAATGAACTTGTTCAAGTCAGCACTCTACTGCCTCTGTCACAAAATGATATACCCCAGGCCCTGCTCTGCCGCTCCATATAATCGACTGTCTCGTTCACCCATTTCCATAACAAAGTGCACTTTGAGCCACCCCCCTTCGCCCCAGTATAAATAATATGCTGAATTTACTATCAGTCTGGCTAGAATAAATCCCCCTGAAAACTCCACTTAAATTCTGAATTTCAATTGGAATATAACTTTATATCTAATACATTAGTAACGGTATAAAATATATATTTTAAAATAGTATAGATACCTCTGAAGTTTCCCAGTGGGTTATTTTTATGCTTAGCATTTTAGATACTGCTTTTTATTTTGTAATTAAGTATTCCACTAACAGCTTGATACCATTTGTTAGACATACAAGTGTTAATTCTCAATAGCTCACAAAGGAAGAAACAGGCTTAATAGAAGGTCATAAGGCGGCTAGTGGCAGAGCTAAGATTAAATTCAGTAGATCCTGAAATTCAGCCATACACTACTGCAGAAAACCAGGATGATGTGTATTTTACTTATGGAGGAGATCAGAGGTAATTGAAAGAAAAATGAATTTAAATCCGCCCTGCATTAATCACAATATTATACTGTTATACAATAAAAGAAATACATAATGAACGGTGCTACTAAGACCTGAAATCATGGAATGATTTCTGTGCAGTCCTTTGGAATCAGCTGTACTCATTAAACCTTGACAGAATATGTTTCATACTCACAGGCAGCTCTTCTCATCATCCTAGGGGGGTTCTTCATATCATTTTTCTTCCTCTTTTCCTACCTGTGTTTTCACTCATTCTAGTTATTCCTGGATTAGTATAAAATTATTTTCCTTAGTTCTTAAAAATTATTTTTCTTAATCTCTGTGATCTTTTTTATTAGAAACCTGTTAAGACCAGTAAAAGTTACTTAATTATATTTATATGGCTAAGCAAATTATTTTTCAGACTTACCATTCCTCTCTGAAATGTCACTGGTATACCAGATTTATGCAGAAGTCTTAGACCAGAATCTCCTCTTTTTCCATAGATACACAGATAAACTGCAGAATCTGTATCAGCTTGCCCCATGTCACCAGTGTAGACATAAACATGGTATAAAACAACTTCCGGAAACAACCAAAAGAAGAAGAAAGTACATGTGTAATCACAATTCATTTTACTCACCGCTCTAGCTTAATGGAAACAATGCCAGCAAATTTGATTTGCAATTAATTTGCTGGAATATATTCTCCAGAAATCAGTCTACCTATCTGTTTTTAAGATTGCTAAGACTACATTTATGAATATACTACAGGTGGAATATAATTCAGATGACATTAATACTGAAAACCAGGTAACTGATATATATGTAACTGTGCAACTGAAGTACACACATACTTGGATAGATAGGTTTTCCAGCTTCCACTACTGGAATTTCACAGAGAAAATCTCTATCATCACGGTTCTTTGACAACCATGTGTTTGCTGGAAAATTCAGTGTTTTCTTGCTCTTTAGATGTTGCAGTGTCACCTAGAGAAGAAACAATTCCAACTATGACTCAGTTCACTCTTTCCAGTGCTTTGCTTCTCAACAGCAAACCATATTTTTCTATATCTTTTCTTCTATCTCAGAAAACAATAACATGATCAGTAAATATGACATACAAAATTGCAGTATGAAAACATTTTTATTTTGGCCACTACTTTGCAACTTGACTCCTCTCTAGAGAGGATCTTTATTCACACCCATGGTCTTGCAGCTGAAACTGCCAGCCTCTATTCTTTGAATATGCCTTGGACTTTAAAATTATCTTATTCTTGGAACAAACAAATCTGTAATTGAAATTTCCTTCTTTGCCATAAGAAATGTCACCAATTCTGATTTCTGTCAGTGAACCACCTCTRTGTAACACTGTCTGGAGTACTGAAGACTGAAAACTTTCTGGTAAGTGAAATTAGGTGAGACTGAGCTTTTGGAAGATGTGGAAAGATTGACACATTTCTATATTAAAATGAAAACAGGATGAAACTCATCATATATATCCTTCTGAACTTTGGCAAGGAGAGGATATGTTGAAATATTGAATCAATTTGTATTATATTTGGCTCTTCTACAGCAGACCAAAAGACAGCCTGGGTACCAGCACCCTCTATTTATTCCTCTGAGGATAGTTAGAATTCAAATTCTCAAGTTATTTGCCACTGTACCTTATGATATCTGTCTTACTTGTTTCCTATAACAAAAGCTGTCTTTCCTTTCTTTTATGGGAGCAGTTTTTCTTGGTCTTGAATTATACAATGCTTATTACAGTTTTTTCCATAAGCCTTCACTAGCAAAAGGAAATCAGTGCCAAAAATTTGTCTTTCTGCCACTGTGTTCTAAAAGTGCATATAGTATGCATAAGCCTTGCAAACAAAATTATGAAAACAAGTATTCACATTCAAATTCTAACACTTAGGAAATCAGGAAAATATATACCTTTATCTCACTTTTCCAATAAAATATTATTTTAAGTAAAATAAACACTTGTTTTAACATCAAAGCATGTATTTATTCTAACATGAAATACTTTTGCAGCAGTGATTCTTAATCTCTAATGTTTATTGGCAGAGCTCCCCCTGCTGATTCATAACAATCACAAATATTAACTGCTTTGTCAGAAAAACACAGCTTTCAACCCGATTTATTTATTTCTGTGAAAAGAAATATTTGAAATCCCAGAGTTACCCTATGAAATTGGGCCAAAATGTTAAAAAAAAAATTTGTAACCACCAGGATGGAAAGTAGGATTCCTGCAAACATTTGAGCAACTGAAAATTTATACTTACATTCAGTTTTGGTACAGTTACAGTTAAGGTCTTTGGGTTTATGTCAAAATCTGTTATTACTGTGTAATTCTGGTTGTCTAAATCAGGTTTTTTAAGATGAATTAAAGGCTAAAGGATAAGCTTGTGTCTTTTACAGATTCAAAATAAGAAACAGAAGACAAATACTTATGTGCAGTTCTGAAATAAATCTTACATGGGGGTCAGTGTTAGCAAGAATTTAGTATGAATTTAATCTGGTGAACATCCCTAAATATCATGAGAAAAATAGAGTTAAAACAGAAGCAGAAAAGAAAAATTCATTCACCAAATWGAAAAAACTAGCAGCTTCTTTTTCCCTGAAAATGATCATAATTGTGAGCTATGTTTGGGCCAATTAGGACTAGCCTACTCTTAAGCAAACTTTTTTCATTCTTCACAGGTACTTGTCATGGGATAATTGTTGCTCCATTATTTTCAATTTTTCGTAGCTGGAATTTATAGCTAGAATCTCCCTAACACACACTGAAGAGTACAGGGGAGCTTTCAGAAAGCACAACTTGGTAGAACCCATCAATACACTAAAATTGGTATCTATGAACTACATGAATTAGGAATAACTGCAAAATAACGCTACATATTTCCAGTTCTCAGGAGATGGACGGTATCAGTGCTTTTGTCATCTCTAAAGCAACCTAAGAAGACAAAGCARTAAGAACATATCACAATCAGCATTTTTTGATTTATGAAGCTGTGGCTTCATGAAAAGATGGGCTTTTAGTTCATATAAAAATTATGAAAGCAGAAAAAAAATCACCATAAAAAAATCTCACCCTTTGTAAGTTCCACTCTGATTGTTCATTCAGTAATTCATCAAGTTCAATTCTTATCTTGTAGATATTCCCAATGCTTTTTATTTTAACCTGAATGAAGCCAGAACAATACAACATATAACTACAGACAAAAATATATATAACTTACACTTTGAACTTGTGCAGTAGAGGCTGTATGCTGATTAAGTAAGGCCACGCCTTGCAAACTAACACTGTATCCAATTCATGATTAAAAGACATTTCAGTCTCAGTCTCCCACACGTATGGAAGAAGCAGCATCCTAATGGCCAGCACAGGCCTATGAATTCTATGCTTAAAACTGTTACAGCCTTCAGGACATCTTGCAAAAAAAAAAAAACAAAAAAAACAAAAAAACAACCGTAAACATTACCCTTCCTGTATATTCAATCACCACATGTGAAATAACTCAGAAATCCAGTTCTCATTTATGCACAAACCCCATCTGCCCTGTATTTCTATATTTTGCCATTCATTCAATTCAGGCTATATTTCTGGAAAAAATATAGCTACATCACATGTGGAAAAAAARAAAGATACATAAAACTGCATCTTTATCTTTGCAATTGTTTCCAGATTTCTCTGAACCACTGTAGTATGTGAGTATACAGGAACAGTGCACAACATTTGATTGGCAGCTTTTGGATTATAGGATCCAGAAAAGAGACTGCTTCTGTTTTGTCYAAGCAGATTTCTGTCTGAGCCCCAGTTTGACCAGATTATAGCCTAGTGAAATCACAATGCTTGCCAGGGAAATGATTTGGCAGATATTTGAACTCTTCAAAGTTTGAAAAGCAAAAAAAGTTGGTGAGGGCCATGCATGAGAGAAATGTGGAATACAAAATTAAATCCACTAAACCACAGGTCACAAATCTTTCATAATGCAGTACAGCAACATGACCACAAACTCTAGTATGTCAAAGTGAAGGATATAAAACTTTTGGAGACCTTAAAGAATAAGCTCTCAAAAGCTGGCAGAACACCTGCAAAACTTTGAAAATCACTACTATCTTCACTTTCTGACTATGATTTGCATTCATTTGCACTTTCTTTGCATTTTCAAGCATTATATGTGCTTTTACTTATGAAGTCTACTCTATGCAACCCTGTGCTACCCCACTTATCTGGGGTTTATTTGAAGTTTAACCATTATTTAAAGCGAGCATAAATCATTTTAGAACATTTATAATGTACTGCTAGGAAAGCAAAAGTAAGTGCGTTATCATATTATTTCTCAAATAATAATTCTATTAATAAAAGGTTGGTAACAGCCTATTCCACTCCATCATTTACATCCAAAAAAGYTATTTACACTGTACAAAAATTATTTTCTTTTCATTCTCTCAGAAACACCTACTAGTATATATCCACTCATTCTTTACCTTCATTAATAAAAAGCCCGCTTCTCTTTTCAGAGGTCAGAATTACCTCAGTTCCTATATCAGCTTTTAGCTGTCTCTTTGTGCCTTTGTATAACAAACTTTTATGTTATAGTCACAGTGTTACCATGCTTTAGTCAAAGATTTCTAGAAGCAGACAACTTTTACCCTTGATTTCCCTAACATTGGAATGCACTCARTAAATCACAATGGTTGTTTGAGAAAGAATCTGAGGAATTCACACCTGTATTTATATTGGTATAGTTGCTACATCGACCTGAATTCCATTAACAAAATAAATGTTAACTCCAGGCTTGCAACACTGATGTGACAATATGGTTCCTGCCTTTTCCATCTGCTTAAGGAAATAGCTTTGTTCTGTGGAGTCAGAATCTGATATCCTTGCTTATGCTGCATAATATTTCTCTCTATAAGTAGTCTTGTTAGAGGTAACCTGGAGACTTTGGGATTAAAGCAGTCATAAAGTAAGGGCATGTATACAGCTTGACTGAAAAAACAAACTATTGTCATTTCCCACATTTCACAAACACACACACACACTTCTCAAGTAATATGAGATACTGTCTTCTTATTCACAGAGCTGGTGTTCACTGAATATACAGTGCTGTCATGTTGTCTGTTTATTCTAATGAATCCCTCTTTAGGCTTTTGGTTTAAAAAAAAGTTACATGATCATTTCATGTATCAATACAAAACATAAATGTACTGAACTTTGTCAGAATGCAAAGAGTGACTTCTGCCTAAAACAAGCAGAAATCTCCTAGAAGAAACCCCCTGGTATCCTTCTTGATTTTTCTCATGCACAGTCTTAGAAAGGATTAAATAGACAATGACTACTTACATGGGTAAGGTAAGACAGGGAAGGCCACATATGAATGGTTTTCATTTCTCAAGATAGTTCTACTCAAATTTTTCATAGTTGTACATACTGCTGMTGAAGTAAAAAGTTAAAGAAAACTGACCTCCAAATTGCCTGATTATTACAGGCTTTCAGAAGCTGTTTTCTTCCTAGAACAACTGTCCAGAACTATGATTGATTACTTTAAAAAATAAAATTTGTTATCTTCTGCTCTAGAAAATATCAGTGAAACCATATCAAGCTCAAAGATGTAAATGATAAAAAGAAGATGTAATTTTTTTTTAAGTCTTGCATTCCTATCCTCATTTCAAGACTTATCCTGCTAAACAAGTACAGGATAAAGTTTAAAGGGAAAAAAAGAAGAGCTCTTACTCATAGGCTTTTTCTTTGTGGATTTATCTACTGCAGACTAAAGGGTGAAAAGCACTTTGGTGACATTTGCTGTTTCATGCCTGAAAGCAATAGTGTCAGTGTGATGTAAAGAATCTTAGTAGTAGCCACAGGTGCTGAGAGAAAGATTCTGCTCTCTCACAAGATCAATATCCACAGCGCACAGGCATAATGGGCAATATCTATTTTAGAGAAGAAAAATTGGTCCATCTCTTAAAAACGTATGGATTAACATTGCAAACATGCCATTACCCAATGTTGCTTATAAATTATTCACTGATTAGAAGAACAGGATTCCCTGTGGATCATAATATATAGCCTACGTGCTTAGAAAATGAACATTACAGTTGGTTATCTTCCTGCCTATGCCCTATTCATAGAGAGTATTATTATTAAAATTATTGATAGTAACAATCTTGGCTTGTGCCAACATTGTATTAGAAGAGTTGATGAAAGCAGAAAAAAATTTGCACAAAATGTGAAAAATATAACTTCTTCTTCAGTTAGCTGAAGACAGCAATGTGTTACATGCATCTCAGACAGAAAGATTTAAGCAGAACAGAAGTTTTAGCCCCTTTGGTAATTTCCTCTCAGCCTACCTAGACATAATTTCCTTTTTACAATAGAGGTGGGATTATTCTTAAATAATAGCAGAATTCTTTGTGTTTTCRTGACATGATAACATGTAGGTATTATTGGGCTTTTAGTAATTCCATAGGTAAAGCTTCTGGCATTTCAGCTGTTTATAATATGGCAGCTGAAAAAAGGGTTTTCTTCCTTAACTGAACCAGTTCCACAGTATACATTCTATAGTATGCTCTGAAAACTGTATGCACGAAGATTTCATTAGTAAAGAAAGATCCCTAAATGATATACAAGTCTTACATCAGACATGGTTTGTTTAGGAGCGGATAGTTTCTAAAGCTAGTTTCAAATCAATTACCTTGAAGAAATCAATTTACTCCCGCAGTTGTCCCATTTGGCCTACTATACGAGGGAGAGGGTGTTAYAAGAAAGAGCATTTCCTCTGTTGCTAACTATATGCACCAAGCTGATTTAATGCAGAATTCATAGAGATTAGAGATTTATTGTAAATAAATTGTAAAAAAAACGGATCTAGTTGAAGATGTCCCTGCCCATGGCAGGGGGGTTGGACTAGATGACCTTTAAAGGTCCCTTCCAACCCAAACTGTTCTATGATTCTATTGTATGCAGTAAACATAGGAGAAAAACATTTTTTCTTTTCACATGAGAGAATAATCTTTGGAAAGGTACACATTAAAATAATGCTCTTAGCCTTCATTAGCTACCTGAAATTCATCCTCCTGCCTGGGAAGAAACAGCTGCTTTCTGTTGTCCTTGCCAAGAGTTATTGGTCCAGCTACTCCTCTGTCTCCATATATCCAGAGAACGACGGTTGCTTCAGTTCCTGCATTTCCTGTCAGCATTGACACTTTCCATTCATCATCTGAAGGAAGGGGACACTCACCACCTTGGGGATTTCTCATTTCCTCTGTGAAATACAGAACATTAGTGGGAGATAAAAATCGACATGAAACTGCCAGTCRCTGTTGTAACTTCAGCACATAAGGAGACCATAACAGAGAGGGGATTGTATTTTTTCATGGCAAGTGAGATAGTTTGAAAAGATTGATTYATGTTTCTTGTCTAGACCAAAATGTGCTGATTAGTTGAGCTACAAGAATCAACTGGAAAAGAACAAGTMTCTCTCACATGCAGTATCATCATATTATTCTTTATATATATTCTGGTGTAGAGTAAGGATGCTATGATGCAGAACTATGGCCATTAAATCGACATTTCTGGTTCCTTAGCCTGACATTTAGAAATGAGTAGAATTACTCGTAAATACTCCTCTAATGCCTTGTGTTGGGACATTGGTAGCAGAATCACGTCTGAGAATAGAGACAATTTTCATTTCAAATGAAAAAAATGATTCAGGAAATTAACTTCCTTCAAGTTAAATATTAATTAAATACTGTAAAATACTCAAAAAAGAGCACAATATATCCTTGCCCAACCATACTTATGCATACAGTGCCAGCATTTGGGCTAAGGCAGGTTCTGCATGAATGAGACAATAGCAGCACAGTACCACTTTATGAATAAATTTTACAGCTTTAATGGCTGAGCAAGTACAATTTTGGAAAACATATATTTCACTTTAGAATAGCACCTAGTGATCTTTCATCTACCCTTAAGAGGGAAAATAAATAAATAAATAAATAAATAAATRTATGCAAAGATGTCAAATGGCAGCTCTGCACACAAGATATGAAAAAATAGACTCTCTTGGGATGAAGGAATTTAGTTTTGTGTATTCTAATCAAAGTGGAGTTTACAAACATCAGATGTCTGGAACACTACTTTTCAATAATGGGACCACTGACCATGAAGTCCTCTCCAAAAGAGGGAGTCCTTGCCCCCAAGAATTTATAATCTGTTCTGACACAAGAGGCAGATATAAACCCTAAATTTGAAAATATGAGCAAATGCATTGTTTATATACTGTGTCCTGCAGGGGCTCCCAAACTGCTCTTCAGGAGGCCTTTTCATGCGACCGCAAAGAGACTTTTTAATATGCTAACCATAATGAATATAATCTGTGCTGCAGATTAATTTTCTTTTGTATGCCCCAGCTCATTCTTCATCCATTAAGTAGCTTTCTATGAACCAAGCTTTTGGAGGCCAGAGGCTCCAAACACGTAATGGAATTCACTTACAATTTTGCAGAATTCATAAATAGCTACTGATACGGATTTGTTGAAGAATTCCCAATGCATCACTATGTATGTTACTGCTGCGCTACATACCTTGCTATGAGAGCCCTTTGCTTTTTTATTTGCTTGATTAAAACACTGTACTGGGTTTCTCTGGGATGGAGTTTYTCCCTTCACTTATTAAACTGCCTTTACATCAAAGGGAAAAAAAAACCAAACCCAAACACCACAACCTAAAAAAAAAACCCAAACCAAACAGAAAAACAAGTGATGCAAAAGCAATCAMTCACCACCAGCAGAATGATGCCCAGCTAGTCCCCGAGGAATGATTACTTTGGAAAAACTCCTCTCCAGTTTTATTGCTGAGCATGACAATATATGGTATGGAGTATCTCTTTGGTCAGCTGGGGTCAGCTGTCCTGGCTATGTCCCCCCCAGCCTCTTGCTATTGTCCCCCCAGCATACTCGCTGTGAGTACAGAGTGAGAAACAGAGGTGGACTCAGTGCTGTGCAAGCACTGCTCAGCAACAGCTAAAACATCGGTGTGTTATCAACACTGCTTTTGTCACCAGGCTAAAACACAGCATGAGACAGACTGCTATGAAGAAAATTAAGTCCATCCCAGTCAAGCTCAGTACAAATACTAAACAAAATAAAGCAATAGCTATGACAGAAATTTGCAAAATTTATCTGACTGTGCTTTGTTGCTAGCATTAAAATATAAGTTTGAAGGCAAAGTGAAAAACAGTTTTGAATCCTTGAGACTTGCTTCTTAATAAACTTTTATGAGCAACAAATTCCACATCCTGCTGAAACATCGCTGAAGCAAATTGGGTAAGTGAAGAAGGATCGATTCAATACTGAGACATGATCTTCCTTTTAAATTTCCTCAAATGTCACTTTTATGATATTAAATAAATGCTTTTTTTCTTAGAAGTTGTACTCAAAAGGAATTACATAGTTGCTTGGATCATCAGGTTGTCCTATAGGTTAAATCAACATAGTAACTAAAGGASTGAACCTGAATTATGATCCACTAGCATTGAACTCTTAACTGATGTGAAATAATTGCACAAGGAATTGCAAATGAATCAGGATCCAGTATGAAGTTCTATAATAAATAAGGACTAACTTCTGGAATCAGGGGAAATTTCAGCCCTGGTAAAGATTCTAAAATTTGGTTAATCAATTTTTAAGAAATTCAGAATTGTAGTAGTATGACTTTTACAGCAGTGCTTCTAACAGTAGTACTATGACTTTGGAATGGTTATAGTAATTTAGAAATAGGCAATAGTGTCATAATAATTGCTGGTTTTATTGTATTCATCATGACTGAGAGCAAGTTATTCTGAAAGAAAAGAGAAAATCCACACACCAAAAATTAAGCAAAAGGCAAACATCTCATGTTTACCTGAATAAAAACTTAATTACGCTTGTCTTTCAGTGATTGAAATAACAGAACTAYAGCAAAGTAGTTGCTTTGGTATAATAAATATTTTTGAGAACTTGACTATATAACTTTCTGTAACTGTAGTTACCTAGCTCCTCACCTGTAAGTCTGAAAGCTAGAGTTCCTTCCAGCTATCTAAAACCACATTTTTCTTACAGCGAAGAGATGAAAATTTTCACGAAATGCACAGGTATTCAAGAAGCATAAGGAATCCCAGGCTGCTACGTATGCTTAGCACAAGAATTCCATACTCAGGCTATTGCTACCCAAAGCAGCTACTGCAACCTCAAACTACTACCTCTTGAAAACAATTATAATGCACAAACAATTCACAGGCTTGGAATGCTTTTTGCCTTGTAATTTACTGGCCCTTCTTACAAATGGAAATCAGTGGCATTGATTTGCTACATGCTAAAAATATTCCAGTCTGAAAAGAGGATTTGATGGTTACCCTGCATTAGTCATGGGAGTTTACATACTTCATGACACCATGCTGTAAATCTATTGTGACAAAAATTCATTCTGATAGGCCTGCACGAGAATGATGAAGTCACAATTCTTCACACAGTTTCATAAAAATAACTTTTTTTTTAATTTACTTATCCTAAATCAAAAGCAAAAAGAAAATTATCTTGTCCCAGAAGATCATATGATTGAGTGACACTTTTGAAATGAACCATCAGAAAAATTAATCTCTAGAGCAGAAGCTTGGACAATAAAGTTGATGCATTTTTATTACACCTTTTTGTATCATCATTTCCAATGTAAACCAAATGGAAATGAGATCAGATTTTATTTGTATCTTATTTTCTCTTGTAAATAAAATATATTAAAAATTAATAGTAACTAACAGTATTCCAGGCATACAGGAAAGGAACGTGGAGGGTATAGAAATCATTTATCAGAGATACAATTTGTTAATATCAAACCACAAAGATGTTCTTAACATCACAGACTGCGTTTGTGTCATGGAAGCTAATGACATCTCTCCCCTTGCTTTCACTGGCACACACAGGCAYGTTTTCATCATTGAAATTTAAACATGATTTGAGAAACACAAGGAACAAGCAAAGACGAAATCCGCAGTACCAAGTCATTTGGGAAATCCCATAAGATTCTTGCATGYTCGCTAGTTGGTACATAATATCACACAAGTCTATATTTTCAGCAGGGCTGTCGATTTTGGCTTGCTTTTTCAACTGGTAATGGAAGACTAAAAAGGGTTTTAAAAAACCCCACAATTTTTGGTTTAAGTTTTTAGTGTCTTCTGCTTCATCTCCTTTATCCCTAGACTTTGTGGTCCTCTAACCATATATATATTATTTCCCTTCTGTTTTGGGCAGCACATTTGATCACTCTTGAGTCTATGACATGGTGTCTTGCATGCGTTTTAGCTGACTTGTCTCTGACACTCACTCTAATATCTAATATCCTGTGAGATGTTAAGTAGAAGCTGGGACCTGCCATCATCCTTGTACAGTGAAAGAAGTTTCCTGAGGAACAGAGAACTCACACTGCAACAGGAGAAGCCCCAACTGCTGTAGCACAGTTTTCAGTTTAATTAATCCTAAATCAATTATTATTTGTGAAAACAACCACCAAAACACAGCTACCGGTTAGCAGACACAGATGTAAAAAAGATGGCCTGGTCAGCCTAAGGGTTAATCTGCTCTGAGTTTGGATGCTAAGTATACTGCTGGATTGTATACTTAATACAAACATCACCCTTTTTTGAATGTTAACTGGGAGTGAAAAAAGCAAATGAGTATTTAATGAATATCAGTTTAAAAATTAAGGCTCACCTCTACATGTCAAAAGTCAGTTACCTTTAAAGTGTTCTAAGTGAAAATATCTTACCAAAAATGAGCATTTTCTTTGAAGGGCAGAGTAACTTTGATATTTCTATTCTTTTTGCATAAGCAGAGTCCACATTTATGAATGTCAGAAATACCTCTTACAAAGTGCTATAGACTCCATGTAACCAATTTCATGGCAGATATTGCTTCTATAAAAGGATCCTTTGTATCCAACCCTAAAAACATCCAGCTTCTTTGAAAACAGGTTTGATGGCTTGTGTATTGTTGCCATGGGTTTCAGATACAGCATATCTCACCACTTGCTGACAACCCACAACACTTTGGGAAGGCTTTGTGATATAATGATACAACATGAAGTCTGATAGATTAGAAATGGAAAGTGGGTGTTTTGAGCTAAGAATGGAAACAACATTGCCAGAAACAATTATCAGTAATTAATAATAATCCACACCTATGCTTTGAATTTAACCAGGATACTTTGGTTCAACTGAATTTATTTAAAATCCTTCCTGATACTTCACGTTATACCCTATGAACAAGTATGCCATATTTGATGTCTTGTTCCCATTGCCAGACTTTTCATGTACACTTTGAAATAGCAGTCTGAGGACCAAGCTCAAAACCAAATCAGCAACCCACCTGAATTATTTGCTACATGAATGCCTTTGGGACTACCTCTAGCCGACTAAGTATGTCTCCTGTAGTGGAAGCTCTAATATAATCTTGTCTTTAAAGCTTACTCAAGGTAACAGATATTTTTCCACCATGTGAATGTGCCTCAATGTGCTGTGTGGAGCTCAGTAGTTTCCATTTATCCCATCTGCTTTTCATGGCGATGTGACACAATTCACGCTGTGCAGACAGGGTCCTTGGGTACATTGAAATAAGAGAGAGGCAGGAAGCAAACATGATCATCCCCACTCCTTAAAAGATGTATCATTCCCTGTTTTGTTTAGTTCCTTAGTCACACTTTCTTTGGTTATTAGGATGCTGAATATTCCTGTAAAATTTYTGAGCCGGAGAAATCATTGTCTTAGATCATTTATGCAACTTCKGTAGCTAAAGAAGAAAGTGGTTGTTTATTCTGGTAAAACACATCTGGTAGACTATCACTCTAGAAGCATGACCAGAACATTGTTTATCTATTCCTACCTGCCTAAACATAGGTATAAAGCTAGCATGCAGTGCACCAAAACCTTACTCTTTCCCGCAGTGAATCATAAAGCAGAAAACATAAGTGTGAGAGACAGCATAAATGAGAAATATTCCATTACTTTCAGTGAGCTTTGGATTGGGCTCTGTATCATATCAATCTCTTAATTTCCACAGAAATAGTCCTTATGATAGATGGCTAGTTACTTTAAAAAAAAAAGGTAATGTGAAATTATTCAACAGTTACATGATGATTGTTGCCTTATCAATAAACCGCATTCCAATGCCCTTTTAAAAAATAATAACCTATAATATGTTTTATGTTGCATGTATGCATGCATAAGTCAATAGTCTAGAAAAGTTATTCATTGTCCTTCCTGAGGTAAGTCACTGCAAACGTGCATGGAGGGCAGACATAACACAATGCTATATCACAACTAGTTTGTAAACTGTTGCTTACTTGAGGGTAGAAAAGTTGAAAGGCTTTGAGATACTGGCTTCTGGGCTTTTGCTGATTGGAGTTGAGATTCTCTAAAGTCTTTCTTCTCTTGATTGGGTGCTGCAGATGTTCCCATAGGCTCTTCCCGGCCAACTAAAAGAATGAAATGTAAATTCTGTCACTAGCTACAAATCATTTGCTTTTTMTTGCTTGGAAGCTTCCCATATGTTCAGCGACAAACAGTAATAACAGATCTCACAACTATTCAACACGGTGGACATCAAAATCTTTTCTCTATGTATTGCACAGCCACTAGCTATTATTAGATTTTATTGTTAGCAGCATGCCACAAAAAGTGGAAAATATCTGGCATACCAATAAAAGTCCATTTACTGCTTTGAAAATCTAAGTAACAATTTAACATTGATGTATGAATAAAATGACTTGTTAAAATGTAGTTTTCCCCAAGATAAGCTTCTCCACCCCCCYGATGTTTCCTTTAAGAGTGGGAATGCTGAAATTAAAACTGCTAGAGGAYATTTCTGATAATATGAAGTGGCAAATAGACAATCTTGGTTGCTCTCATAGAAAATATTAGCTCCTTTTATCTTCCTTTTACTGAGTAACAAGGATTCAGGAGAACTCAAGCCTGTAATGAAGTAACATTTAGCTTTATTTTAATGGCATCAGTAAGCCCTGCTTTGTTGAGAATTTCCATTGAAAACCCTGCTCTTCCAAAAAGTAACAAAGGAAAATACTTTCCTCATTTCTAAAAGGACACAGTGACCAAACTATTCTTGTCACCTTGCAGCAAGTAGGGACTGAATAGTAGGGATGCCATTACAGTGACGTTCATAATGCTTCTGTATGTCTCGGTCACAATATACACAGAACAATTAATAATAACACTGGTTGTATGTTTTGATACTTTCCCTTTGTTGGACAAAACATTCAGGATGACCTGTTCCACTTGTGTCCGGCAAAAATCTGACCGAATTCTCAATTTTGAACTGATGGCCACTTCAGCATTTTCATGAGATGTTTCATTTCTTGATCTCTGTGACTATGTCCACCAGATAAGAATACAAGTACTGTAATTCCACTGTTTTCTGAAGTTATAATCCAAGTCAGCTGGCTATGTTTGGTAACCAATTGTTCACCAAATTAAAAATTTCATTCTCCTGAAGGAGAAGAGACAAGCAGACAATCCAGTGATGGTGATCCCAGAGTGTGCTGAGAGCTAACTTCTGAGTCTTGGCTAGTTGACCAGAACAGGTCAACCCCCTAGTGAGGGAGCTTTCTGACTGCAACAGCTCTCAAATCTGACTATGGGACAGAAGAATCACATAATCAATATACTAGTGGGGGAAGTACAATGTATTTCACACCATTAAAAAAGAAACTGAACACTGCCAAGCAGGCCCTCTCTACAGTCTACTACTTTCCCTATAAAATCAGGAAAGACTGTGGTGTAGCTGGCAGCATACCACATCTCCCAGGCTTCCATAATCTGTGGCCAGAATGGGGAATAGACCCCGGAAGTCAGCTCCATATCTAACTTGTCACCTGTTTCATTCTTATGCTCAAAAGTTTATTTGTTCAGTAAAAAAATAGATTTCTTCTGCTTCATTTATTGTTACAAAAAGAAAGAAATGAAGAAAGATTATCTAGCTACATAGGAGAAATTAAGTGTGGGCACAATAAACTTTTCATCTTTAAAATTACTGAAACACAACAAAGGAAATGGTGTCAATCTAGCTTTTACACTTTTGCTTTGAATTTGTCATTCAGAAACACTAATCACTAAAGCAAACTGTAGAATATTAAGAAATTACATACATTTGATGACCTGTGGGTAGAAAAAAATGTTTCTCTCTCCAGTGTTAAAGACTGGCTTAGTCTGGCCATCCGGCAGGAGACCAACATATATCCCTTTATTTTGCACTGATTCTAGACTTACAGATCCAGTTTCCAAATTCTTCTCAATTTTAAAGTGACAGTATTCATCACCTGTGCCCTAGGAAATTGAAAACAGAAATGTGAATTCAACAATTGAATTGACGTAGCTAGGCAAGTTGGATGTTTCTTAAGACTTAAATATTACTAGCTTCTAATAACATTTCTGATTAACTTTAGGTTCTTCACAATGTCCTACATTATTACACACACAAACATATCTTGGCCTTGCTTATTCCTTTGTGAACAGAAAGACCGATCACATCATTTGAGTAAGTGAAAGATCGCATACGAAAGCATTCCGATTTCTGTTAGGATTTAGGCAAAGTCTAGGATATATTCAAAGGAGTTTCCCACTTAATCAACTTACACCTTAATTATTAATTAATGGGTTTTATCATCAATTTATTTAGACTCAATACCACTGTAAACTCCTGAACATGTTTGTGCTCTGCCACATTCAAAACAATTATATCAGTTCATATCAGCAGACAAACATATGATTAGTAAACATTGAGTTTAATGAGYAAATACTAATGTTTCATTCTCTTTTTCGCTCTCAAATGTAAATCTGCAATAGTTGCACTCCTAGCAGGTGGAGAATATTACAGGTCCAAAAATCAGAATATTTCAACCATCCCCCAAGCCTAGTTTTATTACTAAATATACAGGCCACTGGTGAGGTATTTCAAGAATAAACTCTATGTGGTTGCCTGATGAAGAAAAAAAATCAGGTTCTTCATTTCAGACAAAACAGAATCATTTGTAAAAGCTAGGATGCCAACATCACTTCAACATCTTCCAAACTCACACCAGTATAACTGTGATTGTTTAACAAAAATCAAATTAACACAACAGAATCTTGACAGAGAGTCATCAGCTATCTAGCAAAAAATAGATTTTAACTACATCCACATTCTCAATAGTTTAAAAATATAATCAGACCTTTACAATCAAGTGTCAAATAGACATGACAGCTTCTCTTGCTATATTTTTCTATCTTTTCTTGGGCAAATAAAGGAAAAGATCTGAAAAAATTTAAATCTCAACAATGTTTTATCCCATTTTTATCCAAGCAAGTAAAAAAAAAATCCTCTGCTATCACTGACAATTTACTCAAACTATCTGCAGAGGGAAATGCAAAAAAGAACTGCTTACTGTTCCATTACACTGGTCATCTTTGATCTTCAGGTACATTCTTGGGTTTCTCACACTTTCAAACATGCAGACTCCAGAACCAATTTTATGCACCTTCCAGTAGGATTCCTGCTGCTGCTGACCTGCTCCACTGCAGCTCCCATCAGGTCTAAGGGACAGAGCCTGGCAGAGACTTGTGTTGAGCAGAATGATGGCACCATGGTGAAACACACCCTTCAGATCAGAGACAAGAAGTCCTTTGTGAATAGCACAGCTTTTCTCCATATTAAACTTTGACACTTCTATTGTTCATACTGATTTATTTTAAGCGCTTATTAATGCATTTCCATGTATAAAATGTACATGAGTAAGTCCCAAATAATTCAAGTATACCTCCAGCCTTTGCATATTTGCTGCTTTCTGTGTAGACACTAACCTGGATAGTGGAAATCCTTCCCTACTCCGCAGCTTCCCTGCTTTTTATTCTTCAGCAGTGCAGCACAACATCCAGAGCACAAGGAGTGTGGCAAGTTAAGGGACTTGTTCTCTTTTCAAAGTAAGTAATTTCCCATGCAGCTCTCTTGTATGTACCTATCTTCCTACTTTTCGAAGGTTTACTAAAACTTTTAGAGATGCATCTTTTCTGTGTAACAGCCCACCCTATTTGCATATACCAGCTGCAGTATCGGCATCGCTCACCCCAGGAGTGCAGTAAAGGAAAACTTCTCAAGTGCCGCCTACCTGTTAAGCTGTAGTTTAGCTCCACCTGGTGGAAGAGGATCACTTTTAGCTTGCAATCCTCTGACATTTGATTAGATACAATCTGCTTTATAACAGTAAATTTTAGAAGAGTCGTCTTAATTTCCCTCTGCCCACTTTACCTTGACATGCACAACAAATTCTTTGGAAAGTCCAGCATATCCTGTTGTTTCATCAGCTACTTTGCCTTGAAGATTGAACGTAACAGTGTGACCTGGGTTCCTGGCTGACTCAAGAATGGCACAACCATTTGGTTGAAGGTGAACAGAGAGCTCACAGCAAGTCTTGTCTTTGCTCTAACAAAGTCAAAGTAGGAATAATAAATTATATGAGCTACTAGATATGGCAAAATCCAGAACAGAGAGTATCACGATATAGTTTCTGTATTGTTCAAGTTTCCAGAATATTACCAGTCTAGCATGAAAATGTCTTTCTATTTTTCAGATTTGCAGTCCTGATACCAAAGTCCTAAAATTGTGGACTCTGGAATTTCAAAGCACAGAAACAGTTCATCTTAAGATGCCATAAATCTGAGGATAACATGAAAGATACCTGGGTGCCTCAATCAGAGAGAGAGTTAGAGTCTCAGCCTACAAATGCAGCAAAGCAGCTTGGAGTATAAAATTGACGTAGACAGGAAATGAACTACAGCAACTCTCTGCCACCAGCCCTCCTTCATTTGCCTCAGTGTTTCTCATTTACTTACACTGTTCTCGCAGAACACACTTAAGGAGTCAGAAGTTTTACATAAAAGACTACAGCAACACACTATCCATGCTTGTCTGTTCAGGTTTGCAGACTGTGTGATCCCGTTGTATAAAAGACACAATATACAAAATACATATTTAAATATTTTATCAACTCCATCATCATTTTCATATTTAAATAAAACTAGGATTTTAATATATGTAAAATGCTAATAATTAACCCGATAATTTAAAAGACTTCGGGCTTACATCATCTAACATATTTCCAGCATTTTTAAGACGTCAAAGAATCAATATTTCTAAGGAAAATTTTCATTTCCAAGGCACTACCTTCTGAAGAAAAAAAGCTTCATACTCAAAAAACCTGTCTATCATCAGATTCAATATACTTCTTAAAGTAAAGGAAAAATTGTATCTTCATTCCAGGGACCCCCAAAAGTTTTAAATGACAGCATTTTTCACATTCCCTGGGAAAAGGAACGTCTTCCACAACYGAAAATAAGAAAATTGAGATCTAGATTTTCTATAGGTTGCTCAAACTCATAAAGCATGTCAGTAGCAAAGCAGAAAAGAGAAAGTTCAAATTTAAGTATCCAGTTAATAACCTCTCTGTAGTAAGATATACTGCAATGTGACAGACTGCAAGGGGTYCTCTATCAGAATTACACTAATGAATGTGAAAACTAGGAAGTCTTGCAAAGAGGTCTCACAGTTTGCCTTGCAGCCTGACACTATCCCCATTGAGAAATCTAACTCTACTGAAAGTACTCTATTCCCACTAATGCCAATGCAAATCATGTAAAATAGGAATAGGACCAGCTTTGACTATGAAATTATTCACTGGATAAATAAGGGGAAGAACTCAAAAAAGTGAAAGGGAAACAGCTTCTTCCCTCACCAKTAGAAGAGTTTCATCAGAAAGAACTAATTTCTACAACTCCATTTGCCTATGTGTATACTGCAAGTGCTGAGGAAGAAAGGCAACAGTAAGACTTTGAAGATGGGATGAAACAAATCAAAATGGATCAAAACAAATCTGGAATATTTCAGTTGGCTTATGGCAGGTGTGTTACTTAAAAAAAGACACAAAGGAAAAATCGGCATTTAAAATCAATCCTTAGAATTTGTACTTACCCAAAAAGACAAAATCATAGAATCATATAATAGTTTGGGTTGGAAAGGACCTTTAAAGGTCATCTAGTCCAACCCCCCTGCCATGGTGGGCAGGGACATCTTCAACTAGATCAGCTTGCTCAGAGCCCCGTCCAACCTGACCTTGAATGTTTCCAGGGATGGGGCATCTACCACCTCTCCGGGCAACCTGTGCCAGTGTYTCACCACTCTCAGCATAAAAAATGTCTTCCTTRTATCTAGTCTRAATCTACCCTCTTTTAGTTTAAAGCCATTCCCCCTTGTCCTGTTGCAACAGGGCCTGCTAAAAAGTCTCTCCACATCTTTCTTATAAGCCCCCTTTAAGTACTGATAGGCTGCAATAAGGTCTCCCCGAAGCCTTGTCTTTTCCAGGCTGAACAACCCCAACTCTCTCRGCCTTTCTTCATAGGAGAGGCGTTCCATCCCCCTGATCATTTTTGTGACCCTCCTCTBGACCTGCTCCAACAGGTCCATGTCTTTCTTGTGCTGAGGGCTCCAGAGCTGGAGGCAGTACTCCAGGTGGGGTCTCACCAGAGCAGAGTAGAGGGGCAGAATCACCTCCCTCGACCTGCTSGCCACGCTTCTTTGGATGCAGCCCAGGRWACRGTTGGCCTTCTGGGCTGYKAGYGCACATTGCTGGCTCATGTCCAGCTTTTCATCCACCAGTACCCCCAAGTCCTTCTTGGCAGGGCTGCTCTCAAACCCTTCATCCCCCAGCCTGTATTGATCCCAGGGGTTGCCCCGACTCAGGTGCAGGGCCTTGCACTTGGCCTTGTTGAACCTCATGAGGTTCACATAGGCCCACTTCTCCAGCTTGTCCAGGTCCCTCTGGATGGCATCCCGTCCCTCAGGCATGTCAACAAGATATGAGGGCATTCCAGGTACCTTGTCAACATGTGGCAAGCCAATATAAATTACAGCTTGGAATGGCCTGGTATTCCTGCGTCAAATCATTTAGTCTATTAAAAAATCCTACCAAAGAGTAAAAAGTAAACTGTGAGAAAACAGAAAAAGCCCTACGTCTAAATTTGCCTATTCATTGGCAATTTCCTGGGTTCAGTTCTGTAATTCTTAGCTCTTTATCTGACTGGAAGCACAATTATTAGACAGATTAAAACCAGCATTATTTTTAATCAGATAATGAAATGTAATTATGAAGCAGAAATCAGTAACAGCATTTCCTACCTTTCCAATTACATGGCCATTGACAAGAGCAAGAGCAAGACGTGGCATCTGATGACTGCTGAATATACATATATTTCTCCCTTTGACATTTACATCAAAAAGACCTAAGAGTTAACGGAAAAAAATGTTAGAAGTATGAGAGTATATTAGTTCATATTTGCATTTAATTACAATTGATGATTTATCATTTTCATGGGAAAAGAAYGAATCAAGTGTTTAATTCAACAGTTTGACCTCTCTGATCAATGAATCCCCTCATTTCTTCAGAAAAGGGCATCTAGAGACTACCGTCTACTTCACTGCCTTGAGAAGAAAAACCTTGAGAGCTAATGATAAGGAACAAATTTCTTTTGATCAGCGTATATGTTTTTAAAAAAAAAAAAATCCATAAAAAGGAGCTGAGGACTCCAGCGTAATGAACTGGGCTATAGCAATGAATTTACCTGATAAATAACAGATCATGTATGGAACATAAAGCTCTCAGGTAGGAAAAGATAATTCATTTTCTCTGTATCCRTATTAGAATTTGTAAAGCAAATCCTGCAGCATAGCTCATGGCTTCTAAAATTTTAAATCTGGCCAATTTTCCAAACAATTACCTCTTATAGCTACAAAATACTGATGAAAGCTAAAGTAGTGTCATTTTTATTGTTCCCAGCAGCAACAGCTGATTTTTTAAACAACTGTTCTACCAGTACATTATGTTGCCCATTTGTAAGGTGCAGCTGTCTCTGGAGGACTCCTGTGGTGTCCATAATGTAAGATTTTCAGGGTGTCATTGGGACAATGCGAATTATACAGCCAAGGATCATTGTGCCCATCGGGATGATGCCACAAATCATAAAATACAGATGGGGATTCTAGTCCTTGGGGCAAGATAGGGAGGACACATAACTGTCACGATGGGTCTCTGSTTTCAGACAGAGATAAAGCTTCCTGAGAAATTAAAAAACCCTAGATGGAATCATCATCTGATATAATTTGCCATCACCACTTTGAAGGCCTTTGAATTATATTGTTTTAGATCTGCTGAAGACAAATAAGCAGTTCTACTAGTATCTGAAATGCAGAGTTTTCTATTAGGAAAGATAGGTAGATAATTTATGTCAGAGGACTTTATTCCAAAGTACACACAAGGAAGCGGGGCCCCTAAATGAAAATTTAAACAACAGTTCCCAAGTCAGCACTTGTGGACTTCTGTTGCACGTGACTATTCTAGACGCTTTGTAAATTACCGCACATATAAGTAAAACAAACAAATCTGAAAGAAATTAAGGGAGAAAGATATTGTTCTGAAGGCAGAAGAGTTGCATGATAAGTGTCTGCATTCATTTTGTACTTGTGTTTGTTTTGTACTCTGAACTATAAAAAAAGAATACATGGCTATTCCTGTGTCACTAACTGTTCCTCTGATATCTGGGCAACTTCATCATATTGTTCAGAAAAATCAAGCTCTTTTTGATTACCAGTTTAATTCCTAAGTATTACTAAATCCTTGGGAGGTTGCAGGTCACACTACTCATTTTTCTGACTTCCAATCTAAATTAATTAACAGCCAGTTTATACCAATTTTGTTTTGATCTTTCTTTGTAATATATTTAATTATATTTATCATCTTTAACTACTGATATTTAGTAGTTGTGCATCGGATTTGGTACTTGCACAATTATACACATTACTCATTTAAAATTGTGGAGATAACATTCATATGAATTTTACATTTAGCATGTAAAAATGTACCAAAAAGGTACAGAATGCAATAAATGTCACATGTTTATGTCAGAAAAATACCATTAGAAATGCACTAATTTATAGAAATGAAAGTGCATCTGGATGAAAATCGGGAAACAGTCTGCAGTGTGAACTTGAATTCTGCATGTTAGAAGATTATGAACTCTGCAGTGTCTAAATGATCTGATTTGTCTAAATCAAATCGGATACGATCCATCAATTGAAGACACAGCATTAAAAAGCAGCAAAGATGTGCTTACTGCATCAGTGCAGATTAGAGACCAAATTCCTACAAGCAGGTAGTTTGGTCTGTCACAAAGTAATTCACAGTTTGTGATCCTAAGTGGATCTCCTTGGAGGACGGACACTACCATGCTGTGCAACTACTTTCAGGCATTTAAGACACTTGCAAATCCTAAAGCCGTAGATAGGAGATTTGAGTTAATCAGTGTTTGAGTCACCAAATACTTTGAATTCAAGGACCAAAACGGCTAACTAATAAGAAGAGCTGTAGTAAAACAGAGTAACACCCACTTTCAATGTTTGTAATATTACTGATCTCCCATATTATACATTTGAGTTTTCTGCTGCAGCTTTTCTAAGGTGCCTTTACAGGCTATGCTAAGGAGTATTGATTGCACTGTTCTCCATACACCCTTTGGTGTGTCCTGAAAGATTCTGTTCTATCACTTCGAAAAAGATGTGTGTAAGGTCCCTGGGAAGATGTCAGAAAGGCTGAGCAGCTCCATCACTACAAAGGTAACAAAAATATGTGTGCCTAATATGATACGTGTTATAGTTAAGTGTTAGTAACACAGTAGGATGGAAGCCGATAAAGAGGAGGAACTGGAAGAGTCCCATTAAAATCAACAACAAAGATGGAACAAAATGAATTTTTTTAATATATGTATGCACACACTTATATACACTCCCTATTAATGAACTATACCTGGAAATTTAACTTGTTAGCTTAGATGGATCTAGTTACAAAAGACTGTAGCTGTCCCTGCCATGGCAGTTCAATGGGAGCATTAAACTGCAGATGATAAGAAGTTTCTATTTGGTAAGTGAAAGCCAGTGACAAGATACTATATGAGATTTTTTTTGTGCTTTATATGTAAACCAAGCACATAATTTCTGAGTTCTTATAGCCATTAACACATGTAAATATTTTAAGTAAGGAAAATGTTTATTATMMTTATCTACTCCTATTGATTAGAGGAATCACTATATGAGATCACAGTGAACTATAAAGTCCTCCTTTCTCGTATCTTTTATGCACACATCCACCTGAAAAATACTTTACCATATTTGTTTTTCATGTCACCGAGAGCATCAACTCTGCTATCTGGACTGAGGCAAATGAAGCCACGGGTGAGCCTGTTGTAAAACTGAAGTGTATTGCCTTCCTGAAATTTCCACTTTTCGGCAGCCCACTAGTTTTGTAAACAGCAAGCAGAAAAGACTTATGAGAAGATGATATACAGGAATTTGACATACATGAGAACAACTGACCTGATTTCACTCAAAGCATAATTTGAATGGTTTAAATAAAAATAAAAAGGTACGTTCTTACAGTTTCCTCTCTCTTGAGTTCCAGCTCTTGTCCTGTACAGATAAAAACCGTGTAATTAATTTACAGAGCATCCTCATTCCATTTGACACAGTTGCAGTGAGGCTGGGTTCTCCTCCCCACCAGTTTTCACTTACTTCCTGGAAACGTGCTGGCATCTGTCACAGTTAGTTCTCTAGCAATATTGCCATCATCCTGCCCCTGGTCCAGCCACCTAAAAACCAGAACCCATTTCAGTAATATAACCTTGATTGGCAACTCCCATAATACTGTATACATGGCACTTGCATACTGATACTTACTGTTCTATTTATTAAAGTCTCAAGGCTGACAAATAGCAATACAAAAATCCAGCTTTAGTGAAAAGAGATTGACTTTGGTGAAAATGGTTTTGTTCGTTTTTTCTTGATGAAACTTATAAATAAATGCTTTCCTGGACTGAGGTACAAGGGCTTAAGCCAATTATTACAAATCAGAGAACTCATATTGATCCCAGATGAATAACCAAAGGTGCAGTGGTCATGATGTTTGCTCCTCCTACAGCAGGATGCAAATTGTTCCATGCCCTGAAAATCCCTCTACAGGGAGGCAAATCCAACACAGGCAACAATTTTACCATGTCTGAACTATACTTTAAAATGCCATTGTACCTGCTTCACATCTACTTACATAAGTTAAGTCTAACGCCATTTGAGTCAAAAGGATTCACACACTATGGGAGCGAGATCAGCAAGCATGGCGGCGGGCTCTAACAATAACTAGCACATACCCTGTATTTTTCTGCCTGAAATGCATTTGAACTCTCCCTAAATTATGTATGAAGCTAGCATTATATATCTCTTCATAGCAGTTCATCTCATCTAGAATACAGAATCAAAATTAGGTCAGGCAAAGATGAGGTGCTGTATCTGATAGGCAGAAAGCCCTTACTCACACGTAAATCAGTTTCACCGTGCACATCGCTCACTCAGAGATGTCTCAGGCAGTTATTTATTCAGTGAGAGGAGGAAATAGAATTGAGGTGCCACTGGCAAGCTGCAGCTAGATTCATACGTGACTGGACTTCAGCATTCCTAATATCTGCACTGATCTTTATCAGTTATAATTTTTCCGTAAGGTGTTGAGAATTAATCAGGCATAGATAAAATTAGAAATGAGCTATAGAACGGAAGATTCAGAGAGCAGCATCTGCAGGGGAAAAGGCAGGGAAGTTAGGATTGCTTCAAATTACGTTGCAGCTCAGTGACAGGCTGGAAGGCAAATGAGAAAAAGAGATGTGGTCAGGTAGCTGCGTTTGTGATTGATAGCCATTTCACAAGATCTTAAAGTCTGATCCTGAGCTAACTGAACCCCCAGTTAATCTCCATACTAACTTCAGTAAAGTAGGATCAGTCTGCTAGAGAGACAGCAACCCACTCTTCCGAAAAGCCTTGCATCACATGACATGGAAGAATGGATGGACCTGCCAGTGTCAGATCCAAGGTGTTGGATATGGGGAATGTGTCAAAACAGCACATCTTGAATAGTTTGTAAGGCGCAAGAATGGAAAGTTCCCAGGCAGAAACTTTTATTGCTTTTTCATTAGCTTAAATCTCAGAGAACCGTAAAAAGAATCAGACCGTTTCAGCTCACTTTTTAGGAAACGCATATTTCCCTTGGCAGGACATTTCAGGAGAAAAACTATGAGCAATTACAAATTTATTAAAAATCTAACCCAAATGAATCACCACCAACCTGTGACAAAGAAAACTATAATCCAAATCTGTTATAGGATCCTTGATAACAACTTTGTCCAGAAACCAGCCGTTTCCTTAGAATAAATTAAAAAAAAAAAAAAAAAAAGTTAGTTCATGAGAAGCAGATTTAATGAAGTCTGACTTCCTATGGCTTTCTCTTTTCTATGGCAACTGCAAAATCTGCAGCTCCGCTGGCAGGTTGCTAAAGTCACGGCTGCTCTGATGGCTGGACAGAAGACAGTACCTGCTCTAGGTACTGTAGAACTTGCTTATGGGCCTGCAAGCTGCCAGGTCCCTCCCTGGCTGTCATGGCCCTGCGTGCTGCACATCCCTCCTTCATTTAACACAGTCATTGTATGAGACTTACTTGTTTTGCCAATCAAAATATCAACAAGATTAGATAGCAGCTTATCATGGCTCAAAATAAGTTGCTATGTTTTACAATATTTAGGCTCAAGAGTTTGAAAAACAGGTCTTGTGACTGCAAGCAATTTGAGTTTCACCATTAATTGGGTGTCTAATGACAAGATAGCGTAGCCAAAATCTCCAACTGCATCTTTACAGTGTGACTGATAATGCTAATCAACCAAAAATTATAATAGCCCATTTTATCTATAAAAAAGACTGCACAAGACATATTCAATGTCTTATCATGCAGATAAGACAGTTTTTCCATAGCGATTAGTCAAAAATGACAGAGCAGTAGCAGACGGTGTCCTTAACGTAATGGTTGAGAGTATAGTGAAAGTGAACACAAAATATTTGAAATTTGTGATGATACAGTAAGGTAACTGTCACTTGAACAGTTTCCTTAGAAGCCTTTGTCTTTCACTTCTAAAATGTTTTCATACATTCAGTTTTAGAAATACATATTGTATTTCAAAGAAAAGGTTAATAACTTTGCAGGCAGTACTCAGTGACTATATAGAGAGATTTCTGACCTGATCCAAGACCATTGTGTCCTATAACAATCTTGTACAAATGTCCAAGGTGCACAGCTTCAACAGCAAAGATGTCAGTCTATAATCAATCAACAAAATTTCAGTAAAAATCTAAAAAGCAGAGCATTCTTCAGCCGTGGAATCTCAAAGACCCATAAACCCACAGAACTCCTCTGTCAAGATCATCCTTGGAAATATCAGCTAATGATAAGGTCAGAACAAACCAAGAAGGACAGGTTTCCTGAAATAAAAGTAGTAAGCAAGCCTGATCACTTGGCTAATGGGAGTAGTTCCATTCAAACCAATGGGATCAGAGTCAGAAAAGAGAAACCTGCTGAAAGCATAATTGGCTAAACAATTACAAATTACAGCACATTTCAACATTAGAAACGCAGATATAAAATGTAAAGTTGCATTTTCTCTTCACTTATTAAATCAAATTTTTAGAAGAATTAAAACCAAAAGTACACAGCTTACCTATTTTATAAACGAAAATTCTGTCTTCCAAAAGCAATGGTATACCTTTACAATGTATTTTGGTTTAATTATGGAATTTTGGGGAAACTTTGGAATGCAGTAATTATCTCTTTTCTAATTGCACCTTGCCTGGGATAACCACCCACCTGAGAGAGAAAAGCCAGCCAAACATATCAGAAAATGCCCTGTCTTTCACTTACTTGTCCTTTTAAAAATTTCTTGGGTTTCTGTGACCTGAGCAGCTGTCTTGATCCTGTATCACTTCTTTCTCCATAGACAGAAATATAGACATCAGCCTCAGTTCCAGCATTCCACAGTTCTCCTGTTGTCACATGCACTTCATAGACAGTCACTGACAATAAAAAATGACAACCTTTCATATCACAAACACTATTATAATTACAATAACATTTAGCTGTGAATGTGCCTGTAGAGTCCAAATTCCAAATACATCTGTGTCAAGGACAGTTAGAGTATAAAACCTTAAAAATCCTATTCAATGTTAAGTAAAATAATGGACAAACTTGCTTTGGTGTTACATTTATGCTTTTTATCCCAGGCTGTCACTATGGGGAATGCAAACAGAATTGAACTTTAAATGCACAATAGTATGTCTTCATCCTGCAGCATCATTTGAAATCATCATAAAGCTGAAAAGTAAATAACATAAATCCAAGATTAGCCTCACCATAAGTAGTGAGATCAAAACTATAACAAGCAACAGAAGCCATTAACGTTTTGAATGCACTGGTTAACCCAACAAGCAAAAATCTAGCACCATAGTTTTAGTTTTCTTGGACCCTAGAACTCAGAAAACTGCATTGTTTTATTATTTTACTGATTCATGCAATAGGATAGGATAGACTTCCTCTATTACATTCCACGTGGAAATTCTTCAAAGGCTGTAAATTTGGGAGGAAAAACCTAGGACTTAAATTCAATAACTTGGTTATTTAACAGAAATGGATAATGCAAATAAAATTAAATTTGAGTCAAAATCCAATGAAACTGGAATAAAGACTATGATACATAAAAATACGTATCGATAGAAAACTGTGGTCATTAAAATGCAGATGTAGGAACCCCATAAAATTCAGAATTAAGATAAAAACACAAAATTATAATCTTCAGAAACATGGGAAAGGCAAAGTTTATGCCAACATCAGTAACAATATTTTGTTAGACCAAGTGAGGTTACAGAGAGAACAAAAGGGGGAAAGAACCTAATTTTCTGGCACACAAGCTCGTCTTTCAGATGTTGGTGTCCTTGTGCTTCTCTGTCTTGCAAGTAGAAAAGAGTTTCTGGACCATTGGGTACAGAACATCATCAACATTATCATCATTCAATTATCAGTTTCCACTTGAAATATCTTATGAAGCTTGACTGTAATCCTCTGAAGGAGGTTGCTCCCACATCTCATTCTTCTGATGGACAAACACCTTTCAAAAACCAGTGAAAATTTATCCACGATCAGTCCATATCTGCAATTGTGCTAAGTGGCCGTTCAGTGTTTACAACTTTTCCCTTGATGCTTATTTTTTTGATGATTATCTCACATTTATTTACATAGCATTTGTGTGCAGGTTACTATACAAGCTGTCTTTAAAGAATTCGGTTTGGATAATGGTAACAATCTAGCTAAAACAGTAAGCACTCTACACAGGTTATTTTAATGTACCCACACAGAATGCTAGTGCTAGTTTGCTTCCAGCATCAGAGCTAACTCATTTTGAGATGATGACTGGGTACCTCTAAACTCCACTGAAGTATTGTACTGTAGACATATGCTATTAATACATCCAGCATAGAGGCTTAAAATAACTAACTTAAAAATTCAAGCAATTTTCACAATTTTTTACACTTCTCTCTACCTCTCATAAGCCTAGGGATCATACCAGCTTTATAATAAGTATTTATGAGTATTTCTAATGCTTACAGCTTTTATCCTAGGAAATAGTGACTCTCTTAATGGAAGGAAGCTACATCAGGGGAAGTTCAGATTGGACATGAGGAAAAGGTTCTGCACTGAGAGGGTGGTGGGTCACTGGAACAGGCTCCCCAGGGAAGTTGGGGAGGGAGTGTTGATCTGCTTGAGGGTAGGAAGGCTCTACAGAGGGATCTGGACAGGCTGGATCGATGGGCTGAGGCCAGTTGTATGAGGTTCAACAAGGCCAAGTGCCAGGTTCCTGCACTTGGGTCACAACAACCCCATGCAACGCTACAGGCTTGGGGAAGAGTGGCTGGAAAGCTGCCCGGCGGAAAAGAGCCTGGGGGTGTTGGTCAACAGCCAGCTGAACATGAGACAGCAGTGTGCCCAGGTGGCCAAGAAGGCCAATGGCATCCTGGCTTGTATCAGAAATAGTGTGGCCAGCAGGACTAGGGGAGTGATTGTCCCCCTCTACTTGGCGCTGGTGAGGCCGCACCTTGAATATTGTGTTCAGTTTTGGGCCCCTCACTACAAGAAAGACATTGAGGTGCTGGAGCGTGTCCAGAGGAGGGCAATGAAGCTGGTGAAGGGTCTGGAGCACAAGTCTTACGAGGAGCGGCGGAGGGAACTGGGACTGTTTAGTCTGGAGAAGAGGAGGCTGAGGGGAGACCTTATCGCTCTCTACAACTACCTGAAAGGAGGTTGTAGCGAGGTGGGCATCGGTCTCTTCTCCCAAGTAACACGTGATAGGACAAGAGGAAATGGCCTCAAGTTGCGCCAGGGGAGGTTTAGATTAGATATTAGGAAAAATTTGTTCACCGAAAGGGTTGTCAAACATTGGAACAGGCTTAAAAGACGTGTAGATATGGTGCCTAGGGACATCGTTTAGTGGTGGACTTGGCAGTGCTAGGTTAACAGTTGGACTTGATGATCTTAAAGGTGTTTTCCAACCTAAATAATTCTATGATTCTATGAAGTGGTCACAGCACCAAGCCTGTCAGAGTTCAAGGAGAATCTGGACGATGCTTTTAGTCATATGGTTTAGTTTTAGGTAGTCCTGCAAGGAGCAGGGATTTGGACTTGACAATCCTTATGGGTCCCTTCCAACTTGAGATATTCTATGATTCTATGATGCTTTCCTTTAGATATTCCATGGAAAAGTGTGCAGAACAGAGATTAGGAGAAGGAACTGTATTCTTTACATCTGTTTTTGTCTGTAAGTGTAGAACACTACATTTGTAAACACGTCATTCTGAAATTAGAAAGTGTAAGGATTAAGATTATTTACAAAATTTAATTCTTTCCCCTATGCCTATGAATTACAAGAAATAGAACAAGCAGGTAAACCATGTATCTTTTTTCAGATCAGCTATTATTATTTGGACAAAAGCCAGCCTCATTTAAGGCACAGAAGCTTTTGAAAGTCTTTAGTTAGCAGCATAGTCATGTACTATTTTTTCCCAGAGTACACCTGCTCAATACTCAAAATAGTTTTCATTTAGGAACTGTTAATTAATACTGTATTTCACCCACATCATTTACCATGTCACCACCTGATCTATTTACTTCCCCAAATTTTTCTTTACAGCACCCACATGAACAGGTACCCCATGAACAGACCATGGCAGAGGCAGAGAATTCATTTCTCCAGACCAACAATCCCATGTCTAAGACCACAACAATCCTCTCTATTCCTACAATCGCCTCTTTCATTAACTATCTACTTTCCAGTTTCTGCAAGAAGAATAGCAAAGGCCCACGAGCCACCAAACACTGTGTAACTCTGATTTATCCCCAGCAAGTAGTTCATCATCATATAATTAAAGATTGTGTCATAAAACATGAGCAGAAGGGGACAAAAGTAGGATGGTTGAGGATAAAAAGTCAAACGAATGGTGCTCAGTCCCCCAGCATTAGAGCCACAAAGTCTCTATGTAATACTTCTTAAGACTTTAATTCAGAAGTTTTTCCTTTGAATAAAAAAGGCTGTTAAATCAGAAAGTGTTTCAGCCTCTTTTTATTCAGAAATTGGTTTTAAACTGCCTCTCATCATCTCTCTCTCAGATTGAATCCAGACCTCTTCACTGTTCTGTTATCAAACTATCTTCTCTGAAGTTAAAAGCTATGTTCTCTTTTCACTGTCTCATGCAGAAATATAATACTGGCAAAAAGACACAGAGGCTGTCTTTCAATTACTAAGTTTGAGATGAAACTGCCTTCTCCAAAGCCTTCAGCATGACCCCTCTTATACCGAGACTGGCAGAAATGCACAGAATTTCTTTTCTTCCTCTCTTGTGTGAGGGAGAAATTGTTAACTACAAAATGCAGATTGAGAGGATGGTTTAAGTGTGCTGTTGTACTTTACAATGCACCAAGATTACTTGATAATAAATATCTTTCATTGTATCTTTATCTCAGAAACAGGGAAACAACCTACTCAGAAAGAAGAGCCTGAAAATTAGAAGGTGAGTAAGGTCAGTGACCCAGAATATTAAGCAAGAGAACATTTGGGGAAGAACAGATACTGCAAGTAGGGGATCAGAGCATATTCAGTATAACTTGTCAATGATCATCAATTAATGTTTATTTAAAGGGGGGGTGGGGGGGGGGGGTTGGTTTTTATACCAATGTGCTTGTATGTCCCCCTACACTAATAATATTAAAGTCTCCTGACCAAAGAGACCAAACCTATGAGGAAGCAGGCTGACTGCCTCTGAGGCTTTTCATGCCCTCAAGGGTATGAAGATCATAATCACTCAAGATCAAAAATCGTTGTGGTTAGGGCTGGCCAGCCTCTCTCTACAGCATTTTATGAGCCATTTACAGCTGCTAACTACATCACTGGAGGAAATCTCTCCTGCTATTCTTTTTCTCTTAAAGACATATTAATGAGGCACAAACCTGTTTTTCTGCTCTTCTTTTCAGGCTCTTAATGTCAGTGCTCAGTCATCATAGATAGGCATAAATACAGCTCCAGGCCACCCAGCTCTTTATTACAAGAGTGACAGTCCCATGGTATTTTTCCCCACATCCATGGGCCATTTTCTGGACTTCTGCCTCTCAGTTTCATTTATATCCTCTTCCTCTAGCCTGCACCCACAACAGCTGTTACCACTGAAATGCCTGTTATCATTTCAATTTTGCAAGATCAACACAAAGTACCATAAGCATACCACCAAGTATTGCTATAGTATTAAATGTTCTGAAAAAGGGGTTCTGCAGTTTTTAGAGAACTTTGAATGGAGATTTCTCTCATTCCATTAATCTTGTCCTCTGCAGTTGATATGATTTTTTGGGAAAGGGAAGAGAGGAAGGCATGGAATCTGTCCCAGGGGGATCTTACTCTAGTGAAAGCTCCAGCACAAGTAATACCGGTGGTGTTATGACTTTCCCCCTCTACCATCACACCCTACAGGATGGGAATCTGCCCCAGCATTCTTGCTCCCTCACCCACATCTCTCCTAGGATACACTGATCTTGTTATACCCTTGTACTTTCCTTAGGCCATAAAAGAACAATGCCATTTGGAGAGAAGGGAAGAGCAAGCACAGACTTTCCACCTCCTTCCCATTGCTGAAGCAGAGAGACCATATAGCAACAACATCCAGCATGGGTGACAGGGACTGGTGTGGTAGAGCAGGACATTAAAACAGTATAACAGCAGCAACACCCAATAATTTTTGTATTGTTTGGCATCATTCACGTTTAGAATTACAATACAATCTTTATGTGAGTAATGGAGATTTTAACACTTACAGCCTTCTGAAATATTGTTAAAGTTTTGTTCCACACCCAGAAATTAAAATTATTCTGGGAGTCTGTCTCAGCCACTTACAAGAAAGAAACTAAAACAGCAGCTACAATAGTCATACTGGAGCTATAATCCTCAGTTATTGAAAATAGAGTTTGTGATCTGACTCATGTACGATGGCTTTATGGTAGTTACACATATGTGAGGTGTCTTTACTATTGTCTCTATTTTAAAGCAAACACAAATGCTAAAAATCTTACCAAAGAAGGAGTCTTTTTGAAGGACCTGTGAAATTCAAAGCATTAAAGACTCTCCCATCTCCTTTCCAGTGATTCTTAACCTTTTACCTGAGTATGCCCAGTAACCACAGGAAAACAACACAGAAAAAGTGTGGTAGCAGCCAAAAAGTAATAGAGGGCCTAATGAAAAACAATGAACTCACCTCTAACGGCATCAGTCTGTGGCCTGACTTAGCTGATGTGGTATTGTGCTTACCTGGAAGAATAGGCTGACCCTGGTATAAAACAGGAAGCTCCACAGGTATTTCCCCATCAGCCTGGTCCCAGGCCAGCCATCGATGTGCAGGGAAAGAAAACTGCTCCCCTGAGAAAAGGTTCAGCAACTGCACCTAAACAGCACCAAGAATTGCAATTTAAGTTGCTGATCTCAGTCCAGATAGAACAGAACATGAAATGTGTGGGATGCTGTTGAAATCTGTGCAGGTAGAGCTCTGTGGCACAATCACAAAACCATGGGTTTGGGGCATGTCTGTTCCCTGGATACGGCTGCCCCCAATCTGACTTTTCACTCAGTCAGATTCAAAAGTGCAGGGCAGAGTAACTCAAGTGCAGCCAAGAAACAGGGTTTATCAGCTCAGGCGCAGTCCCACAAAATATAGCTATGTTGTTCCAGCTAGTATATCCACGGGGGCTGGCACTAGGTGGCATGGCTTACCAAACGCGGAAGTTCTCACTGGGAAGCTTGGCAATGCTTGCAGTTCCATTCCTTTAATTTATTTTCTTATCAGAATGGGAATTAAAGGAACAGCTTTTGATTCTTCAACACTGTTTGTGACATAAATAAACCATGAAAGTGCTAGCCCCAACACCCATCTGCCCCACACAATTTTCTTCCATGCCCAACTTCTAGCATATAGCAGCAAAATGACCATATGCACACCAGCTGAAGAAGAGAAGGAGGTCTAGTTATTTTGTACTTCAAAGTATTCCTTAGTAAGCACCTCAGAGGCTGCTGTATATTAGAATAGTCCCCAATTATGCTAATTTATACTAGTAGCTACACTAGATTTTGGTCCAGCAGAGAGAAGCAAAGACACTTCTACCTGTAGTTTCACTCCTGCTCTGTGCTTTGCAGAATCTAATCTCCTTAATTAGAAAATTGAAAAAATTCAGAATTACTGGAAACCTTTTTATCTCTTGTACTGCTTGAATACTAAACTTTAAAGAAAGAGATTCATCTTGTCTGAAAAACCTGGCACATCTCGGCCTGTCAACATCTACTGATGGATCTTGAAAAGGGAGCTTGGATTAGCGAAGCAGCATTGTGGACAAAATGTGGACATTTTCAGGCCTGATACCATCTCAGTACAGAGACAGACACAGAAACCATGGGATACAGATGGAGGACTAGCATGCCTAACTACCAGAAAAGCTCTGCAGTTGTAGAGCACTCTCTCTTAATTTCAGATCTTCCAGAAAAATTTAGGTTTCACAAGGAACAATGATGTTAAGCATCTGATGAGCCTGCTGTAGGTTGTTTCTCTTCTATGAAGTCTAGAAATCAATGGCTATACTCCTTTGGCTCTCTACCATACAAAACACTAGGTTACTTGTAGAGTTGTGTTTTGTTGAATGTATTTCTTTTCTTTGACTTTCTGCCCAAAGTTGCAAAGAGGGAATGACCTAACCCTGGCTGATAAATCACTCCCTAAAAACTGTGCCTGATTGACTGAGATTTGGTAAGGAGACAATTAAAATTTGTAAGCCAATAATCAATGGAACACACTGAAGAAGTGTTGAATCCTTCTTTTAAAACTTTACTGTTGCTTTCAATTAATATATCCTAGTTGGGAAGTGAGAAGGGGAATAATAACTTCTCATTTTTTCTTTCCTTTTTTTGTCAGACTTCTTCAATCTCTTAATTTAAATGGGTGTCTTATGCAAAGCAGGCAGTGCAGCCTCTATTCACAGAGGATGGTGTACAACAAACCTGCAAATGTCCATTTGTTGAGTCAGATTTTATGATAACCAAAACTTCTAATACCAAGATTAAGCATACAAATGAACCTTCTCTATAAGAGAAAACCCACTGTTCTCTTCTAGCTTCTCAACTCAGATACACTTTAGAAATTGCTGGTAACCTGTCCCTCTGTCTCACAGGACAAAGCTATGAGGTATTTTCCACCCTTTCACTGCTTCCACACACACATTTATGAAAAGAAAAACAGCAAGGAACAGAAGAAAAAAAGTATCTTAAATGATATTCTGACTCCAGCATTCCCCAAAACACAGCACAGCTGGAAAACAAATACTTAGGCTTTATAATCAGGCAATCCTCACCTGAATTGAAAAAGATATAATCCCTATAATTCTAGCATGAAACCTCTTAGACAGAGTGATACTACCAGTGACACAGTATTTCAATGTAGACATGCATTGGCTAGAGGTATGAACTCACAGGATCTTGCCTAAACTTCAGTTAATGCTGCCCAGACCTTACTTAGTCTTCTCGCTGAATCTCAGTCCCAGATGAAAACAACTAGTTAAAGTGTCAAAGAGCCACCGAGTTTGAACATTGATCAGTGAATATTTAACTTCAATGGACACTTTGCATTAGATAGATCTAGATTTACCCTGAAGTACAATTATAAAAATGAGTTTACCAGCAGCTTCTAAAGCCCTTCAAACTGCTGTCTCTTAACTGAAGGATAAGAAACTCTGGCACAAAGAGGGAAGTGTTTCAGGCATGCGTAGCATATCATTGGCACACATAGTACATCACTGATGTTAAGGATAAAAGCCAGATCCTTTCATTCCCAGTCCAGAAACCTATATACTATGCTTCACGACTGAAGCTTGAAACAGAACTAGCTGATTCTCTTTGCTTTATTATCTTTGCTTTACCTGCATCAAGATCTTTTTTAAATAAGGAGGGAAAAGAACCTGTTATTGTCTTTTTCACCTCAGAGACACAGAACTAGAAACATTTGCAATGTAGCTCTGGTGCTGTGCGTAAGGACCCAGCGTCAGCCACAGATTTGAGGAGGACTTGGCTAGACTGAGTTCAATGACTTTCTGGGTTTCAGCAAACTCTAGACACTCTGTAGCATACAAAGACTGAGAAGACTAGAAGACTCAGACTACAGCAGCCAATTTAAGCAGTCTTTCTTGCTGCCCAGCCACACATTTTTAAAGAAACATAATGTACAGCTCTCACTAAACTGCAAACAAACAGCCAAGACATACCACTGTAAACTGCCTTTAATTCCACACAAAAACACTCCTTCATAATCTCTTAAATGAAGATGCAAGCATTTGATGAGGTTAATATACTTATCCCAGCGATTTTTTCTGGCTTGTATTTTGACTCCACTGTCATAGTGACTGCTTTTGGAAAGATAAACGTCTTTCTTTCTCACTGCTTTTACCTCTTCACAGTGCCAGGCAGGGGAGTTTCCTGCATTCGTATGTCCTATGCGTATTTTGTAGAGATGTCCTATGTTTCCAGTATTAATCTGTAAAACAAACACAACTGATGAAACACAAAACGTTTGTTAAAAGGAAAAGACATGCAACAGGAATTAATTTAGTAACTGTCAGGTGACATTTTTGTTTAGAGGAATTAAATATTCTGATATTTAAACAAGTGTTTCCAAAATATTTTGCTCCGGATAATCATTAGAAGTTTGGCTCTTTTAAAGGACAACCCTTAAAAAACCTGTTGGCCTGCCAACCCCATTTAAATGGCTTCAGGATGCTGCTGTAGCTATTTTGTTCCCCACTGAATATTGGTCTCAGTGGGAGATGAATACAGACTGTATGTATGACTAAAAACCAAAAGTGTCTTGACCCTAAAACCTGGCTCAGTTTAGCATCTATACCACTGACCTGCTACAAAATGATTTCTGTCTCCCAAGCACCTCCCACATACCTCTGAGTTGTAATGCCTTACAATTTTGGAAACAATTGTGTTCCGCTTTGATGTTTCTTTTTACAAATCATTTCAATTAAATCAACTTAAAAAGCTGTATTTGAAAGATTAGCTCTTGGGCTGGCTGGATGAGTGTGTTCAGTACAGATAACAGGGTGCTGAGGCAATGACATTGTGTGAAGGTTATTCAAACAACTAGTTATGAACTTAAGTGTAGAAATAGAAAGCTTATCTTCAAGGAACTGGAAACACACCATGAGTGTCTTCCCTCCTTGCTGTATCATTTTTTTTCTTATTATGTAGGCTGGATTTGCTGTCCTCCTGTTGTTTTCTGTAGAATTCATTTTCATGTTTCCATTTACAGTGTAGAGGTGGGTGTGAACTGAATTCCCTGTATCATGAACTTCCCTGAACTCAGTGTTATAAACAATAAAGAGACAGAGCAGCGAAGACAGACCAGAGTTAACTGAGATCTAGCATACAGCACAAGCAGAGAGGCCTTTCTGTTTTTATATGTTTCAGAGTAGGCACTCCTTAATTGTATTCAGTGCTATGGATACTCACCTAAGAAGGGGATCCTAGGTCCCAAACCAGGGACTGCCTCCATATTTTGCATTTATAAGTCATTTGAGGTGAAATTAATGCCAATAATGGGAGCAGGAAACAGCGCCAACAACATCTATTGTGAAGAGGGTGTTTTTATCTGTCAGGCACCTCTGGTTACTTATTTTATCTACTCCTTTCAATCTTATATCTGGGTTTTTTTGATATCACAGATGGAGAATGGCATACTATCAGAAGTGCTGGATTCTTCTGAGAAACTCCATCAGGCTGAAGAGAGCTAAGAACTGCATCTCCTACATCCCAAGCAGCTATGAGGCTATTGTGAAAAAGGTGAGTTCTTCATCAATGCTACCATTAAATACCTTTTCTCAGAAAGGGACTTGCTAGGCTGGATACTAACAATGGAAGCACCTGTTTGTTATATAGCCCTATAGCTGGCACCTGCTAGAGACACCCACTGATAATCCCATATACACATTCATGCTATGCAGCTTTTGATAAGAGACCTACTCTGGCTCACCATGCCACAAGACTGATGGGGGAGAAATTTCCTTGTGTAACTGGGAGCAGAAGCAGCTTCAGATAGACAGACTTTATTACAGGTATAAAAATTGCCATTATTTAAATAAAGCAGCAGGTATTTAACAAAGTTAAAAATTTACTCCATACCCTAATTCTTCACTTCCTCATTTCATTTTTAATATTGTAGTCCCGTTTCAAATTTAAAAACTAAACAAGTATCTGCTGTCCTATATTTCTTGGTATTTTCTTGGGCACTATGTAAATTAACCAGTAGTTCTTCTTAAACAGACAAGAAATATGTTGGATCAAACCAGCCTTGGATAGGTGAGTAGGAAAGGATACTAAATTTAGTCCTACATTTAAGTCCTGTTTCTTGTTTCCAGATATGTGTACCATACAAAAAACTGACTGTCTTTTCATCACACAGATTTTGAAATGTCATGCAATCTGGCAGGATACAAGAGGGCAACACAATGAATATATATTACTTACTGTGAAGATGTCTTCATTGCCTCTCTGAAATAATTTTCCCTCCTCTCCATCAAGAAAAATAGGCCCCGAACTGCTGTGATCCCCATACAATGTAATATAAACCTTTGAGCTTGTTCCTGCAGATGGCATATCACTGGTGAGGACTGACACCTTCCATTTCCTAGCTATCAAAAGATAAAAAGACTCACTGAATTACTTAAACTCAAGATTCTTAAGCAAAATGCATTTCAGCAATCAAAATTCTAAATAATATCATGTCAATGAATACAGAAATATGTATTTCACAAAATTACAGCAGGCAAATATTGAGTTTGCTATGTTGGACACACAAAAATCAAGAAATGTCAGGTTGCATTCACATCTTTTACTCTGCATATGACAAAGTCAAATTTGCATGAACATAGATCACTTTTCAAACACAGTTTTGAAATATTGTATTAAATTATATTAAATATAGCCTTCTGTTTGCTTAGGATATATCAGCTCTGCCCAATGCAGTGCTGTGTAATGACAGCCATGCAGGCTCTCAGCAAGCTAGCTCTGGAATTACAAACTCATCACTTCAAGCATTAGGGTCTCTCAAAGCAAATTAGCTCAGCTGAAAGAGGTCTTTTTAAGAAAGGATCTGTATCTCTGCAAAGGTGTGATGGGCTACGCAGATGTAACAGTTTGTTTGGAATCCACTGAAGGATTACCAACATATTCTTGCATTGCAGTGTTGGCATTATACCCTGAGATACCAATACTCTTTCCATGGTTAAATTTCATTATTATCAAGACCAAGTATATGGATTTAGGCTTTGGCTTAGAGGAAGCTGAGTATCTATGGCATGGAATTAAGGGAAATGGTATCACTGAGGTATGGCTGATAACAGGAAGGAATATTAAAAAACCACCCTCACTCCCAGTGTTTCTAATTAGCTGATACCCATCTCAAATGGTATACATTTAAGCACCTCCCAAGCTTGCTAAGATCATTTTGCACCACTGATTAATATCACTGTTTCTTAAAAGAGAACTTCCTTTAAAGTACAGCAGCAGTAATAAAGGGCCTTACTGACTAAAGAAGCCCCCTATCGTCTAATGACTCATCTATGCTACACATTTTACCTGTATTACTGACTTTTCCCTCCATCATAGTGTCTTTGATCCTGTCTGCTCTGGCTAAAAATAAGAAATAATACAGCGATGATGAGTGAGCTCATCATGATATGATGAATTTTGTGTTTATTGACTATTTGAGATACTTAAAATAGATCTGTGTGTCTTAAACCCCAGGCAATAAGCTGTCCTGCAGTTCTGTTGTGAGGTTCAGCGAAACGACTTTTGTTTTGAGTGTCACTCAGTATTTTCAGTGCTAGCCATGGGCATTTTCTTAAAGGAGTCAGTGGACATTGATCGTGATACATACACAGAATTATGCTGCAGCAGAATATTATTTGAGGACTAGTGAAACCAATGATTTGAGGAATTTGCATTTAGTTTTCTGTGGCATTCTGGAAAAAATAAGGTAGGAATAATATTTTTACTTGCTCGTGTTTAGCCATGTCCAAAAAGAAAAGATATTTAAGAAACTGATAATTAGGCTGACCTAGGTGTGGTGCATGTCAGTATCTTTGTATCTAGGAAATAAATGAGTTGAGAATATATGTCCTCCATACTACTTAGCAGTTATGTTTGAATAATTAATACTGCTTTTAATAACAGGCAGAAAACAAGGCACAGTAAAGGCACATTATGAAATCTAACATATTAATGAGATCTGATGGTAGAATCTAGAAGTCTTGTTTGCGTCTTGCTGTAACCATTGCCTATACCTATTGAGAAAATTTTTACTTTTGTGTGGCCATTGTGCTCTGTGTGTAAAACACGCATTCCTTGGGAAATGCAGTATTGTAGAATCAGTAACTGTTAAAATAGATATTCTCTCCCATACTTTGAGGGGAGAGACAGGGAGACATTAACATAATGCTTGGTTCATCTTTGAGGACAAACCTCAAGACCTTGAAATTCCACAGCAGTGTTCTGAGATTTACTTATTTGTTTGAAAAATGCTTGTAGGTCCATGACCTGWAAGTGTGAAAATTTTAAAAGACAGAGACAGAATCTGAGAGAAGTTGTATTGTTTAAAAGCAGGCATCTAAAATATATTATTATTATGAGAAATTTGGAGTATACACCACTACTCAATTTTAAAGAGATACTCTTAAAGCAGCACTTTTCTGAAACTACTGTGAATGTGCAGCTATAGTACCAATGCTTCCTGAGTAATTATATTGTCATTATTAAATAACAAATTGCCAAACAGCTACTCTTMCGAACAGGTTAAACTTCATCAGTACAAGAATTGTCATAGCCTGAACACATTAAACTGAAAGAATAGGGAAAAAATAACAACTGTGAGACCTGAGGAGAAGTAACTGGCGGAATCACATTTTCCAACAACAAAGCAGTGTGACCCTCCTCAAAAGTTGCTGTATGTAGGTGTCACTCTATGTAGGTGTACCTAACCTCTTGTCTTAATTTAGTTTATTAAGGTAAGAAAATTGCATTAAATAGTCCCCCTAATTCTTACAGTGGATTAACATGGTAATTAATGATATTTGATAACATCAGTGTTATAAAAGTCAAGTGACTTGTTTAATAGTGATAAATTAAACAATTAAATGGTCTTGCTTTCTTCTGACATCCTTAGAAGTAAAGAGAAATATGCCTTAGGCATTTCAGAAATGAAAACCAATAAGTATTGCCAAGTATTTCTTCTATACGCTCAAACTGAGGAGCCTAACACTTCTGAGAAATCAGTCATTTCTCATTAGGTTTTATGTTACATACACTTTTACATATGCAAAACCATGTCATCCAGCTTTCTATATATCACACTAGAAATAGTAGTGATTACTATAGATCAGTGTACAATGGCTTCTTCTCCAATACACTGTTTTCAGTCTCTTAGAGCCCTTCCAGTTAATAGTTTCCAGTCTTCACCTCTACCCATATGTGAATATTCACTGCAAAGTCAGTAGAAGTTCTGTCTGACCATTTTTTTCAGGTCAAGGGTAGTAAAGATACCAAATAAATTCTCTACTATGTAACTGTGTATATAAGCCTGTCATGCACTGGCAATGACATCTGTTTGAAAATTTAATTGTGAGATATTGCTGAAATAAAAAAAGAAAAAAAACCAGAAAATACTGTATTTAGATGAAATGTTAGTCTTGACTGCTATTGAATAAGATTTTTGTATGATTAATATTTTTTAAAATTCTTCAATATTTATATTGGTTCACAGTAAAAATAGTCCAGAATGCCTTTGATTTAAACATAGCCAATTTTCAAAACTAAGGGAAGAGGTTAACGAAGTCAATTGAACTGAAAAGCAAGGTATAGTGAAGGAAAATAAAACAAACTAGTAAAAAGGTTATTTAACCATACACTTTAAAAGAGAATAAGCAAAAAAGGACTATGTACACTATGTGCTGAATTTGAGAACACAAACTAAGTATGCCTTTACAATAAACTGAAAACTGCCTCTTTTTTTAATAAGAACTGTGACATACGGTGATTGGGAAATGTCAGCACTGTTGACAAGAATGGGCTATGGAATAGGAAATTTAAAATGGAAAATCAGAAAGGGATAAATAGTGCACTGAGAGACTAAAACCCATTTATCTTACACCAAAGCAATACTAGGTAATGTTTTTGAACAAATTTTAAATGAATGGACAGTTATCTCCAGATATATACAGCTAAACAGAAAAAAAGATTACTAGCATCAGTTTACTGCAGATACATGGCACAAGGTATCCAGACTTGCATTGTTCAAGTACCCGACCTCCACTGTGATGATGAGAATTCATCTTTGTAGACAAGGAAATTACAGTAGCTCTAATCTATCCAAGCATTATATGAGAAATTAGTAGCTAAAATGGAGAAGTGGATTAGTGCAAGACTGTAAAGTAACAAAATAAGTAGCTAAATGGGAAATTATAAGTTTGTGCAGAAATGAGAAGTATTAATTTATAGGGATAGTAGTAAGTTTCTCAGGAATCAGTGTTGGAATTTATCTGGATTTCGTATTTTCATCAATATACTGCATAAAGTAGGCAATTTCTGTAACACAGTCACTAAGAATTGCCAAAGTATAAGAGGATCAGAAAATCCAGAGTGGTAGAAAAGGGATAATATATAACAGCATAAAGCGCAAGGAAATGCATTTCAAAAATACTACTAAAACTTAATGCTATGAACAGGGAATTTATCACTTAAAAAAAATAGAGGGGTGAGTCATTGATGTGACTGTAAGATGCACCAGGAGAGAGATTTCTAAGTAGAGAAATTTTACTGTCAGTGTCCCAGAGTCCAGAGAGACAATCTTTTAAATACTGCATAAAGTTCTGGTAACCATATTCAAAAAAAGATTAATTGAAACTAGAAAAGGTCCTGAGAAAGACAACCATGATGATTAGAGGAAATGGAGAAAATGTTCATGTAGGAGAAAAAGTTGAGAGAATGTCTGATTTTGTTGATCGATACCAAGGAGGAAAAGGACATATCTAAGTAAATGTCAATGATGGCTTTGGGACACGTGTATATAAACTAACCATGACTAGGCTTAGGATAGAAATTAGAAAACAGTTAAGACAGACATCAGAAGAAGGACTCAAGCTATAGAATGTCCCTCCAGTGGAAGCGGTAATGACTATAGATAACAAGTTTTAAAATGATATTTAGTAATTAAATGGAATTACTTACCTAATTGTGTGGTTTCTTTCTAGCAGGGGGCTAAACTAGATAAACTGAAACTTCCTGGGACTGTGATCTATATGCTATGTTGGCTGTTTCTTTTTTTTAATGTCACGACAAAAACTGAATTCCTTCTAGAAGAATGGCATAATCTATATAAAGCCCTTGAATGCCTGCTGAATTGTTTTCTATCCTGTTCTTTACACATTATTTAATATGCTCGTCACTTCCAAGTATATTTTATCCTGACTTATTCAGAAAGACTCTATGCCTTTTGCAGTTAATTTGCAGAATTAAGCTACCTATATAAAGTAGCTCATATTACTCCTCATGGTGTTTTTCCTTCTGTCAATCAGTACATTGCTCTAGTCACCAGCATTGTGAGGTTCTCTCTTCAGCCTTCTCCAATCTTACCTAATGAAAGCAATTTTATTTTATCTGCATATCTCAGCCACTTAATATTCTATATCTTCCCTGAGCCATTAATAAATATATAAACCCTATGACAGTATGGTACATCTCACTGTCAACCTTTTGTCCTGCTCTGAGGTAACCATTTTATTCCTTCTCTTTCAGTTAACGTACTGAAATCAGAAGCAAGTCTTTCAGTTAATGTAAGAATCATTTCATCACTTGCTCTGGTCTCTGCTAATTGTAACCTCAGGCAGTACCTCACATCTCACCTTTCCAGTGCTTAGTTTGCTCAGTAACCCTATAATAAGCATCTGATTAAAGGTTCTTGAGCCTTGATCTGAAAAAGTTAAGGTGCTGTGAATGCAGCACAGGGTGCTGYGAATCCAGCAGAAGGACTGCAAGTGATGGAGACATATATATAGAGCTGCTAATTTGCCTAGCTAACATTTAGACATTATTTACAGCACAGAAACCTGGTACTCAGAATGCTATATGGCATTTAGTTGGATTGTAGTCATTTTGAGCTTCATTTTCCAGACATCGGTTTTATTTCCATATTGACATGTAAAAGGATGAAAAAATACCATTGAGACTCTTCACTTGGAACAGTTCTAAAACATGCGAAGGAGGACGCCAAAAAATGTGGAGATGGAGGGAAGAACATCAGAAACAAGGCCAGCATAGAAAATAACACACAGTTATTTGGTGTGAAAGATATTAGACGATATATGTTGCTTCAGGGTTGTAAAGTTAGTTTATTACACAGAATACACTGCTTCAAACAACAGAAACATATCAGTTATTTATGGGGAAATATATCTGCCACTGGAGTCCTAAAAAGAATTGAAGAGTGCTTCTAGGTTTCCTACCTGTACTGCAAACCCCTTTTGCTCCAGATCCAACTTCTACTTCTCTTCCATATGCCTTCTGTCCCACAGGGAGACAAGCAAAGCCTCTGGGCCAAAAGGGATTTGTGTCAGCCTTTAATTTGGTCCCCACTCTGGATAACCAAAGGATCATGATTCAGGGCTTATCGCAGGATGTACATGCCAGTTAGTCTAGACACAGCCTCCAAGAGTACAGAATGGCCAAATTCTCATTCTCTAACTGAAAAATAGCACCTTCCTTCTTCAGGTATATCTCTGACTTCATTGACATTGGAGCAAGGTACTATGCAGTGTTAGGGATTAAAATCTAACCAAAAAACTGAAATACTCTGCCTAATCACAATATACATTAAATATTTTCCAATTTTATATTTAAAATCGTTTACTGAAAATTGTAAACCATATACAAGTGCTTACTACACACAAATAATATTAAAAAATACTGCAAACAGGTATCCAAAATAATTCTAATAACGGATTGAAAGATCCTGAAACATATTACATATGCCTTGCATTCTCATAATACAACACATTTACAAAAAAAAACCCAAACAAAAAAGACATGGACCACCTTTAAAGCACAGAGGTTAAAGAAGAATAACTACAACTAAAACTTGTAGCGTACGTAGAACAATTTTAAGAGTAAGCGGTGCTGCCTCAGAAGGGAATATGGCAAGGGCAGTCAGGAAGTCCATTGACACACTGTCTCCCTTCTCAGTTCCTGTGGAATCCCAGCAGCAATAAATACGCTCCTTTTCTAGTATCCTCTGGGTAAAAGAGGCAAACTTCATTTGGGGTCTGCATGATCCTATATACAGACTGAAAGATCTCTTTACTCACATAAATATTCTGAAGTTGGCCTTTAAAAACTGAAATAGCAATTTGATAATGTTAACCTATATAAAATTAACATGACTTCTGTTTCCTACTTTTCATTGTATTACAGCATTTGAATAGTATTTCTTACTTTTCATTTCAAATTAAACATATCAGTTGATTTTGTTCTGGAAAAAACATTTCTACTGAAAGACAATTATCAAACCCTTTCTCAAATGTCATGAAATATAGGAATCTTATCTTAGAACTCGGACGGGTATTTCAAATTTCAGTTCTCTGTTCTAACAAGCAGTAGTTGTTTTTCTACAAATGAGATGGTTGGTATATAACTGATATCTCTGAACAGATAACATTTCAGGGAAAAACTGTTTTTTAACCAAGAAATCACTGTCTTAGAAGAACAGCTTTTCTTCCTATGTTTGTTCCCATAAAAATCTAAGTAATTATCTGTATTTCAGCAACAATATATAATTGTGATTTATATTTACCTAGGTCTGGGCTGTATTCACATTGGGAGTTTTATTGGGTGTGGCATTCAGCAGTTTATTTTGTGATTTTTTTTTTTCTGAAGATGTTTTCACTAATCGAATGTTATAGAAATTCCAAGATCTCTATTACAAGTCTTTCTCATCTTTACTGTTTCCATTGTCCATTGTACAAAAGCAAGCTACTTCTTCTTCTTCTTCTGTAGGAAAGGCATTTTCTTTTTTCAGATTTTCAGAGGCATTATGTTCAATGTTATTTAAGGAAGTGTCACACTTCAGAAATGTTTCAGAACGACAGGTTTCTACTGGATCTGCCAACATGGGAGAAAATTTTTCTCCAACAATATGAATTAGGCTTATTCTTAGGGTTTGGCATATTTTTGGCTTTCTATTGGGTAGCTCACTATTTGTGCCCATCACAAGATCACTGGGTATGTGTTTGGATACATTATTTTGACAATTGCTGACTTCCACAGGTTTTACATTCATATCCTCTATAACATGTAACTTTCCTAAACTGCTTGTGTCTTTCAGAGTTGAAGATGCAAGTATTCCAAAGTTACTAATAAAATCTAATGTGTTATTAGCATAAAACCTATTAAAAATATTATTGGCAATCTTATTGATACAGTTATTCTTCAGAGTCACATGATTATTTTCATCTGTTATTAAATCTTTGCCTGACCATTGTAAATGTTCATTCTTTTTGGCCAACAAACATGGACCCAGCTGGTTCTCAATATCAGATGCCTTTTGGTAGGCATATCCTCTCTGTTCCTCATTAATTGGTGTTACTGTCACCATCAGTATTGGACAATGTTGACCACATATAGCATGGAGTTTATCCAGAGAATCTTCTTCCTGAAGAGCACTTCTGTTAGCATTACTAACATCAGTTGGCTGAGACTGTATGGGTTCATCATTTAAAGGCTCTTCCAATGGATGCACCTTGTTATCAGGCAATCTAAATTCTACAGATGTAAAGGCTGGAAAATTGGTATCAGCCTGTGTGGAAAGATGTGTGGAAGTAGAACCTACCATGACTGATGGTTTGACCTTTTCTTTGTTTGCTGCAGGAAGGGAAGTGATCCTGTCATTGTGGCTAGGTTTGTTTTTTGTACTTAACTCATCCTGAAAGGGGTCTGAATCACTATTATGAGGTATATTGAAGTAGTTGCAAAAATTTTCAGAGGGTTTAGCCATGTCTTCAAGCTCTGAAGAAGAGATTTCATTGAGGACTGGGTACTGATTCAGATTGCCAAAGTGCGAGTATGGAACATCATCACTGTTAGTATCAAGGACTGTGTCTGTTGATGTTGTATCCAAATTACCATACATTCCAATCCGTTCAGGTGGTGATCTTCTTATCAAATGATTTTCTTTTAGAAGCCATTTGCCTTTATCTATCAATATTCCTTCATCTTCATTAGCTTGTATGTTAGGTTGACAATGTTGCTTTGGAGATTCCCCTGAATGGTCATTACTATAACTTGTCTCTTCTCTGTTAAGAGTAGGTTGTGGTGTTGGTAAAGAAGTATTTTCTCTTCTCAATACAGTGTTGTCTTTGTTTATGTTTACTGGAAATTCTTGTGATGGTAGTGAAGAATGGGACGATTTCTCTGCAGAACAAGACCTAGGTTCTGGAGAAAAATAAATGTTTTTTTCCACCACTGCAGAGTAGAATTCTTCAGTATCCTTTTGAAATACTTTTGACATGTAAGGAAATCCTTTGTGAAAGTCAGGTTTAAATGAAGCTTCTGTCTTGCCATAAAGTCGTTCAATAGTTCTTTTTACATAGCCAGTGTTATAATGTTTTTCAAGTACTGCTTCCTCCCCGCTTTCGTTGGTCAAATCACTGGATGCTCTAGAGTTATAATCACTCTCTTCAGTATCTGGTCTGTAATCTGACCAGTCTGAAGTAGCAGGACTTTTTAAGCATTTTTTTAATTGAGAAGTGTCTGAACACATTTTATTCTCCAGTTCTTCTACTTGCAATTTCTGTTCTCCTTCGCTCATATCACATTCTGTAATTTGCTTTGATTCATAACAAAATGATAATGGAGAGACTGTAGATAACCTCTCAGAGGTTTCCTCACAAGTTTCTGCATCTTCCTTGTCTTCCTCTACAGAATAATCCTCATTATTATATTCTACAGAGGTTTCAGCAGCTAATTTAAGTTGGTTATTTGGGTTTTTGTCATCACCTGCTGACTTTGGATCAACTTTCTCATCTTCACTTTTATCAGTAGTAACATGTATAATATCTTTTTCACCTTCTAGGTCAGAAGTATCCTGATCTAAAATACGATTTTTATCATTAGAAGTTACACTATGAACTGTCGAGTTAGGTTCTACTGAAGTTTCTGACTCTTCATTAATGAATGATGTATCAGTGTTTTTATCTTGAGATTTTTTATATAGGCTATCAAGCATTTCTACATTTCTTTCAGATGGCTCTATAGCTGATGCAAGGCTACAGGTATTTGAATTAGTATTGGCATATTGACCATCTAGCTGTGTTTTGGGAGCACTCAAGTCTAAAGTCTCTGTTTCTCTACAAAGATCCTTCTGTATATCAAAACAGCTTTCTAATTCACCACTCAATTTTAGAGCTTCTTCAGAATTTACACTGTCCTTTGGAATACAAGTCTCAAGTGATTTTTCATTTTCATGCAAATGTATACCATTATGAATTTCAGATATGGGCATATTCTCATGGCAATGTGTGGAGTCCTGCTTTTTTAGTTCCCTCCCAAAGTGTAATAAGTTATTTTCTGTTGATTGTTGAAAATGTGAGAAGGCAGCCTTCAGTTCATCAACTTTTTCTATGACTGTAGTTTGTTTCAGAAATTGTAACTGTGTAAATATTTCAGAACAGCTACAGGTAGGTTTTTGCATATCATCTTTGATTGCCCCAATCAAACTCTCTCTCAGATTCAGTACAAGTAGCCAAGCTAGGAGGACATTGGAGGAAGAACCAAAAGCTGAAGGAGAAAGACCTGAAAGGCTGCAAGCTTTTCCTATACATCCACTATGTTCTTCCTGGAGACCAAGCAAAGTTGATTGTAGTTCATGCAGCAACATGCTAGTCATGCAATTATTCTGAACATCAATTCCCATTTTCTCATTGACAATTGTGCAATCAACTTGGACAGCAACTTCAGATTTTTTTCTTTGACATAGGTTAGTATCTTGAATATCAACTTCTGACATCTTTTTATCATCGTCATGTGTTTCATGAAACAAGTGTAGCTTACCATCATGATGAAATTCTGACTTCAGTGAATATTTGGCTTCTTCTACTATAGTTGTATTAGCATGAATCAAAGAGTCAGTTTGTTTTTCACCTGAATACTTGGCTGATTCTTCTAAAGTTCCAAATTCACAAATAGGCTTTAATGTTTTTTTGGTTAGATTATGTTCAACCAGATGGTTTTTTCCAGTCACATGCACTTTATTTGTGATAAATCTTGTTTCTTTATCTATAGAAGCATCAGTATTTTCTTTAGGAAAATGACAGACATTGCTATTCTCCACATTCCCTTCTTTTTTATTTATAGGGGGTAAGACAGAATTTGGTAACAAGTTTTTCAGCCAAGTTTGGACATAGTTTTCAAGTGAATGCTCAACAACCTCCTCTTGAAAATCCTCCTGTTTTAGAGCCCCTAGTGTAATGGCGCTCTCTGACATATTTAACTTATTTGCACCTTTACTTAGATTTTTCTCCATCCTCTTTTGCTTTTTCTCTTTCTTTGATGACAAATTTTCCAAAATATTCTTCTCCTTTTCTTTTTCAAAGTTAAGATTCTTTGGCACTTCTGACAATGGCTTTGAAATCACTGATGAGTTAGGTGTCTGTTTGAAAGAATTGGTTGTGAGATGTGTGCCTTCTTTCTCAGTACTCAGTGTATCCTGACTCTGTTCAGATTCATTGTTTGAATCAACTGTCATTAGACCATCTTCACTCTTTGCAGATGAAACGATACCTTTTTTTTTGCCTGACTTCAATTTTCCCTTGGCCAACTTGTTGTTATTACTTCTTGGTTTTTTATTAGATGATAATCCATTTTGTTCCACTGAATCCTGGTGATAGAACTCATCTTCAGGACATCTGCTTTTGTCTGAATTGACAGATCCATCATTGTTTTTTACAAAAAATTCCATTCCTTTTTTCTGAGGCATTTCAGAATAATTATCCATAGCTTCTGTTGTGGAATCCTGTGTGGTTTTGCTTGTGATATGCATTCCCTCACTTTTAATTATCCCTGAAGTTTCTTTATCTTTTTGATTTTCATATGTTCCTTGCTCTAGAAAGTTAGACGATTTTCTCCTCTTCTTCTTTTTGGTGAGGGAAGATGCAGATTGGCTGTCATCAATGAGATGTGTTGCTGTCACAGATTCAGTCCTCACACAGATTTGATTCTCACTTTCAGAAACAATAGGAAAAAATCCAGCTGTTGGATTTATTTTCTCAGTAGGAGCTTTACTACATGGAGGTACCATCATCTTCATCTGGCTATGTCCTGGACAGGCTGAATGTGCTGAATCTTGAGAAATAGGTAATAAACCAGCAGCTTTGCATTCTGTTTCTTCTTTTGACTGATATAATTCTGAATATCTAATGAAAGAACTCAGTGATCTTTTTATTTGTTTAATATCACTTGACTCATGGACATGGTCTGCTGAACCTGGCCTAGCTGCATGGTAAATTTTTGATGATGGTACRAAACCACTGATGTTAGCTTTGCAGGTTGATACTAAACTATTATATGTACCTTGTTCCACAACTGATTTCTCTAATATATTCTGTACCAATTCATCCTCGTCAGGCACTTCTAATGTCTTCCTATTTGTGGTTTCTATTAAATTATTATTTTTGTGGCTTACTTTAAAAAGCATTTCTTCTTTTATATTCTCTGAAGAAAGATTTAATATATCATTGTCACTCATCTCACTAAACTTTGGATTACTGACACTTGATTTTTTTCTGCTTGAATGAGCTACCATGCAATACTCAGATTTATTTTCTCCATTCTGTATTTCCTCACTGTAGGAAAACTGTCCTATTGTCTTCTCCTGAACCTCTTTCTCAGATACCAAAGTGACACTTTCAACTACTGCTTTCTTTTGTCTAACACGCCTTGGCCCAGGGGTGGGAGGCCTATAAAAGCGAGGCCTGATATTATCCTCAGGTACATTGCTTACGTCTAGATCTGCAGAATTGTTGTTCTTACAGATATTACAACCAGCACTTTTTAAATCAGACTCCGATTCTTTGTCTGACACTTCTGCATTGAATTGCTGTAATGAATCTCCCTCTTCTTTACTGTAGCTCTTCAAAAATGGAGCATCTTTTGGTTTTATATATTCTGATACATTTACATTGGATAAGCAGTCTTCCGCACGCATTGCAGAATTGCAAATGGTGGTATTTTTGTCATCAGAAAGGCCAGCACGACTTACAGTGGTTGTCCATTTAATGGTTTCTTCCTCTTTAATTTTGAATCGAACTTTCATTTCCACTGTGATGCTGCCATCTTGATTAAGGTGAACAGATTTCTCAATGTCATCTTCATACTGTGCCACAGATAAGTCTTCACCACTAACGGACTGATTTCCTCCTATACCATTATGACTGTCAGGAACATACGAAGAATCTGAGTTGTTATCATTTGAGTTGTTATCATTGGTGGACCCTTTATCAGAAGAAACTGAGAATATCTGAGATCTTGAGCTAAAGTCCATTTCAGCTCTCACTACCAATAATTATGTTGAAAGAACCCAAATTCATTCAGTAGGTGGAAAGTAGAGCAGACAAATATCATGTGTAAGGATCCAGATGGTGAGACAGCAGACAGGCAGCAAAGGAAGAGAAAAGAAGAAAGGAGAAAAATTAGTACAAAAGAAGCTAATGAAGTGTGTTTATTTTACCAGAGTATTAGAAAGTAAAGAGAAAAACATGGCTAATCTTGCTGTTCATTTTAAGAAGTTGTTAGAGAGAGAAATATAACCAATTTTTAATAAAGAATCAAGCATTTAACTCCTTTTCCACTTAATTTTATTTTGCAATAGGTTCTTTCTAATGCCAGAGCTATAGTCTTATTTGAAGCTCCAAAGCCTAAAAAAGTACTAAATGCTCTCATTTTATACTTAGTTGGGAGCTGAGGTTGCCTTGAACCTTTCAAGGGATTCACAGGCCCTTGCTTGTTTGGGCTTCAAGCTACCAACTTTATTTCTTCTTCATGCCTTAGCTATCATTAATATATCATTTCCTACTAGTGCTTACAGTTAGTGTTAAAATCTGTCAGTCAAGGTGAACATATATCTCCCTGGGCTTAATCCAACGATCTACAGCATATGAGTAATTACTGTGAGTAGTGTCACTGACACGTGAATAAAGGGTTCAGATCCAATCCCCTGGACTGACCTTCTGTAGAGAAGTAAACATTGAAGCACTTGAACTTCTTATAAAATCTGAATTTAAATCATGACATTCTGAGATACATTTACTCTGAGATACATATTACTCAGTAAAGCCAGTGAGAATACTTCCAGACTTCAGTGAATTTTGAGTATGGCCCAATATGTGTTTGCATACACATTAAATATTCCCAAAATATGTTTTGATTACTCTGTAATAACTTGGCTTTTAAAAAAAATTATATCTCATTTCTCTCTAGCAGTTGTCACCGAAGAGGTGAGAGATAAAAGAACAAGAGGTAAAAATAAAGTTTTGCTGTCTTCCAAGAAGTTCTGCATGTGTGACGGAAACAGTGCATATACACCCACACGAAGACATCCACAACTGCTACTGATACCTAAATATATAGAAGCCACCATTTAATAGAAAGGTTTCATTTGCAGAAAAGTATTTTAACACATCTAATATTAACTTACCTACATTGCTTGAATTTAAGCTTTTTTTTTTCCCTCAAGTGAGTCACAAATGGTCTCATATCAAGACTTTCACAGTTAACATATTACTATTATAGATACGTGTCTATAATTTCAGGCAGAGCGCCTTGCAAGTTTCCCAGGCATATGCTTTACCATGAACTGAAATAAAATTTTGTACTAACTCCTCTAACACAGACCAGACCTTATACTTCCCAAAGTAAAAATCTCACCTTCTTTATCTCAGGAAATGGAATTGGAACAAAGTGCCTGAAATTTGATTTTTCAGGCTCTCACATCATCAATTATATCTCCTACACAGGATACTTTTGAATTTCTCAGGTTAAAGACAAAAAGAGGATTGTTTTTTTCTCTCTCTTTCTGTAATTGCCGTTAACCAAGGATTAGAATAGGGAGCTTATCAGATTCTCAGCTACTCACATTTTCTACTATTGCAAGGCTCAATCTCTGGCTCAAAGCAAAATTTGGGTAGGACTTTTTGTTTCTGCAGAACTTTCATTCTGAAAATGTTCCTATTCATTCTCTCTTGACTCACTAGTTATGCTCTGCAAACAGCTCTCAAGCTGTGCAAGTCAAAGAACATGAAGGTTGAGAAAAAATAAAATGAATAGTTTGGTGGGGACATAATAAACTGCAAGGGATGTGGAAGAAACTCCTTCAAGTAAATGGAAGCCAAGTGTCTTATGTACCAATGTGCTCCATGACACAGTCAAGATTACTGTGGAAAGTCTCAGTACAGAAACAATTACAGTGTTCCCTGGGCTCTCCAGTACAGCATGCAGCTGTATCAAGAGTACAAGGTACCTCTGGATTAAACAAGTTTCCCCCTAGACAGTACCTCTGCCGTACAGGATGTTCTAATGCTGAGGTCTCCCACACAACCTAAAGCTCTGGTACCACACCATTTTGTTCCCCTCAACCTCAGGCTATTCAGCTAGCCTAGCTTCTCTCCAACAGCTCCTCATGTTCTTGATCACCCACTGGCCACCTCACACTCTTACTGACTTTCTCAGTGGCACAATCCATGAGTAATCAAAGGGAAAGTACATATTTGTGTGTCTTTTCCCAAACTTATCCAAAAAACATGTATCACAGTGTGCTGGTTTTGGCTGGGATAGAGTTAATTTTTCTCATAGTAGCTAGTAGGGGGCTATGTTTTGCATTTGTGCTGAAAACAGCGTTGATAATACAGGGATGTTTTCATTACTGCTGAGCAGGGCTTACACAGAGTCAGGGCCTTTTCTGCTTCTCACCACACCCCACCAGTGAGTAGGCTGGGGGTGCACAAGAAGTTGGGAGGGGACACGGCTGGGACAGCTGACCCCAGCTGACCAAAGGGATATTCCATACCACAGGACGTCATGCTCAGCATATAAAGCTGGGGGAAGAAGAAGGAAGGGAGGGACGTTTGGAGTGATGGCGTTTGTCTGCCCAAGTAACCATTACGCGTGATGGAGCCCTGCTTTCCTGGAGATGGCTGAACACCTGCCTGCCGATGGGAAGTAGTGAATGAATTCCCTGCTTTGCGTTGCTTGCATGCACGGCTTTTGCTTTCCCTATTAAACTGTCTTTATCTTAACCCATGAGTTTTCTCACTTTTACTCTTCTCATTCTCTCCCCCATCCCACCATGGGGGGAGTGAGTGAGCGGCTCTGTGGTGCTTAGTTGCTGGCTGGGGTTAAAGCATGACACACAGCCATGAGGATATAGGAAAGGATAACATTCTGTTCAGACAAAAGCAGCTTCAAAAACATGATGAATTTGTGAGTGGATGGGTGCTATAATGTTCTTCCTGTTTATGTGGAGCATGGGACATGGGAAAAAATGAAAGTCATGACAATGACAAGTCAAACCTCCACTTGCTAAGTTAAGTTCTGAAAACTGCACAAAAGTTTTGCTCAAGAAATTCAGTCAGTTAAGAGCCTGAAGTAGCGGGTGGTTTCTCTTTTACCACTGCCGTTATTTACTGTGACACCAAAAAATTAATAACAATGACAACCAAGTGTATTAAAATAAAATATACTTATAGATTTGCATCCATGTTCTAAATAAGTCTGTCTAAAAGAAGATATGCATACTAGCTGAGTAGATAGCAGAAACTTACATTTTAAAAATAATATTAACACTTTGATCTTTCTTATGCTTACAGAGGAGTCAGAGCAGATACAAACAGTTTCAACTGGCTTTTTTGAATATCCTTGATCCTAGTAAGATTGTCATGGTTTATGTCTTATCCTGAGAGAGATAAAACAATTAATAAAATACAAATTAATTCAAAGAACTTACTATTTTCACTTTCTGACTTGGCATTTGCTTTTGGGTACACACGATTTGCAATTCCAAGCAATTTAGCAGGCCGTGAATACCCAAGAGAATCATAATTGCTTGGTTTAAAAGGCTCTCTCCCTGCTGCGACTACAGCTCCAGAGCACAATATCAGGGCCTGAAGATTAGGAACCTGGAAAAAAAAAGTAACATTAAATTCTCTGCCTTAGTAACCACAAAAAATAATGTAAGAGATTTATCCCTTTCATGCTTTAATATCTTAACTTCTTAGTCTCTACATTAGTTTGCAGCAGGCTATTAAATATGTATCACAGCACGGAATTAATTTTTCAATTCCTATAAGGCAATTCCTATCTCTGTGAGGCTATGTCTTGTTATATAAATATATTAAAAAAAGACTTCAAGAAGCAACTTGGATTCAGATCAAAATTTTCTTATCATTTAAGTGTTTGCATATGTAATTTTGTTTCATCATTGCGCAGTGACTGTTCATAGCCATGAAATAAGAATATGCATTTGGAGGTAGGTATACATATGAACACATACTTGGAGGAAGAAAGGGGAAATTCAGAATACACCACAAGTACTTGACCTGTACTGCCACAGAGGAATAGGACAGAATCACAGAACAATATACGTTGGAAAAGACCTCTGGAGGTCATGTAGTCTAACCCTCTGCTCAAAGCAGGTCTGACTGGATCAAGGTGCTCAGAGCCTTGTCTAACAATTTTGAATTTATGTTCTAAAATATATTGCAAGATAAGGCTTACAAACTGCACTTCACTGACTTATAGGTGATACGGACAGTTTCTCAACCTAATACAGAATTTCACCAAATGGAGGGTAAACACAAGATTTCCCTTGAACTCTTGGAGCTCTGCATGGAATTCTCTTTCTAGATACCTGTCAGGTGTAATCACAAGTGCTTTTCTGTGGTTAAACAACACACAGATAATACACTAAATGAGATAAAATAATATAAAACAGCATGTGAGATGAAAATCAGGATTATTAGTGCCGCACCATCTGGGTTTAGAGGTACAGAACCTGGTCCATGGTTTGAAAACTATAATAGACAACCAGGTGTCATAGTTCCAAGTCATTAATGGCAAATCACTCTGCATTTGTGTAATGATAAAATATGTGTGGTTATTAGATGCTACTTACCGTATTTTTAAAACATTAAAAATCACAGATAAACAGCATTATGACTAAAGGAAGTCTCTGTGTAAATGGGTAAAAATATAGAATTGAGAGCATGCCTGAAAGAGGACTGAGTAAGAAAAAGAAAAGAGTTTTTTCATGATGATTTAAAGTAAAATGTCCTCACTTGCTTCTCTCTGATCGCAAGATTCCAGTGTATTTCCTCCAAGCTAGTAGCCTTTCTGAAGGGGAAAAGGCATAGAAAGGAAACAGCTGAAATTCAGCACATCAGATCTTACACCAGGCCAGTGTCCCAAGCTTGTAATTGATAAAATCATCTTTTTAATTAAAAATAATCTAGAAGCAATCATAGAAAAATTGTCAGTACTCATCTTTATTCTCACCTTTCTGCCATCAGTGGTATATAGTTTCACGACTGGATATTGCATTAACTCACTCATATAATCCAGAAAGGCCTCAAAGGTTTGTGTATTTTTCTTTCCCAGAACTATGGTGCGCCTGAGTCTTACATCCCCATTTTTGAAAACAAGGATCTTTTTAGGAGTTGTTATTTTGCTTTCTCGATGGCCAAATCCATCTTCATTCTCCCTTGCTAATTGCACAGCTCGACGACGAGCGCTGACAGGTCTACTGATCTGCCATGGCAGTGGCTTTTTGCTAGCCTGTTCCAGGTTGATGGGCTTCATTTTCCTCTGATGGGAGCAAATATAAGATTTTCCATCTTCAAGATCCTCCAAATTGGTGATGCTGTGTCTCCCTTTTGGTGTACTAATATTTCTTACTCCAAAAGGTAATGGGACCCGTTTGGATAAACTATCCAGCAAGGCATCAAATGTTTTGTAAGACCGGTTATTAATGACCATTTTGATCCCATTAAACTGAGGATCTCCACTTTTATAGAAACAGATCCGTTTTGCCACAACAGGTTCAGTAACATTGAAATGGCGCGTGGATACACTCTGTTCACTCTCGGAGGAGTTTGGCTGATTCACCGAGTAACTAGTTGAAGGTGTTTCACTCATTTGGACAGCAATCTGGAAGAAAGAGGAGATGGATGTAAAACTTTTCTTATGACTAGTAATAATATGGTCTTCATTTTGAAAGGTGCAGAAAGAGAATTTATAAGAAACCAACAGCAGCAAGTTGTGCCAAAAATCATTGAGTTTAAATGGATCCAAGCTGTTATCTCTAAATTCCACAAAGACTCCAGTACTGTCAGATTAAGTTAGCATAGCTCTACTTGCAAATATTCCCAAAACTCTCCAATGCAATTTCAAATCTCTTATCATTTTGGTATGAGAGACCTTTCCTTAGAAGAAGGTACTTTGTCAGTCCAGAATGATAATTAGATATTTTCTTTCTTGAGGATGAAGCTAATGACAACATTTCATATTTAAGATATTAGCAAAATCCTTATTAGGAGGGAGCAATTTGTGCCTAGGCATGAGCCATATTCAGTTCAAAATAACAAAACTGAAAGACAATACAATTCATTCTGATCTCAGATACTAGTTTTATACCAGGGCAAATCCACTGGAGTCAGGGAAAAGGCTCCTGATCTACTACACTGTAATCTATACCAGAATAAGGCCCAAAACATGTTTTAGAGTTGTTACATCATAAATTGACAGATCATTTGCTTTTCTATTATAAGTTTTATATTTCATGATACATAAACCACTACAATATTTGCATTTATACTGAGGGAAAAACTACTAATCAAATAAGACTTTTTTTAGTAAGAGAAAAGTCTTTAAATCCTTTACAAAGACACTAAAATTTCAGGTATTCTTCAGTAGAAGTAGCCTTTAAATTGAAACATTTAAATACCAGTCTTTTAAATAACATTATTTCTGACAACTATATCAATAGTCTTCATGCTTGAAAATAGAGCACTCTCACTACAGTCTTTCCATTTGAATCCAATCAACATACAGATACTGTAATGACAACCCTTTAAATGAATAAAATCGCTTTATCTTATTTTAATGATTGGCTTGGTTTGACTGGAACACAGGGTAGAAATGGCTAGAATCAGCCTCAAGGAAGCAGTTTTAGTAGAGTTTTACTGAAAAGCTGTATAGCAGTCTCAGGGAATATGTTTGTCATCAAAATAATAGAAATTAAATTCTTTGACAATGTCACCTTGATGTAGCTGCCATATTGACTAATGGAACAATCTCTTCTGGCTACTACATACTTTTCTTAATTAAGCTATGGAAAACAATATTTTGACTATTTTACTACTACATACATCAGTTCTGAAACTGGTAAGAAAATGTTGCTATTTTTCAAGACAGTCAAGGTTCAAATAAAGTCAGATATGACAAGATTTTATCTTACTGTGTTCTTACAGCTTTTCCAATAATGCACTGTTTTCAGCTTGGGTGTTTTGCCTTCACTAAGAGTTATTAACTTTTTAAATGTTCGTTATTTTGAACAATGATCAGAGCATAGGAAGAAATGTCTCCTTTTAATACATTGTTTATGCTGTAAATTGTACTCATTCTAAGTGCTAAAACTGAAAAATAACCAAACAGGTCTGCACTAGAATGATGTACACAAAGATTGATTTAGGTAATCACAATTTCATTTAAAAAAAAAACACCAACAACAAAAAAAACCCTGTAAGTATTTAATTAAGGAATATGCAGGAAGAAATTTTCAACTTGGCTGCAGCAACTTACACAACCCAGTCCATGATGGCTAGTGAAGTGGCTTACTTTCTGTTGTAGGGAGGAGCTCCACTTCAACTGAAATCACTGAGAGCTATAGTTGCTCACCTTTTTTGACACATCTATTCATTAGCTGCCTAAATTTTAATTACACTTCTAAACTGAGAGGTTGACAGGTGAGTTAAGGCTAGGGACACAATTTGAACCAGCCATTTTATGCTTCATGCATCATTCTGTTTATACTGATATTCCTAGAGGAAATCCATAAGGGCATTTTTATTGCTAGCTGCAACACAAACTTTCCTACTCTCTTTGCAGAGCAAACGTTCTACTCCAATGAAAGCAGCAATGAGAGTAGTAAAGTTCTTGAGTGAACTGAATGTCATGTTACCCCATTTAACTGGCCAAGAAGACTTGAGCTCGCTAACAGAGTCCAGTCCAGGATCTCTGGGGAAGGGGAGAAAACTGTTAAGTTGTCATCATCAATAATGGCCAGAGACAGAAATGAACAGACATAGCTCCTCAGCTACTCTGTACTATGACTTCTCACCCTTTATGAAAATGGAGTGGAATTTCATCTATCTGTATACTTATTCATTGCTACAAGAGATAAAATAAGTGGATTTTCTCATGAGACTACTGATAAAATATCTTTTGAATTAGCCTCTCAGAAGTTTTTCTGGATATTTGTACTTGGGTAAAACATTCAGTTATGTAAGCATCAACATTTAGAAGAGAAATACAATACATTTTACATAAAGATAATTATTAGACTGAGTCTTGACACTGTGGAAGTAACAAAATCCAAAACAAACAAAGAGAGAATACACATATAAAGAAAAAAGACAATTTTCATTATAAACATAAAATAATTTGAATTCACAAAAGTAACTAAGAAAAAGAAGTTTTCCTTAGCAAAACATATAATGAATGACAAAACAGATAGTTTTGGCAGTGAACTGATAGTTGCATAGCACATCATGTATGAATACTTTCTAGTATTAATTTTAATAGTGGAAATTGCATCTTTCAGATACCTTATAATTGCTTCTTACAAATAGCAAACATTTCAACAAATGAATAATCAACATATTGTAGAAGTTACTATTTCATACTACAGGTGATCACACTGTAATAGAGTCATTTCATCTTAAACATAGTATCGATTTTCATACTTAAATGATTTTATTCTAAAATTAAGAAATAACTGATATTACATGATACAGAATATCTATTAAGATATTTTGGCAATTACAATGTTAAGAATTTTATTCTGCAAGAAAATCAAACTGAATTCAGAATTGAATCCATTTGCCTGCATTCTCATAAACAAAACCACTCATTCAAAGTTTATGCACAAAGCTGCTAAATTTTATAAAGACACTAAGTGGAACACTTTGTTCTACATATATAAGAATATTTCTAATGCCATATAGCTGGTAAGTATTGCATATAATTTCATCATACTCACCCACAGTCACATCCTATGTAAATAAAAGAGAAGTTAGCTTGTTTTCAGAGATTTATAAATCGTACATGTGATTGTCTATGCCATATGAAACGAACATCCTTAGTCTTATTCCAAGTGCGCTCAGCTAGAAAAAACATCATAATCCATTTGCTTAATCTCAGCTAATGTTAATCACCAGACCAGGTTCACCTCAGGTAGCCATTGTTCAGAGCAGAGTGTCTAACATCTCATTCAGCAAGTCCTCATATTATTTTAAAACTCTATTTACCTTTTAAATATTTCATTTATATAATTTTCTGTTTACTTAGATTGCTCAAGGGACTTACGGAACCACATAAAATAAAAATGTGGGTAGGGAACGTAGGTCATCTAGTCTATCTTCTTATCAGTGTAGGGTTATCCTCCAAACTAAATTCTTTAGTGATATAAATTTTAAATATGTTAAAATGGAGCTTCTACCACTCACCTTCTGAGACTATTTATTAACTATCTCCTTGCATTAATTCTTGCTTTTGTTCAATCATTTGGTCAAGATAATCCTCTTTGTGCTAGATTCTCCCATATTTTCTCTATTCAGATATCACAATGAAAATAGTTCCACAGTTTCTTTCACAACACTCAATATAACATGACAGTCTGAAGGAGTTTTGTCATCCATGAGGCATTCTTCATTTCAACATGTTGGAAAAAGGGCAATGCAATGATTATAAATGTGTGTTAATATAGTTTATGAAGAGACAGGAGGATTACATCTAACTGCAGCTTAATTATACCGCAGAATGTTTTTTTTCTTTTTCCAGTGGAAATACTATGTCCCCAGATGGTAACTGTTCCACCTAATTGCTACCAGATGCATAATCTGATTTGGAGCTTCTTTGCTTAATCAGGATTACAGCAAGCTCTCAAAACTAGCTGTGTAGAATGGTAACAAAAACACTGCTCAGTAGACACTACCACTGCATTCCATAATGAGTTTTTAACTATTTTCCTTAGTAGAGAATTCAACGTTTATAGAAGTTTTAAAATACTGCTTCAGTTACACTTTCATAAGATGCATAGGCACAAAAATTAAATTATAATCTTGCACAGATATTTTGCTATAAACATTGCTTTCTTAAATATTATATTAATATAATTATTTAGGTCCTTAATCTATTTTAGCTAATGTACTGCTTATATTCCAGTCAATATTCCGTTGTTTACCCTTGTTCAGAAGATGAACAAGTGCAAATTCTATGTGTTACTCTGATGTCTTATAACTTAACCACTTATACAGGAAATTTTACAGAGTTGATTTTCTTTTAAGTGCAGGATTTAAAATATCATTGCTACCCTCATTAGCTTTCCAGTGCATGCAAAGCCACTTTCTATAACCAGCTAATCCATCAGTAGCTTCTGTGTACCACTAGAACTTTAGACCCAAGAGATAGTACTTCTGGGACCTGGTGAAGGTGATAAACAAGTGTCACCATTTGACAGTGGGAATGCCCCTTAATTCTCTAAGGCTTCAAAAGCCTTACAAAGCTTCTGTCCAGACATATGTAACTTAAAAGCTCCACTGCATTCCTTCTTGTACTACAAACACTCCATATATTCTGAAAAGACAGAAGAAATCATCAACTTTATAGTAAAAATAGCATCAATAAGAATTATGTTTAATTCAGACTTAAAGCTAAAAAGCCACAAAAAATTATCACAGTCCTGTAACAATCAATATTGACACAAAAACACTTTTCATCCATTCATGTGGGCAGCTTGACTGACATCCATGGAACTACTAAAATGATGTCATAAGAATTTAGCCTTAATATTTGGAGAACAGTTGTTCTTTTTACATAAACCATTCACAAAGAAAAATTGGGGAATATAAAATCAGTTCAGAAAATTTAAGAAGGCAAAATCAGGCCACATGAGAAAACATATCAGTGATTAAAATTGTAATTGCAAGCAGGATTACAATTTTCTGGGTTGCTGTCATTCTCACTTTTAAATTACTTGCCTGGTTATCTCCAGAACATCTTCAGTTCTCAGTTCTGATACTAAACACTGCATTTAACCTGTACTCAATATCCCTCTTGGTCCTATTTTTTTTAAGGATTATTGACTGGTCAATAACTGAAATTATGACCATATCACTGTGAGGCAGTCATTAACTTCAGTTCTTGTCCCTCATTGAAAAGAAAAGAGAAAAGCTCACGTTTGGCTCTTTGTGAACACAGTGACAGCTAAGTACAAAGGATCTACGTTAATGACCACAGGCATCAGTGGCAGTTTTCCTTTCGATTCCAAAGGGTGTCCTCTAGGAAGACAGCAGCATAGAGATGGCCAGTTGAAGGTCCAGTGCCTGCAATTAGCCTGCAACACCATTCTATACAGCAAAAGGCCTAGGTCAAGCACCCTAAGCAAATACTTGGCCTGCAGTCCCTGGGCTGAACCAAAGCTCAAGTGGAAGTTTTCAAAATCAAGAGAARGTTTCTAATTGACTCCAAAATTCTTTGTATCAGCCCAGAAAAGTACAGCATCAAAATAACTGTAAAAAATATTTTTATCATTACTCTCTCTGATTTTGATTAATTACTCTTCCTTTTCTATGGACTTCGCTTTAGTAACTGAACTGATTAAATGCTACAAGTACCTAAATATAACCCAACACTTTCCACCTCATTCTACGAGTCTTCAGTGTTTGTCAAGATCAGCATCATATCCAGGAAACTGATGCCCAAGAAAAGAAAAAATATGTTAGCAATTACATTATCATGTTTGCTGATATATTCTTTTTTCCTTAGCAGATAATCAGCATCCCAGGTTGAGAAACATAAGCAGCCTTTTCTGCAGCATTATCCTGAGTCAGAGCAGGGTCAGAACCGTGTGCGATGTGGCCCTCCCTGCCTGGCAATCCAATGGCCCTTGAATGACACCCTTTGTTTAAGTCGGAGCAGCCATATGGAACAGCAGTTAACACTTGAGTATTTTTATCATTCAAGCGTGAGTCACTTCTTCAGAACAGGCAGTTGCTACACCAGTTAAACTATTACTGTTGACCTCATGCCCCAAGAAAATGCTGATAATGTGCCTTATATTTCCAAGTCCCTTCAACCTCTTACACCTCTGCTTTTTTTTTAATTGGACTGCTCAGTAAGGTATGGAACTAGGAAACTGTTATCAAGCTAAAAAGGAAATTATCACATTAGAAGCAGGGGCCTGGGTCAAGTTCCCTTCAGTGTGCCCAGCCTGTTTACATCCTTTCCAGTAAAGCCTTCCAAAAAAATGTGCCACTATTAATATGTTACTACTGATAAGATTTTGAGCCATTGCATTACAACAGCATTTTAGTGTTTGATATACATGAACTTCTTATCAAGTTAATCCCCACAGACTTTTATTCATTAAATTCTCCAACATAGATTTGATAACCAACAGCTGGGGATGCAGAATGAGAAAAAAGAAAAACTATGCCTCTGGGAAGGAAAACAAAACCAAACCAGAGCCCTGCTTTTAAGAGAGCTCTGCCTGGATGGTTAGATGGACTGCAAAACTCCTGTTTGAGCTGTTCAAATCAAAACTGAACGCCTGTTTGTGTTCAGAAGATAGCTTCCTATGGGAAATTTCTGGCCTGGCAGAAGTACAAATTGACCCATCTTTAAGTGGGTTAGAATTTCATTCTGGAGTGTTAAATGCATAATCATTCTCAGCTTAGTTTTCCTTATTTTCTTGCCTCAGGTGTATTTAACCATCTACACTTACCCTCTGTTCTGTAAGATATACTAGCTGAAGGGAAGGGTCAGCCATATTTTCAGTTTTTCTCAGTATGGGCATCTGAAAAAAGAGCCAGCCTAGACTACATTTTGCTTTGTTTGTATTACATCTACATAATTCACTGCAGTGATATGTGAATGCTTACAGAGCATCTCAAATTCTTTAAAGAGGAAAAAGAGTGACTAGAAATTTTTCCCTATCTGTAGTTTTCTTCTCCTACAACATTTCAAAAATTTCTTTTCTCCCTTGAATATTTTCCTTCATGACCCTCCCAGCCCTTTCACCAAATTAATAATGCAGCCACCTGTACTGACCCTAACACACATTTGTGATTTGTAAAAAACAATTATGTTACCACTAACCGCAGATCTAATTGGTGCTGTCAGCTTATTAAAGATTGACTTCTTCCTGTATTGGTTAGAAAACTCCTATGTGGACCTTAATGTTTTACTGAAAATTTCACTCATTGAGACAGCTAGGGTTGTCACACGTTCTTTTTTTACACTCCTTTAACTTCCTTGTTCTTCTTACCAAACTGTTAATTTATAACTATAATTCTTTGCATCTCCCAAACAGCATGGTCAAAGAAAAAGATTAAGCAGACAGCACATGAGTTCCCTGGCCAAGCTATTATCAGTTTACCTTGAAATTTAACCCCATGTGCCTCAATTTGTCTATCTGAAATTCTGTGCAATGACCTTGCCAACTTTCCTATTTCATAGAGACATTGTGAAGCATAAGCTAAAGAAACCTCATGAAGCTCCAGCAGCGTAAGTGACTGCGAGTGACAGATCAGATCTATTGGTTCCTCCTGGAGGACATAATAAAATCCTCTGCTGGGGTCTGGTGTTATTTCCTTGATGGAGTTCAGAGGTTGTTTTTAGAGAGAGAGAGTTCATAAATTGAGGCCAAGAAGGGAAAAAGATAAGGCTTAGACATATTATACAGCTTTGCCTCCTACAAACACTTTAAAGTCTTTGATCAAAATTTACATCTTCAAACACTTGCTCTGATCTGCTGCCTACTCCTGTAGGTGCCCAGGCTCCTGAGGCTCCTAAATTGCTAACAGTACAGCTTTGCTGCTGGGCACGTGTACAACCATTCCAGCTCTGATAACACTAAGCTGCTTAATGTCTTAGCTTTGGTGCAATGCACAGCTCGTCACTGCTTTGCCCATCTTGCCTGAAGAAACCTGACTGTCCCCTCTTACAGCCCAGGCAGCAAGCTGTTGCTGTCCTCCATTCCTCTGGCTAATAGTTAAAGACCTCTCTTACCACTCCAGGGGTCCAGTCCACTGCCTGATTTAGAGCAAGGATTTAAGTCCATATATCTTAGCTTTCAAGACAGTGAACTAGCTCAACACTCTTCCTCCTATCTAGGTTTTGTGTAAGAAAAGACTGATCTGCGTACAACTTCTAATTCCACAACAGACTTCATAGCTACAAATGCCCAGTGGTGAGACACACCTATCTTTAAGCCTGGGTTTAGATACCCATTTCTTTGACAGACATGGAAATAGTATCAAATATGGACCTCGATCTAAAGGCCCTGCATCTGCCCAGGATTCAGGAGCCAAGATGTCTAAATCAAACCCTAGGATGCCCAGAGGAAACAAGCCGACCACCTCCGGTGTTGTATCACTGTGCCTGAATCCCCAGTACAAGCTTACTCAGTTGTGTTAACTGTAGGTGCAAGCAAGATGACCTGAGAAAATACAGGTACTACTGAATTATATTTGACCGTCATACTTGCAGTACTAGATGTAAAAAATTGAGCTGAATGCATGTTCCTAAGACCAACCCAGGATTCCCTCACTGAGTTTTAAACCTGAAGACAGTCACCACTTCTATTACTGTAGCCCTCGAGGATAATTGGTTTTCCCCCTTCTGCATTTATTCTCCCTTACACTTATATACAAATGTTATAAGTAGATATTTCTGCATATGCATGTTTATATCTAAATAAGTATATATAGATACACATAGACACACACACAGACCCCCCCCCAAGCACACACAAAAACTCTACTCCCGTATCTTCAGTTACTTTTATATCCTTGGATTAAATTGTCATTTTCCAGTGTCTTGATTGTATATTCCCAGACCTGTTGTTTCCCTTTCATTTTATTTTTATTTGGAAGTACATTCCTTTAAACTTCTAAACTAATCTCAAATAGTACTAAAAAGTGACATTAGATGGATAAAGCTTTTTGGACATATGCTCAATCAAAAATAGAAAGGCAATGTCCATCTCCTTCAAAAATAATCAAATCATATTAGGTGTTATCACCACCAAATTTCCATCTATCAATCTTTTCCTCTATCTAAATGAAGCCTCAGATGTTGTCAATGTAAGTTTTTCTACACACAGTAATATTGATTAAAAATCATACATAAACAAAATGGTACTATTTCATTTTAATTAAACTTTTGATAGTAAGGCAATGTATTTATTTTTATTTAATAAAAATATTTTGGTATTGATGTTATTCATTTTTAATCAAGTTATAATTAAATTACCAAAAGCAATAAAAATATTTGTATGTAGGAAGTCCGTGAGTTAAATACATGACCACAGACAGAATGGTAAAAAGTATCACTTCTGTCTTCAAACAGTTCTATCAGTAAAAAAATAAGAGTACTTTAAAGGTTCATTATGCGAGGCACTGAAATTAGACTAGATAAAGTATTAAAATTTTAATTTTTTTAAAAAAGAAAAGCATACATTGGCAAAGCTATAGAATAAGTGACCCACTAATATTTTTTTCTATCTCTTAAGTTCCTTTAGTCAAATCATTTACTTTGTGCTTGCCACAGATACAATCCAGTACATATAATTTGTAATGGAAAGGCTCTGTTCATTTCCCCACTTGATCAGACTGATCCCCAGAGTGATCCTTGGGGTCATTCTCCAGTGAAACAACATCACAAAGCCAAGAAAGAGCAGATGAGTTAACTTAGAAGACAATATATCACCTACCATTAAAAACTGAGGAGAGGTCAGTGATGGAAAAGCCTGGCTGTCAATACAGTTTTATAATGTTTCTGCTTCTGCTGCTCCATTACAGCAGAAAGTTGATGCATTTTCAAGCTTCCTCCCTCTTACTACTATTATCCTTCACTTGAGACAAACAAAAAACTCCTTTTCTGTCCCATCAACTGTTAGGTTTTGACATTTTCCCTTTATAAATTTTGTTAGGGAGTCAAAATCTCAGAAAATTCATAAACTGAAAATTTAAAAAATCTATGATTAATTTTGAACCAACTGAAAAGTTACTGTTTTCCATAATATTGAAGTGTTTCAATTTGTACTTTTGCTTATTTTAGATTTTGAAAATATATAGTCCCTTTCTGCTTTTGCACATTCTATTCATCTCACTTCAGCTTTGCAGGCAACCACCCATGCTCCTCTTTCCTCTTGCCTAATATAGCATGAGCAGACCCAGGAATTTTACCCAAATGTATTTCTACTCTTTCTTCTTTACTTCCCAGATGAGGAGGACTGCCACGCCGCATCAGCAACGCCTGTACCAACCATCTAGCTCATACTTGCTGTAAAGTGCCTGGGGAACGTGACTGTGTCTGGAAAAGAGGTATGCTCAGATGCGCCACTCCCTTTCAGGATACAGCTGCATTATATTGTGCTATTCTGTGAAATGCWTTCATGCTCTTATCTTCACTATACTGAATACTGAACAATATCTATTTTCAACTGATTTTCTAATTAAAAAATGACAATTTTTAATGAGTTAATTTTTTATGTTATTGTCCCTTAACTTCTTCTTGACAATTTCAAACACTAATTAATAAAAAATGCTCAGATTTTCAGACCATAATGAAGGAAAGTAGTATTCTTATATACATCTAACATTGTCTAAAGGGATGATAAATTGGAGACATATATTCAGATTAACACCTTGGAACCTTGTGACAATGATGACATACAGGTTTGTATTATACTGACAAAGAAGGTATGCTTTATAATCAATATTGGTCATGCTTCCATAAGACTTTAAAGGCACATTTATGTAGTTACACCTTTCTTCTGAAGAGCAGCAGTCGACTCCCTCTTTTTGCAGGCACAGCCATCTCTGTCTTTAGAGAYGCAGAAGACAGCACAAGGCCTTAGAGAATGAAAAAATAAAGCAGAAATACAAAACCCCCTCCAGAGCAACCTCTTAGATTCATAATCCTCGTGGCTTTCACTTTGAATGTGTTAGGAAAAAAGCAACTTGCAAAAAGTCATTTGAATGTTACTGAAATAAACCAGTATTTGCAAAATCACCTCTGATAAGGTCACCAGCCAAGGTCAATCCACAGCAATCTCTCAGGAGCTGTGACAGAACAATAGACCCTCCGCACGGAGCAAGCGGGCAGGCGCGCGGGCTGTGCTGCTCTATCTCGGCAGATAAGCAAACCTTGGGACTTCAAATAAATCACGGGGAACAGCTAGCGGAAAGAGTGATGTCGGATAGATCTCCTCTCATGTTTTTCTTAGCAGACCGCCACAGGGAAGTACCCAGATGCTGAAGGATGTCTGTTTACTTAGAAGAGACTGATCTAAAAAGAAGTGACATACTATAATCTGGTCACGCAAACTGCCTCTAAGCAATTAGACTGTCTTACTGGTTTAATGCTATTTTAGGTTTATTTTTGCTTTTGGGAATTCTACTTGCTTCTTGAGAAACACAGTATGTGTTATGCCACGTCGTACATCCACTTATGATGACATCAGAGGATATTGTAGTCATTGCATCATTTTTGTAAGATACATAACCTCAAACTGAACTGAGTTACTCTTTTGCCTTTTTGAACCACAGAGAAAAAGAAAATGTAATAGGCTTTGTTCAGAATGTTTGCTGGACACTAATCCTTAACTTTTATCTTCCTTCAGAAACGCTGTAGGGAATGGGGGTGAAAAGTCATTTTTGTGTGGCCCCATTTCAGGGCTAAAAAGCAAATTTTCCAGATATTCCTTTCTTTTTATTGCCATTGATATTCCTTAAATTACAAGTTTCATAGACTTTTCTCAAAGTAAAAATTTAAATTGAGACATAATTTCTAACATACCTGGATTTGTTTATACTGCAATAAATAACAACAAACTTTGCAACTGAAAAAAGAGCTCCCTATCAAGATRTAGCTTAAAATAGCTGCAGAGGCAAGAAGATAAGACAAGGGAGTACTAATTAACAGCAACATGTTTGTACTCTACAAAAGGAGCTGATTCAAAATAGGCTGTTTTTTATTTGCCAGAACCATTTCTACCAACTTGGCAAACTAATGTGCTAAACAAGAACCATACCCAAGCCCCCTCCACACATGTGCACACACACACGCACRCATGCACACACATGCTCGCATCGTAAAAGTACATAYRGCATAAAAAAGTACAACGGGAAGTATATTCCTGCAAGTTAGAAGTGAAAAGCATTATTCCTGAGGCTGATGCACCTTTTAGTCACATTACGATTATTCCTTACAGCAGAATGCAGATAATTTTGTTTAGACTGTTTTCAAGTGAACATCGTGATGGATTCCTCACTTTCTCTGGGAGATCAAGCTGTTGTGAATGCAGCTCAGCTACAAAGTCCTTCTCATAGTCATGTGAAGTTTCTCTTTGTTGCCTTTCTAAAAATTACCTGTATACTGGTTTTAAAATAACTCACAGTCATTCTCCCACATTCTCACAATCTGCTGTATCATAAAACATTTAAGTTTATTTTACTTTATATATATGAATTTTTTTTTAATAAATATATACACATATGTATCGAGAGAGAGAAGTAGTATATCCATTGAAAGAGGGAAGTATATTCACCAAGAGATAGATGTATATTCATTTGTGCTGAATATTCTAGCAATAACTAAATTTAGATCATATTGCAACACTRCGAAACTTACATTAAGGAAATGAAGATGCCATTAAGTATACTATCAATTTAGCAAATTAATTAAATACGTGCATAAGTCCTTCCTTATTCAGAAGAACAATTACACATAGGTTTAGCATAAATGTCTGCACAAATATAGATCTGCATGCTACATGCAGTAGTCAGAAATACCTGTAGCAATGGTATATTTGTATGCTAGCCAGATCCCAGGGTTTATTCCTCTTACTTAGCGTATGCTTTCTGAAAACTGAGGGTCTGCAAGGTCAGACTATTTTTGGATCAATATTTATAAACTTTGAAGATCAAGTGAGAAATTCTGCATATCTCTTTGGAAGAAAAAAAGGGAGATCTTTTCTTTTCCCCATTTTTCAAATAGAGTCAATGTTTAATTTTAAAACTTTCCTGGTCGTATCTTTTATCAGTGCCCTCTGGCCCTTAATTCCTATCATTCTGCTTGAAATTTTACCACTATTATTTACTCTTCCCCAGGGCAGTTGTGCATTTTCTTAATTTTAAATACATCAGAGCTTTGTTGAACTGATTCATTTTGATTTATCTTTTATCTATCTTCAATAATTCAGTTTCATTCTGTATTGCATGTGCTCCCAATCACATTACATACACTATGCAAATATGTAAGACATACCATGATATAAACATTTTAGTGATGACTTTAAGTGAGAACAGAAGTGTAAATCTCAAAGTTGGAGAATGGGATCATGGAAGGGATAATGATGACTCATAATTGATCTTCTGCTCTCAAAAAACATGTTTAATAGTTAGTAATAAAAGCTATTCTTTTAAAGGGACCAAATTTTTTATACATATATATACACACACTCAGAATAAATAAATTAATAAATAAATAAACAAATGTTATTAGATAATGGAAGGGCTTTTATATGCTGTCAAGTTCAAAGATTTGTTACTTCCACAGCAGTCTTAGACTACGCTATCTTTTATGGCATATAACAAAGGTATATTCCCTGATTTATTTTCAAAAGCGCTATCGTCAGGGTTGCAGACAGACAAGCTCGTGCATTGGGTGTCGGTGTCAAGGTTTWGGTAGCAGGGGGGATACAGGGACGAGTGGGAGGAGGCTGGGGCTGCCCTGTGCAGGACACAGCTGATTCCAGCCGGCTCCAACAGACCCACCATAGGACACAGCTGAGCCCATCAGCCACATGTGGCACACCTGTGATAACATATTTAAGAAAGGGCAAAGATGCTGGACAGGCAGRGGAGGAAGGAAAAAAAAGAAAGTGAGAAACAGCAGTATGAGTACCATTTTGAGAGAAGAAGGAGGGGAGGTGGTGGTGGCGGCGGCGGTGGTGGCGGCGGCGGCGGTGGCGGTGGTGGCGGTGGTGGTGGTGGTGGTGCTCTGGGAGCTCTGTCGCTGGAGCAGAGACTCCCCTGCAGCCCTTGGAAGAGCCTATGCTGGAGCAGAGATCTGAACTGTGGCCTGGGGAGACMTCACACCAGAGCAGGTTTTTTTCCTGTAGGACTGCAGCTCRTGGAAGGACCCACACTGGAACAGAGGAAAAGTATCAGATGGAAGGAGAGGCTGAGAGGATCTGTTACGGACTGACTGTACCCCCCCATCCCTCGCTGCACTGCTCAGCAGGTGGGTGGAGGAGTCTGGAGTGAAGGAGTGAAGTTGAGCCTAGAAGAGGGAGAGGAAAGGTGTTGTTTTACTGTTTGTCTTTGTTTCTCACTACCTGAATCTATTTTCATTGGCAATAAATTAAATTCATTTTCCCCAAGTCTGGACTGTTTTACCCACAATAGTAATTGGTATACAATTTCTCTGACTTTATCTCAACCCACGAGCTTTCTCATCCTATTTTCTCCCCCATGCCCCCCTGAGGAGAGGAGTGGGTGAGCAGCTGGGTGGGTGTTTGGCCCTTAGCCGAGGCTAACCCACTGCAGCTCCCCAGGAGAAACACAGATCCCTGAATTCAGAAACTGCAGTTCCTCACTTGTGCAATTCATCTAGCTGAAAATCAAGGTGTTTCATGAGAATTACTGCCTCATAAATATCCCTTTTTTAAACACAAGGCCTGGTAGCAGCAGATGTAGGTAAGAGACAAATGAGGCTGAAAATACTTTTTGCCTTAGTTATCTTCAAAGGATTCAGAGCTAAAATCCTCACTCTCATAATAGTAAGTCTTTAGTCATAGCRATATTTCCCTTGATACTGGTGGATTTCAGACAACCAGTCTGCAAACTGACACAAACTGTGTCCCTCAGCCGAGTAATGCCATYCAAATAAATGGAGCTAATAGTGTGACCAAGGGTTTACAACCTTAGGCCACATGGTTGGAGCTCAAAGTTGTCTAAAGTGAAACCGTTTGGAGGAAATGCACTGTTCAGTGCATTTCAGGACTTGAAATGCTCAAAAAAAAAAAAATATGAAGCTGTCAAATATCTTATTCTGATATTTTCTAAATGAAATTTCAGTTCTTTGGTTTGAAGACAGTTTTCTTTTAGAAACTTACCATATGTTTAGAATGGTAAAATAAGAAAAGATCACAATCAAAATAACATATCAAATCATTTAAATGAAATGTTTCAAACTGATCAGAGCTTTTTCTTCTTGGTTGGTTCCCAATTTCCTTTTTTCCCTCTTTTGAGATTTTAACTCTGGCTTCACTGAAAATGAGAAAAAAACCCTGAAATCTCAAAAGTGCTGCATGATGGGAAAAGGCCATGTTTAGAATTTAACAGGACAATCAGCATTATGTTCACATCTTAAAAAGTAAATGCTGTTTTTCACAACATCTAAAACTAGAATATAAAAATTGAATAACTGGGAGACTGCCACATGCCAGCCAACATAGGTTGRCGTTACTATCCTAATGCCCTGGGACTTGTAGCAAATTGCGACAGCAGAAGATCAAGTGGATCTTTCTGTGATATAAACATGCCATTCAATTAATGTCTACAAGCAATTCAATATTACTGATGCATGAAAAACTAAAACATTACTTTAAAAGTGCATGCTTATAATAACAGAGATGCTCAAAAGAAAGCCAACAAACATTACTCAGTATTAAAAGTACTTCTACGAAAYGCTTACTGCACATTGCTGAAAGACAGATTAATATTTTTATGCTGGCAAAGAGTAATGTCTCTTTTATGCAAACAAAGTACATGTCAAATCACTGCTTCAATCTTTTCTTCTTCACAACAATGTCAGTAATTAGCCAATACATTTCAATTAAAAAAGGCAACTTTTTCTATTTAAAGAAAATTGAGTTTAAGTTCACGTGAAGTCACTGCATAACAAATATGTATCCATCTAAGAATCAAATTTAGCCACTACGTTTGCTTTGAGAACATGCGCAATAAGAACAATAAATTCTACTCAGATCAGAATCCTAGTGTGAGGTCAATGGACAAATACAGAGAAAAARATATTTGTACCAAAGTTTATGATGAAGTAGTAGCATTGTATTTCCTGGGCTTTTGTCTCATTACTAGTATCCTAAAGTAGAAACTCCTATATCATAACTAATTATTCACAGAAGAAAGGGTTATATCAAAACAAGCTGCCTCATAGGGACAGAAAAGACACTTAAGAGATCTGTGACATGAAGGAGCAACCCTGTCCATTCTAGGGAGGCAAAGCTAAAGTGAATTCATTTCAGCAAAAAGAAATGCTGATACAAAATCTGTATAAGGAAAAGCAGCCCATTTGGTTTCTCCTCCAGTCTTCTGCTGTTTCTTTATAAAAAGGAGAGGTTTGAGTAAACTAAATTATATCAACAGTGAATTTGGCCTAGTGCTTCCCAGAGCTCTCTGTTAACATCTAAGAATGAGACTGACTTGTTAAAGCATAAAGTTTGTTATATTTCTGGGATACATTCTATTGCAAAACGTTCTAGGTTGTGCAATACTCAGGCATATTTTCTATCTCAGCCCCCACCTCTGGCAAAGACACACCTCAAAACACATAAATCTGATAAATCTTATTTCACAGTCATTTGTGATTCTATATTTGCTCATATTTTTAATATCAGACTGACAGAACAGCTGTAAAGGGGTACTTTTGAAATGTCATATAAAATTATTCATATCACTTAACTTCATCAACTAAGATATTTATAACTGATGACAAAATTTGCTTCTGTGCTAGTACTGGCTAATATTGTCCCCACCCATAAGCCTTTTGCAGTGCCTCATTTCAGTTTGCTTTTGATGCCAGAGCCTTATCTATGAAATGAACCCATCAATTTCCAGACAAAAACTGGAARAAGATTAGCTCCCTCCCTGCTGAGATAAATCACTTCCCAGTATATTCACTTGCAGACTTCAACATTTTTCATATGGTTTTCACTCTGACTCAATCTGTAAAGGAATGTTAGCTTCAAGAAGTTAATACTTGTGTGATACAAACCTAGAACTGCAGTTCAATTTTAAGAAGTGATTGGTAGCATCATTCTTTAACTACATATAAATGCAAGCAACTATTTACTTATTTCACATGAATGAGCATAGTGTTTTTTGAGCCAGGCAGAAAAGGAAGAAAAATAGACTTTTTGCAYGTGTTCTGATTAAGTTCATAGTCAAACATTAGATGATGACTTTAGAAACTCATATTGTAAAGCTGCAAATATATTTATGATTCTACATGTGAACATCATAACACAAACACAGATCCCACAAGCTTCTGGAAATATTCCAGTTCTTTAGCACCCAAGGTCCCAGTGCAGACCCCTTTCTCAACTATGATGAATGCTGTGCAAATTCTTGCATTTTAAAGGCAGTTATAGTCTTTCATTACTCCAAAATAGATGAAAAATGAGGTTAGAGGATACAGTCAAATGCACTGAATTATATATATGGATTAAAGGATATTGTACTCTCTTACAATAAAGCAAGTGCCAGTTAGTCCTTTAATATCCAGACTAAATTGTCTGTCCATCAAACGTTAATTTATTTGTTACAAGTGCCTCTTGAGACATACGAACAAGCAGATATTAGTGTCCCTTCAGATCATTATAAACAGACTGTTAAGACATAGTTTGTAATGAGTTTTGGCTTGGAATTACAGAGCATCTGATGTTGGAAAGTGCCTCTGGAGATCGCCTAGTCCAACCCACTGCTAAGAGCAGGGTCAGCCGGAGCAGGTTGCCTGGAACCATGTCCAGACAGCTTTTGAATATTTCCAAGGATGGGACACCACAATCTCTGAGCAACCTGTGCCAGTGTTTCACCACCCTCACAGAAAAAATTTTTTTTCTTATGTTCCAGTGGAATTTCCTGGATTTCAATTTRTGGCCATTGCCTCTCGTTTCACTAGATACCACTGAGAAGAGACTGGCTCTGTCTTCTTCACCCCCCTCCCATCAGCTATTTATAGGCACTGACAACATCCCTCTGACTTTTCTCAAGGCTAAACAACCCCAGCTCTCTCAGTCTCTCTTTGCATGTCAGATGCTCCAATCCCTTAATCATCTTAGTGACCCTTTGCTGGACTCACTCCAGGAACATCCATGTCTTTCTTGTACTGGGAATTGTTTTTTCTTTTACTTTTTTCCTTCTACCTTTAGATTTGGAAATACATATTTCGCATACAAAATATCTACTACAGCAAAGTAAACTTTGTTCCCAGGGTTTTTACCCCCTTAGGCTACAGAAAAGAAAAGTTCTTGGCAAGACAACTGGTACAATTTTACTGCAAAAAGTACCTAGGAGGGGAAAAAAAATGAAGTAATCACACATCCACAGCAGAGAGGTTTGCTTTAAGGCATTCACTTGTTCATCCCCATCCRGGTAACTGTCTAGAGGTGGAATCACGTTTTCACATGTCCTTTTCCGGTACAAATGTATCAGATGAGGGTCAAGGTGTCAGGGCCACAGAAACAGCCAAAGAGCAAGAGCTGCCTTTCGAATGGGAGGACGGGAGATTCTTCCTCTCCATTGCYGCTGGAGTTACCTATCGACAACATCTTTCCACAGGCTGACACTGGACAGAGGATCTGAACACAAAAATTCTTAACACGGATGTTGGCATATAAGAGAAAGAAACTTGTTTAATGACTAGCCCATTTCCAGAAGTCCAAATAATCCTTACTAAAATTCTTTGTCATCCATAATCACACAGCAAGTAAACTAAGGTACAAATGGTGGCAGCATTTTTTTTAAGTTTTATTGCCTGGGGGTTTTAGCACACAAAATCATCAATTAAGAGCATTAGATATCTAACACACACTCACTCGCAATCTTTAACCCTGCAAAAGAAAGACAAGGATAGGCTTTGTCATGAGATATGAGTTTGTATAACAGCTGTTGGAAATTAAGGACCACAGAGCTCAGTTTGAGAACAGCAGCAAACCTGTGACAACAAAAGCTGTGTCTGAATCCAAATAAATTAGTTAATTATTTTTCCCCTACCCTTGTTGTTATATTGATGCCATTATTAAACAGTGTGCAGGCAACTCTCACAACAATTTGATTCTCATTTCTTACTGAAATGACTGCAGTCCCAGCCTTTAAAAGCTGATGCCTGAGCAGCTCGCACAACAAGGCTAATGAACATTCAGATCCTGGTTCTGTTAGTTTTGGAAAGACTAATTGGAAAGCAAAGAGTATGCATCATCTAAGCTGCTATGTGTCATGCTGCTTCGAAAAATACTGATGACTGATTTATCTGAACATGGGTAAGCCATCTGGCTTAGTGGGCACCCTCCCTTGTTATGAAATGGTCACAGTCTTATTTCTTTAAATTTTGCCATGGTAGAGAGGCCAACAGTTTAATCTCACAACCTAAACCACAAAATATACTTTGGTTTGTCTAAAGTTCACCTATCAGTAGATAAGACTTACTTAGCAAAGTAAGGGAAGCAAAACCTTATGTCTACCTAAAAATGAAGGTGGAAATACGCTTTGCATTTCTCATTCATCAAGAGAAGGATGTAACAAAGTAAATCTAATGTTCTGGGACTTCGACAGAAGTGCAACACTAACAGCCATTTTAGGTGCAAAAAAATTACACAGACAAAAACTTTCCATTAAGTTTTAACCCAGTTATTACAAAAACTGGAATTTGCTGTGTCTGAGTAAGATAGTCAAGACTGATCAAGATCCCCTAAATTTCCTTCAGTCCAAAATGTAAYTGTTATCTGAATATTTGTCCATTATATCTAAGGTATGAAACTGCACTTGTCACAATAGTGTATGTACATTGCCCAGTATTGCAATGAATACTTTGATTTTCCTGTGTCACATGTTGTTTTCCTCTTCCCAAAGGCARAAGTATGCACGATGCAGGCTCTTGCTTTATGGCAARCTTTAAAACAGGCTTTTGTTTTATATACAACACTACAAATTGTTAGTAAATTCTGGATTGGAAAAACAAGCTTTCTTCTTGTGAAAAAACGTGCCTTTTCTACTGAAACCTTGTCCCCAGAAGGTGGAAAGTGAGAAAGGTAGAAGCTGTTCTATTCACATATTTGAGCTAAGTCTAAAAAAAATGTTATTTCCAGCACAATTCCAGTCTTTTTTTAGAGAGTTCCTTTTTCCAGATGAAGGATGTTATTGCTTTAATCTATATTTAAGATGGTCTAAGTCCAGGCCATCCAGTGTCTTTTAGATAACCTAACTCAAAATTCTATGGGAAGCCAGCAGAAGGCAAGCTGTTCACAATACATGGTGCTGCTGAGGAGGTCTCCAAGGGACTCCATGCCACTTTCCTAAGCAATGATGTCTAGGTTTATCACATGCCTACAGACAGACCAACATTCAACCCACAGTCCGCCAAGACAGAAGAAATCTAGAATCAGCAAGGAATACAGGAGAAGTCCTCAACTACAAAGTTAAAGGGTAGGTTCTATGTGAAAGTATATCCTTCACCCAAAGAAAACTGCATCATGGGCAAGAGCTTCTCAGTATCTCCTGTTCACCAGTATCATGTCCATCTTGCTCTGCTTCAGCTTCAGTTACCTGGGGTTTTATCCACAAACTAATCCTATTCAAACTTCTGGGCCAACATGGTAATAAATGAAGAGCTGTAAATGACCAAACCAGGTAGAACTACGCCCAATGTTGATAAAAGAGCTCCTACCATCTGAATAGTTCAACTTCTATTATAATACATTATAAATTAATCTGACAAAAAGACCCAGCGGGATAAAGTACTTAAATATCTGGTAGCTTTATGTTTGTAGCCTGGCCCACCTGAAGTCAAAACTAAAGGGAGGCAAACACTTAAGTGATTAACAAGATCAAAGCCTAAAGTTTAGGCAGGCAGATCATGTGCAATGTTGAACATCTTCAGCTACTATCAAACTGAGCACGAGTTGTCTAATGTAGCAGCTCTCAACTGTGGCCTTACAACGTTCTTTCTCCCCTGCCCAATCTTTTCTAGCTGTTACTCTGTTCAGGCTTCCTGTAAAACATGCCTTCCATCTGTTTATCCATAGCAGTATTTGCATGATTTCTAATTGCAGAAAAATTTCAAAAGTAAAAATTTAAAAAGATTTTAACAGCTTTAAAAAATAAATGAAGTAAAACACCATTTCTTTCTTAAATATTTTCATAAAAATGCCAAAATGCAAATTCATAAACATTTTCAAAATTCAAATCAAAATTATATAAATGGTAAACAACCAGAGCCAATATCATACAGAAACACAAAACTAAGGAGAAATATCTAGATTTCTGATCTGACTAACTATATATAACAAACTGATTAAGCAAGTTTCTTAAACCGGACAAGTGAAGTTGTTAAGTGGGAGAAAATAACACAGTTAGTAAACAGTATATTCTGTTTACTAAAGTAGTACATGGAGTGATGCTCTAAAAGTGCAGCATCTTAAACAATGCAAAAATTATAAAATGCTTTTATCTAAAAGTTTACAATGCACTAGAGAATCCCCTGTTCAGGGGATTCTGAGAGGCTGATAAAACTATTCTTTAGAAAATAATTGCAACTTAAGCTGATCAGAATGAGAAAATACATTTCCTTTCTAAAGCTTTGTAAGATTACCTTTTTTTAGCTCTTAGTTCTTGCCTCAACTTTTCTTCCTCTAAATTCTGAGATTTAAAATAAATTTAGGTACCTGATTTGAACAGTGAAGTATACTGTTTGAATAAAGCCCTCAGCACCTTCCTGCCAAGACCTGAGGTCAAAATATATTTTAGAATAAAGCGCAAATATAATGTTGAACATATTATGCTGGCTCTTCTACTAGAACAAAACACAAGTTTTGTTCTGAATTTATCAGATGTACTCTATGAATTTGGGGACCTAGATCACTATGTAACAATAGGACATCTGCTCACTGAAGAGACTAACAAAAGACACACAGTGGATGCTCATTTAGAATGGGACCAAAGCATCCTCACATTGAGAAGAATACTGCTTTGTAAGAGAGAGCTGTCAAAGGAACAAAAAGAGAAACTCAAAGCTGAACCATTTTTAAGACATGTGGGCCTGCATATTCAAACAGTTAGGAAAAGTACAACATTTTTACTTCTTGGCAAATGTAAATCACTGAGAAAAAAAATCTGTRTCACAGACTTGCTGTTTTCAGCTGCAGGTGGTAGGTAAAGAAATTGTGGGAGGAAAATATTTTCTTATGTTGTTGCATTGTCTTTGGTCTTTGCAGTTAGATTGTTTCCCATTAATTTTTATACTCCTGATAACTATGTTGTTATTGAAGCACAGAAGATATTCATGACATCTTTGTGGCATTTAAAAAGATAAGGCCCAACACTGAAGTACCTACAATCTACTAAAGAAATGTGTCACAAGGAGCAATGATGACATGAAACACAGCAGAGTGTGCTTTGGCGAAGGGGCAGAGGAGGCATGTACAGAACGGAAATCATGCGGTAAGTGCTGCTTTCATGGAGTGTTACTCTGAAAGGCTGCTGCTAATGCGTTATGTTTCAAAGAGCTCACCCTAACAATTTGTGGTAGAAGGTATCTCTTAGACAGCTCTACATTGACATATAGTCTTCAGAAATCCTTCAGCAGCAGAGTCGTTGGGTATGTGGATGGAATAAAACAATCCTGTTGGGTCATCTGTCAGCAACAAAACTGGGGGGTGGAGGAAAGAGAGGTTGCTTTAAGTCAGCGTGATAAAATACCATGACTGAGTTGGATCTTCACAGCTACAATACCCTTTTTATGTGCTACTATCCTCCTATACCAGGATGGCAAAAGCAAGGTTTTCATCTTTGTGAAGAAAAAAATCTTTGAACTTAAGAACTCTGGGGCTAAACCAGACCAAATATCAGCTTAGCCAGAATCTCTGACCACGGCCAGCAACAGAGTCTTAGGGAGGAAGGCCATAAACATAGCATCTACAGATACTTTCTCTGGCCCATCAAACTTGCCAAATTCCATGACTGAGTGGCATCCTGAATGTGAGCTTGCTTACAGACCATAAAGTTCAACAGCTGCTGATTAATATATTCTCCATTAGCTTTTCCTTATTCCTTTCTTTGTCTGTTTATACTTTTGAGCATCCATGACAGCCTACGGCAAAGATTTTCACAATTTCAAGTTTTGTGGGGAAAAACAACCTTTTCCTTTCAAATTTACTGCCTGAAAACTACATTGGCCTAGTTATGGGAAACAGCAATTAATTCTCAACATCATTCCTGATTGACTTCATTTTATTTGATTTGACTTTTCTCTCTCATTCCTTTTGGTCATCCCTTTCCCTCTACTAAACCAGCACAACACAGCTGAAGTTAGATTGAAGCATTGCACAGACCACCTATTACTCTCCAATACAGTGAAGAATGTACACACTAAATGGACCAGAAAAGAATTCCTGAAATAAGCCACTAAATTTATCACTTCAATGAAATCTGGAGGATTATGGCCAGCACAATTCAGCAGAGCAGGACAGACACAGAGAAGGGAATTATGAGGATAAAATTTTTAATAACGCTATACTCTAATTTAAGTGTCTACAATAAAGCTGCAGCACACACCTTCAGTTTCTTGGGAAATATGTTCTATTTTACCAACTGCTTTTAAATCATCAGAAGGTACTTCTTCCACGTGTCCTCAAGTTTTGCCTGGTTTGGTTTGAGTTACCTGTTTGAACTGTCCACACAAAATGTGCATGTTAGATAGAAAGAGAATGAAATGCTACAACTATTTACTCATTTGAAGTATTTCATGACGAAAACAGGAAAACAGAGCCCAATCTTCCAGTTCTTATATGATCTATTTTTAGTCATAGTTCTATTGTTACAACATAATTGGTTCCTTGCACAACAACAAATACTTTTTCTGTGCTATTTCATCATTCAGGTAAAATCTCAAGGATGGCAATTTGTGTCACTGAATATTGTACAACTATGACTTGACAAGTCATTCCCAGGTGATCTTTATCACATTTCAGAACACAAAATGCAATCACAAGCTATATGGCACCAATTGTGTTCCCATGTTTAGTTTACAGTTTCTAAGGATACTATTTATTTTGCATGTTCTGCTGACACAAGCGATACCAAGGCAGTAGAATACATACAAAGAAACAGAAAGCATGTATTGCCATGGCCCAAACAGTAAATGCATTGAACATTCACTTCAACAAGGAGGGGCTCATTAAGACATTTTTTAAAGGGTTATAACTGTACAAATAAGCCACTTGCTTTTTGATATGCAAATAAAATTGTTTACATCATAGGAAATAAGATAACAAAAGTTGAGAGTGTGTGTTTTGCTACCATTAGATTAGTTAAGATAACTTCAGCACTATAAACATGGATATAGCTATGTCATTCCCATTAGTATTAGCAATTATCCCTATGCGCAAGCAACAGAAGTAGAACATATTTTCCTCTTAAGCATATCAGCAAGAGTTAAATCCACCTAGCCACTGCATCTGCAGTCCCAAGTTAGGTATCTAGGAACCTCATGGGAGAATTCGGCATCTCCAGAATTGTTTGCTGGGTTTGTCTCTAACGGCAAACATAAACTTGCTGTGTTTACACACTCAGCTTTGAGACATATGTCAGCTCCAAATCTATGTCTGCATACAATAGCTGGAGCAAAATCAAAAAGACTGTACTGCTGAGTTCACTTCTGCAATAAGGCAGGTCCATACCATCCCACATCCCAGTAAAATACATTCACTACTGCCTTTTCTAGAGTGATTCATGGCTTTTCTTGCTGGATTTTGTCCTATTTGGCACAAATAATTTCATATTTTCTAAAAAAGAAATTTGAGTTTGACTCTCAAACAAACCTCAAGTCAGGTCTCTGTCACTCAAAAGCAATATAAAAAGTTAAGATCATTTGTGTATTGGTTTCCATTTTAATTTACTGGCTCCAAAAGAGAGTTCAGCGATCATGTCATCCAAACATGCTCTTTCGTCTTTGTTCGCTGGCAATGGGGATAACAAAACACAAGTATCTCTACATAAGAATGATCACAACACAAGTCCAAATGTAAGGAAAGGCACAGTTTTCCCAGCCCAGCACTTTGTAGGCTTGTATACAAGAACTTATTGCAACAAGTTAGCCATATTAAAATCAACAAAATTGATTTCTTTACACAAGAGTAACTCCTTCAATCAAACATGTCTTTCATCTTACAAAACCACTGTATGTATTAGCCATAAGTTGATACCTTATTGATTTAAGGTAAACTGACTTTATGCACTGTAAAACAAAAATAGAGAAGCTGCCTGAAGAGGTTCCACCTACCCAATTAGATGATCTCCTAGTCTTCTTTGCAACCTTAATCCTTATGGATTGGAGATGGAATTAACCAGTAAGAAAAACAGATATGAGGTGATGTGATTAACTTTCCTAGCCAAATTTAAAAATATTGGTACATGTCTTTCCTAAGGCTGACAGAGAAAATGTCAGGTAGAACAATGAATACATTAACAAATTCAACATTTATCAAAATGCTACAAACAAATACTTTTGGCCCAAACTTTCCCAAGAAAAAACCCACAAATATAATATGCTGCAGTGTAATCAGAATATAAATTCATCCTGATATATTATTACTCTATAGAAAGAATCATCAGGAAAAAAGTGAAAGAGGTATTACCTGACCCTCTGGAAAGTAACTTAATAGCTGCCAAGATCTTTGAAGTGCTATAATATGTGAGAGAAAAATCAAAGTTACATAGATGATATTTAAGTGATGGATACTGCTTCTTTACGCTCACACATATTCCAGCTACAGTGTGTTCCAGACGCTATTGCCCTAGCTGAAAGCAAACGTTGATGTTAGTTTAGTATCATTTTCTATAGTACCTATAGCAACAGCAAACACATTATCAAACACTTAAGCAACAGACTGATTGCTCCGTTATCATAGTTTCAGCTGTTAATCTTTGAATGGTGTGTAAATGACTGATATTCTGTAACGTCTTCTGTACTGTAAGCTTTCACTTGTACAAACATTTTCTTTTGCAATACAGTTCAACACTGTAGAGAAATATTTGGTTTAAGCTTTTAAAAGATCTTATTCTACACCTTCAATACTCACATAACAGCTTATGGGTATCATAAAGATTTTGGCACCTCTTAGAATCTGACGTTACTTATTAATGAGATAGATCAATTACACTAGCAAAGACAGCATGCAAAACATTGCACAAACATTAGTTAATGAACCTTTATAGCATTTTCATGAGGAATTGTATTATTAGATGCATTAAATGTGGAGAAAGGCAGAGATTAATGCACGAGAGAGGCAAAGTATTTGAGGATACACTGACTGAGAGAAATGTCATATTCCCCTGACCACAGTGGTACCAATTTATTTCCTTAAATTACATATCAGGTAAAGGGCTTTGCTGTTTCAAGAATATATGACTTGCTGAAGGTTCAGGAACTGTGGAAATCCAAGACCAGATTTAGGACAGTTTAGGAACAGTTCCAAATCCTACACCCAGGCCAAACAATCTATGCAAATTATCAAATTATGTAATAAAAAGCTATGTTATGTTACTCATTTTGAATTACATGACAGATGCAGTAAGGTCTTACTGAGAAACTTACTGAGAAGCACTGTAGTTTAGAATATTGTTTCATTTAAATTGCTGCAGTTACATGAAAACAGAGGAACGCTCTGGTGAATCAGGGCATAATATAATGCCTAAAATACACCATATAATATATTCATATTCCAGTGTGTAGATGAACAACTTCTTGTCTGAAATAGAAACTGGTTTTGAAGAGCAAAATACCAAGGCATATAGCCTGGACAAATCCTGAGGTATTTTTTCTTCTCTTTTCAATATTCTTTGCAGGTCTTCTTCCCAGCACCAGAAGACAAGGAAAAATGTAGAGAAGCAGAAAATAAATTAAAATTATATGAAAATTCTTTTTAAGAGAGTTCCAAAATTAACAGTGAGCTACCATTAAAATAAATAATTAGGATGATAGCTAGCAGGCTCTGCTCATAAGAATTTATTTTTAAATAGAGCAAGGATTCCTCCTTCCCCCCCTGTATATCTGATCCTCTTCAGATCTTCTCCCACATCCTACCTCTGCATTCCATCAATGGATCAGTAACAATCTATTTCAAATGCAGGAATAAAGTTGCCTCTACCCAACCTAAGTAAATGACTGCAGAATCTAGGTAGCACCCTAACTCTGCATCTGCCCCAAAATTTTCTTCTGTTTAAAGAGAGGACCTGCTGTTGAGATGGGATTATGGAAGGCAAGGTGTAATAGGAGACAGTGTGGGTACAGCCTGTGTCTAGGCAAAACCACCAGTTGTCTCTGTTGTGGTTTAACCCCAGCCAGCAACTAAGCACCACACAGCTGCTCACTCACTCCCCCCATGGTGGGGTGGGGGAGAGAATGAGAAGAGTAAAAGTGAGAAAACTCATGGGTTGAGATAAAGACAGTTTAATAGGGAAAGCAAAAGCCATGCACGCAAGCAAAGCAAAACAAGGAATTCATTTGCTACTTCCCATCGGCAGGCAGGTGTTCAGCCATCTCCAGGAAAGCAGGGCTCCATCACGCGTAATGGTTACTTGGGCAGACAAACGCCATCACTCCAAACGTCCCTCCCTTCCTTCTTCTTCCCCCAGCTTTATATGCTGAGCATGACGTCCTGTGGTATGGAATATCCCTTTGGTCAGTTGGGGTCAGCTGTCCCAGCCGTGTCCCCTCCCAACTTCTTGTGCACCCCCAGCCTACTCACTGGTGGGGTGTGGTGAGAAGCAGAAAAGGCCTTGACTCTGTGTAAGCCCTGCTCAGCAGTAACGAAAACATCCCTGTATTATCAACACTGTTTTCAGCACAAATGCAAAACATAGCCCCCTACTAGCTACTATGAGAAAAATTAACTCTATCCCAGCCAAAACCAACACACTCAGTTTCCTTGTGACCTTCATAGCCTGTGATGTCTTCCATAAAATCTGACAATAAGCGAGAGTCTCAGCTTCATTAAGAATAACTACATCTCCACTCATCTTAGTCACAAAGACAGTTCTGAAGAGACTAAACTGGAAGTACCCTGACAACTCACAACCCAGATGCAAATAAATTTAAAACCAGAAATCCTTTTTAATATCATGATTTTCAGATGCTGAATTATGACTTTAAAGAAGCTTGGAGATGGCAACTCTGGACTTTTCCTGCTAGTGGAAGGGAATAACATTTGAAATATGTAGGAACATATATCACAGTATCTCTCTGGGATAGGTAAATGATCCAAGTGGTATCTCCTATTCTGATTCCCCCTCTACTGTTTATCACCAGGTAAGCATAACTTCATATAAATAGCGCATGAAAAAACTGCAGGAAAATCCTTATCAAGTAGCAAACAGAGAAACAATCAGAATACTAATAATATGTGTTCAGAAAAACAGCAAGCTGAAATTGTAGGATATGGAAAATGGACACGAAGTGACAAAATCCTGGAGCTCTATAGCTGTGGTTTGTGATCAGAAGCTTTCCCAAGAAGGCTCTACTTCCCTTACTTACCAGTTTATCTGTTGCGCATGATGATGCAAACTACTGTAGTTGAGAAACGCGTGATGGGCAGTTTCTACAAAGAGCCTGAAAGAAAACAGAAGCGTTTTTAAGCAGTGCCACCCTGAGGTGAAAGAGAGCTTTTCATCTCCCGTGGCATCAAGGCACATCTAWCTAACTTCTACCTTTTACACCAGCTATAAGATACCGTAAATGCAAAAATCCCTTAATGGTCTCAGAGTCCTGTAATGGAAATGGTCCTTCAGAGCGCTCACCAGTGGATGGGGGGAGGAGTGTAATCTTCACTGAGCCAAGTCCTATCCTAAATTTAAAGTGCAGTTTCACATACCTGAGTCCCAGAGCTACAGTAAGGGCAGAATCTCACGGTTCATGTAGTCGGCACAGGAAATAAGTCTCTTTGCTCTGTCAGAGGGCTGTGTGTTTGTGCTGTGCTACAGAAAACTCAGCATTCAGACCTTTCCTCCTTAAACACRCTGCCCCAATGAAGTCACGTGAAACTGGCCCCCTTGGCCACCTTAGTGGCTCTCCACTGAACACACACCAGTTTATTGTTGTCTTTCTTGTATTGGGGTCCCAAAAATGGACACAGTATTCTAGCTGCAAGTCAGATAAACTCTGCCAGGAATGACCCTGCATTTGTGTGAGGAAACTGCAGAACCCCTTGAGGTCCTTCTCCATCTATTGACAGTGACTGATGTACAGTGTAACATACATGCCCTAACAAAAGTGAAGTCTGGAGAGGTCTACCCCTACGTAGGACTCCGATCCCAAAGAAAAGTCTATGTCTAGCACCTATAACAAAGTACATGCACTAACCACCCCATCAAAGCTTGTTTCCAATAAAAACTCAAAGCAGCAACAATCTTTGCAATGCAACCTGTGTCATATAGCACAGTGTGGTGGCATGATTTGTTTCTAGAAATATCTCTTGTGGCCTCCCTATATGGGCTTATCACATAGCAAACACATCTTAAAGTCATCTTTAGAAAAAGTCATAACAAAACAAAATGGAAATAAAACATAAATAATTGAAAGGAAAAAAAGGAAGAAAACGTTCCATGTTGCCAAAAACCAAACAACTCCACCCCATTATCTTCGCTATTGATGCAATGAGGAAAACATCAACACAATGTAATGAAAAAATAGGAATGAGAGTAAAATAATGATAGAATAAAATAAGTTAAACGTGGTGTTAAGGTACAAGAGGAGTTATTTGGATAAGTCTACTGAAGCATCGGATCAATTTACTATGCCAAGAGACAACTCCTACTTAGCCAAATAAGAATCAAGAGGAACTGTACAGTGCACGTTTCCCTTTAATGAGAGAGGGCAGAGTGTGTGCAAACCCTGACTAATGTGGTGGCACAAGGAATTGGGCTCAAAATCTGTAAAGAGATTATGCCCAGTGTGAACGTATATATGGACAACCACTTGACACAAATTCTTTTTGCCAGACTTCCATTGAAATTCCATTATTTTAGAGAATGTTTCTATTTCAATTAACCAAAATTCTTTAACAAAAATATTCCTTCAGATATTTTTCTGTGAACTTCTAGTTAGGCCTTGCAAAAGGTATTCTTAAAGCATTAATGCCTGCTGCCTCAAATTAGAGTCAACTGATACTGGAAACAAATTCACTGGTTTTGTATTTATTAATTTCAAGCAAAGAGAATATTTTCAAGCACAGTTGCACCAGTTTAACAGTTAAAAACTCAAGGATGTACATATGGAGATTCTCATCCCCCTGCTAGGCTTCAGCCCTCAAGCACTTCCCATTTAGCAACTGATGTAGCAAGTCATCCCGTTGATACCCTGCACTCTAGTGAATACCATATGAAGTCATACCTGTTTGCAGGAGTGAATTATGACAGAAGATAACAAAGTCAGTGGCACTTTTAACACCTTTCAAATTATCTCTTGCAATCAGGGTGCAAGTCTCATACAGCAGCTGTTTTCCTCCAGAAGAAACCTGTGATTTTTACCAAAAATGTAGTGAGCTGCTCTGTGTTTTTCCGTATTCCAAAATTGCCAGATGGTTTTGAAGCTGATTTCTAAATCTAATTCTTCCCATGTCTTTTTAACAACATCTATCCTGAGAACTACAACAGCATGAAACTTAAAAAATACGAAGAATCAAGCATTGCCAAGCCATTCAATGTTGGGGCTTTGATGGCACTAACAGGGCTCACTGGCCCTGACCAGCTTCACCCAGGACCCCCACCCTGCCCAGGTCCCAGGACCCCATCTCAGTCCCTGGGGCCGTCAGCCCCCGCCCCAGCGACGCTGCAGCAGGGCCGGTCTCCATTTCCCTGTAGCCCTACCCTGCCCGACCTCGGCCCATCTCCTCCGCAGGGAGGTGCCCGATGCCCGGGGCTGGGGCTGCCCCAGCGCCCCTGGCTGCCCCGCTCCTGGCCAGGGTGGTGGGGCGGGGACAGCCTGGGAACACCCCGCGGCTCCAGACGCCCCGGCCCAGAAAGCCACCAGCCCGTGCCGCACCCTGACATTCATAAGCAATTAAATAGACAACCTCTTCAATCTACTGAGATAGCTACGGCACTATTTATCCACTTAAAATCAATGAATGGCGTTATAGTCTCAGTTGTGCTATTCCCGTAAAAGCCAACATTGAAGTACTCAAGCACAGCGACATTATCGCCTGTCAGATGCTGTATCTCAAATCTCTGTCACTGYGAGTATTTCAAACGTGAGAAACATGAAGGCAGAGTAACATGAGAAGGAAGGCTATGTGATTACAATGATAGTTAATCTTTACATAAATTCTGTTAAACTGTACAGTTGTTTTTTGTTTATTTAAAAAGTTTTCTGGCTCACTCTGCAGTGTAGGCAGCTATACAAGACAGACTGTTTCTACAGTCCTGTAAAAGTACGCTACCAAAAATAAATGTGTTAATTATGCTCTGAAGGTTCTGCTACACCACAATGAAAGTATAAAGAAGACAAAAATTAAGACAGGCCCATACAGCACAGACTTCCAGAACTGTGAAAGAAATCTGCTTCTAAAAGAGGATTACACCCAAATCAAAAATATTTAGATTCATGATTTCAAGTTGCATAAAAGCAGACATGCTTTATATGGCTTTAGAATGTCTCTCCTTTGTCACTACAAAGTTATGTGCAGATTTATAAAGACTTTAAAATTAATATTAGCATCACCCCTATAACATGCTGAGGTTCTATGCTCTAAGTAGTAAAGATCCTACACATCACCTTTTTTTGAGTAAAAGTAGTGGGATCAGTAAGATGCCATATGAAACTTGCAGTTGAAGGTGCATGTACAGTGGCAAAACTAGCATAAGCAACACATATTGAAACAATGAATCCCAAATGTTCCTTTTGTCTCATTTTATTGATGATATATTGATGATATAAGCAGCAGAGTATACTGGAGTAGTTGAAGAGCGGCGAAGAGAGAAGGCAGGACACAGAATTCAGAAAAAACTGCTTCCAAACTCTCTGCTGCTCCTTACCCTAACTTAGGGAGGTTTTATCATCTCACCTCAATTTTTAAAACAGGTCAAATAGTCCGCAAGACGCTAAGCTCCATCAGGATACCTGACTCGGCGCCACAGTGGAACCCAGCGCTTAAAACAACACAAAATTCCTTACAGCTCTGTCGATGCCACCCTTCAATCCAACCGATGGCTGGAGCATAGAGCAGGCACAGACAAAGCATTCACCTTAATTGTTAGAAGAACAACACACTATTACCGCTGTTTTAAAGGGGGGAACCTCCCTGTTGTCAGAGTAAGTGCTTCTCCTTCACAAATCACTCTTTGCTTCAGAGAAAATATGTAGTTGGACAAAAATGCCTATCTGAATGCTTTCTTCTTCCTCTTTAGCTGAAATCTGTATCACAGATATCAGTCATGCATCCTTAGAGCTTTATGCCAAGGCAAGTAAAGGAAAAAATATGATCACACTCTAGAATCCCACTAAGCGATTCTCATGAGTCTGCTCATCTAAGGGCAGGCAGAGCTGGGATCCTAGCTCGCTGCCACTGAAGAGAAACCTTTCCTCTGAAACAAAGATCATCTTCCATAGCGGCAGATTAGTCCACAAAACTTCCACAAGCAAGTACCACAAAGGCTTTGGGTTTTGCCTATACAGTGTTTTCCACCTCACAGAACAGTTCAGCTGTGATGAAGTTAAATGAAATAGCTAAGAGTTTCCCATTATTTTGTTATTAAAAGACAAAAAGCATACATATCACTTCAGTACTGTTATCTGCAGTGGTTGCACACTTCTGTCTGTATGCAAACATGTTATAAATCACCTAAATCACATTTGAATAGCTTCCATCACATGTAGAAAGCAGAAAGTTTCTTCCATTAATGCCTTCCATTAGGCCTTTTAAATTCTCCCTCTTTGCAACAAAACTAGCAGAGGCATTACTCAATCCTATGTGAGCCATTCAGCCTTCTTGTGCACTCAGTCTCACAGGTATGAGACCCTGCTAGCAGCGGGCCTGCCCAAGCACAACAGCTTGCTCAGCCATAGTACATTGTCCCATTGCAAACAGCTACTAAGAAAGAACAAGCTTTTCAAGTCAAACAGAGACTATATTTAAAAATAAGCAGTAATTCACCTGAATGAAGAACATTATGTATTTACCACAGATCCAACATTTACATCATGAATTGTAGTAAGTGTTAGGAGCATCTCTTTAGTAGTCTACTCTTAACACACTTCTTTTCCTATTACATATACAGTTTCACCATTTTTGCTACCCCAGGACAGCAAAATCTAAAGGATCAAAATCTGATTTTTTTGGCGAGCAAACAGTAGCATAACAGTGATAATAGTTTTAGGCACACAACCACTGAATAGTTAGATCAGACTTCTGTACAACTAGAGTAAGCTGGAAAACCATCTAGCTTGCAGCCATGACATTCAGTAGGGAAACTCATTAATCTTACTTCTGAATTTCCTCAGGAGTAATGTCTGCAGACCTTTGATAAAAACAGTCAGGCTTGGCAAACAAGTGTATTAGCTTGAGTCATGACAGAATTTCACTCCCTACCCTTTGCCAGACCTAGTCCTACAATTTCAGCCAAGCTCATCAGTCTAACGGAAATACATCATCATTGTCTCCCCCTTTCTCAAAAAGGGCCTTTCAAAAGACTCACCATGTTATTGTTACCCCAAATCCCGTTCTTCTGTAGTATTTGTTAGTCCACTTGAAATCAGCCCAACCATCCTCATCTCCCAAATAACCGTACCTTAACTGTCACATGAAAAAGATGTTGCTCTCTCTAATTATTAGTTCTAAGTCACCGAGTCATTGAAATACTGCTGAAACCAAAGATCACAACTTTTAGCATATTCCTGGTACTCCAAAGTATACATATATTATTAAGTCCATTAACTTCATTATTTCTTGGTTCTCATTCCAGTACTCTGCGCAACACCAAGGGCTTCCCTGAGATGACCAAGTCTGATGCTTGACCACTCCAATGGCAAGCGAAAGATAGCAAGGAAGATGTGCTTTTCAACAGGCAGAGGCATGAAGTGAGCCAGTATTTAGGTTGTGGGATTAAAAAAACCATATCAGCTGTCTTTAGAAATAGCAGACTGATGGAGGCAGGAGGACAAAGAACTCTTAAGTCCTACAGTGGCAGTGTGAAGGTTGAAAAGAGGACTCTGTGGCTGTTCCAGGATTACATTCATCGACCTGTTCATGCTCTTCAAAGACACAGGACAATAACACTGACAAGTGTTTCTTTCCCTTAGTACAGAAATGTACTAAATTTCATTTTTCCACTGGTTACATATGGTGAAGACTAACCTGTTTGTGTAACTGCTAAGGCTTAATTTGTCAAAATAGCTCTATACCCAAACCACAGACTTTTAACAGCACTATATCCATAAAACATCCCTTTACAATCTTTTCCTTTAGTTCATACCAATCACATAAAGATGTTTAACAGGTGCATAGCCAAAAAAATCACTTCAGATCTTATTTCAACCTCTTCATACATTCCTTCACTTTAATATGTACAATATATATTACAAATTATTTAAAGTAACTCTTAGCCACTTCATACAAATAAATTTCTTCACACAGATCGATGATTTATTAAAAGCAACTATTAACATCTCTTTCTGCTTGTATCAGACATCTCTAGACACATTCTAGAGCATTTCTAAGACAAGCAACACGTCACAACAGGTTGCGTAATAGTCACAGGCTCAGAAGCAGTATCTTGTCTGCTCAGTTGCAAGTAAGTCACAGTTAAGTCCTACAGTACTTGACCTGGACTGAGATATCTCTAATGTTTTCAAATATATTTTCCCTGATGAAAAAAGGTAAACATTAATACTAATACTACTGTCCCACTGAACTTCAAGAAAGTCTTTCTAAATCTCCCAAATGCAGTGCTTTGGGAAAGTGTATTCCTTGAACTCAAGGGGAGTTACTTTCTACAGCTGTGGTGATAGCACAAATATAGAACAAAACCCAGCAGGCCTTGTACAGCTACTTCTGGTGCTGGGATTTACCCTAGTGGCATCTCCCAGGTTCAGTTACTGAATTTAGGTTTTAAATTTTTTAGTGCCGAGATTGCCTTTCTTTTTACTCTACCATTATATTTCCTTGACTAACAAAGTCATTGCAAACAACATATTAATTAAAAACTGCCTATTTAATAACATCTGCTTGCCATGATGGCTTAAAAACCCTGGGTTCTTTTAAAAATGTTTATATATAGACTGKCTGCTGAGCTATACATAACTGCAGCAAGTCTTCCACCTGCTGGACAAAAGGCAGCACTCAGCTTCCTTAACAGGAAACAGATGCAACAAATATCTGTGAGCTACACAATGACCAAAAAAAAAAAAAGGCAACATCAAGGTTCCCTTGTTCTTGTCTAAATGCATTAAGTAAATAAATAAATGTGAAAATGCAGCCATCTGATTAAAAGGATACAAAGAGGTCAAGCATTTGTTGCCGAGGAGGACCTACTTTCCCAATATTCCTCTTTTAATAAACTGTTCCTACAAGGTCTCTTTATTTGTGCTTTTACAAAGGACTTGCATTACTTGAAACGGAACTACTACAAGTCTTCTGCCTTTTGGGCTGTTCTGGATTTCTGGATTGATAACTGCCCTAATAAAGCAAGTAGAGAGATTTCCCTGTTTGTCTTCTTTGTCTAGCTCAGGTGGTTGACTACATCAGAATATCATGTATTCTGCGATCCTAAACCAGCTGAGCAATTGTCAGACCCCCATGTCCTCAAGCAGATTCAGACTGGATGCCAGGCTAAGCACCGAGGGCTTTTTACTCCCGGATCCGCCCGGAGCGAGGACTGTTCCCCTGCCGCTCCCGGGGGAGATGAGTGATACCGCTGTGACTGGGGGGAGGGGGGGGCGATACTACGTGTTGCTGAACCTGTACCTCAAGAAGACATGAAAAAGGTTTTCAGCAGTGTACAGCTCTGTACCAAACCACAGGGTGTTATCTGCTGATTCAAAGAAACAGGAACGTGATCTTTACTAAAGTTCATTTAGTTCTTTCAAAGCTCAACAAGTTTTTTTATTATGTAGCTTCCTTTGAGACTACCAGCAGCATTCTTCCCTGAGGTATTGCCTAAGCCTTGAGCAAATCACGGATGCAAACGGAGAGGCTGCAGGTCTCCTTTGGTGTTATCCACTCTCCTCTAAAACCTACACATCATCAAGAGGGGGGAAGGTTGTGAAATTGCAACTAAAGTTAGGAAAAAATGGGTTACAAAATCTTGTGGGAGTGTTCAGAGATCTTAAATGGGATTAGCAGGCATTATCAATAATGAGAGCTGAGCCATAATATGGGCTTTGTAGTTTCTAGATCTTGATAACAAAAGTTTGAGAATTTTTGGCATAGAAAAATTATATTCATTACACTGCCCTTAGCGATAACAAATATAAACAGGGCTCAGTGTTATGAAATTTATGTTCAGAAATTAAAGACCGAACAAAAGGTACAGATGAAGCTGGTTGGAGACCTCATATTTTATGTTGCCAAAGGCACCACAAAACAGTCATCTGCATATATATGTACACATGTGCATGCACATGCATATAGAAATGCATATGTATCAGCTACTTTAAAGGGTCAGTTTCACAAAGCTAAACATAGTTTAGTGAAACTAGTTGCAAGAAAATATTTTTTAAAAAGCATAATAATTTGGAAATGAGCCAGTTGCTCAAGAAACCCCAATCTGAGAGACAAATAATTTTAAAAGTAAATAAAATTACATAGAAGAAAACTAATGACAATCATAAAAATCAGCAATAAAAGAACTGTGATGAGAAAAGATTGAGAATAATTTTTAAGTAAACTAAGAATAAAGGCAATGTAATGGTATTACTATAAATCCTCAGGGATAATGTGGACACAGCAGAAATGTGCAATGAATAGTTCACTAACCTGTTTTATGCACGGATAATCAGATGCAGTCATACCATAAGGTTGATTAAATTCTATTTTATTTCAGTGGTAACGAGGGAGGCTTCTGTAAAAAGCTTGCTAAAGCTGGATATTTTTTGATCAACAGGTTGGGACCGTGAGTTAGAAAAACAAGTGGCAGAGGAACTCTGAAGAATGCTTCACAATTTTCAGGTCAGGGAATGCTGCAAAAGGTTCAGGACACTGAAAGAAAGCCAGTCTGTGTCACTATTAACAAATATAATTGGGATAACTTCAATACTATTGGGCCTGCAAACTGCTTAAAAATCCTGGATAAAATAAAACAGTGCCTGCAACAGGACTCAGTCAATAAAAATGCTAAGAAAGGTAATTACATGCTAATATATGTGTGTTTACATTAGATCATGGCAACTGGTTTGACAAATTTTTTGATGGCATTACAAGTCCGGCTGATAATAACAAATTGTGTCAGTGCAACATATTCAGATCACCACATGAAGGCACTTTCATAACCTGCTCCACCCATACTCTGTGCTTGCCAGCCAAAGGCCAGGCTGGCTGTGTAATTCCTGCCCGAAAGTGGTGGCACGTGCTTATAAGCAGGATACTGCTCAGCACTGGACTAACATAGCCACACAGTATCTGGACATAAGCTGTGTTTTTAATGGGATTCCATAGGATCAATTCTTATCTCCTCCAACTTAACACTTCTGGAAGAAAACAAAGTCATTACAGAAGATGTGAATGCTAGGGAAAAGGCAAATATCAGAAAGGGTAGAGTTCACTGATACAGAGCAATCAAGATCACATGGTAACGTGGACACAAGCAATCCCAATGCATTTTAAGATAAGCAAATGTAAAGTCATGCATAGGAACAAAGACAATGACTTCTGCTCTGGTAATCAGAAACACTGAAAAGCATCATCAAATGGAGATGGATTTTTAGAGAATTCTGTGCCTAAAGGGGCTACTGTGATTCTGGGATGTTTAAAAAGAGGAATATGAAGCAGGAGCAGAAAATAGGAGCACAGAAGTTCCATTATCTGTGTTTGGCAGTGCTGCATCTTCTTTTAGAAAAGCATAACCTGTTTTCAAGTTAATATGTTGAGAAGAACATTGATCAGCTACAATGACATCAAAGATGAGTACACGAATGATTCAGATGTTTGATGGTGCAGGACTCCAGAGACTCAATCTTTTCAGCTTAAGAGAGAAAAGCTGAAGCAATGATTTGATCACATTCCTTAAGTGCCCAGATGGAAAACACTGGCAGTACAACATTTTTCAGGCTAGCAGCAAAGATACAGCAAGACCCAATGGCTGGAAGTCAAAGCCAAAAATTCAGAAGAGATAGAACCTAAATGTTAATAATGACAGTACTTACCTGTTAGTTAAAACCATTTTTTTCCAATATTGAATAGTAAATAACTAAGACTGTAAGCTTACTCTGAATATTGAAGTAATATAAACAAAAAATTGATGCACTTATATAAAACATGAATACATTGTATCATGTATTATTCAATTCTGTGTTGGTATAATTTTCACTACAGGACAGTTTTAAAATTATGATTAGATTAACAGTATCACATTGTATTCTATCTAATTATCAACTACATAAAGTTGGCCTATTTTATTAAAATAGACAAACAGTAATAATATTTGTAAAAATAAATGGATTCAAGATGCAAATGCCTAGATAAGGTCTCCATCAAGGTACAGTTCAATTTTTGACCAAAGACTGCTAACAACGTCAGACAGTTGAATGTTTTTGCTTAGAATTCCAAAACAAACCATCCTCAACCATAGACAAGATCTGGAAAACAATACTTCCAAAAGATACATTTTAGCAAAGGAAGGGGAAAAAGGCCTTAGAATAAAATTCTTAGGAAAGCTTAGATAAAGGTTTTGCTGTATGACTCATAGAAAAAACATACTGGGAAGGTAATGGGTAGTGTAAGCAGATAAACATCCTGATTTACACACCTCAGGTAGCTAAAACTCTCAGTATTTCATTTGCAGAAAGAAAATTAAATATCTAAAGTATTTTCGTATCTCTTAATGTATCAACGTGTGTGCATTGAATGCATTAAAATGCTATTTACTGGCAATGATTTGCATCACTTTGTAAATTCTAAATTAAAGCCAAAACAAAAAGGTTAAAATTAAAATATCATTCCTGTCCTCAAAAGATCAATTGTTTGGCCTTTTTTAAACTTCCTGTTTTGTTATATAGGAACTCTTCTTTATCACACTCGATTCACGGAACATGCTATTATTGTTTTGCTTTGCTTTACTCCCCATCAGCAAAAAACTACTGCACCTGAACAAGACAGTAAACCCGTTTTCCATGCATGTTTTCTCACAGAATAAACTGACATCAGTAGATTGTTTGCTTTTAACCCTGACACCCCCCCCAACCTATTTTTGAAGCAAATTTTATTTTAGGATGTCCTGACTCTGATACTAAATTGGAAACCCTGGTGTGAATTTTATAGAACACTATTTCCTTTTATAGAGGATGTTCACAGCTAATCTGTCATCTATGGGGCAGACAGAGGCCAGAAGGCTAGGAAACCAAGACAGGTGGCCTAGCAGAAGCCCGAAACCTAAACTTTTTTGGCATTTTGTGCTAAACTAAATTGCAGGGAATCTGAGTATTTTCTCACTGTACCTTGTTTTATTAACACTATAAAAAAACAGCTCTGTAACAGAATAGGCAAACATTGATCAGAAAAACTTTCTTGCAGGACAGTTCTTCCCCCCAGATAAAGATGGGAAGCAATTTCCCCGTTTCCCACAGATTTTTCCCAAGAAGTTATGCCAGGAAATTAAGAATTCGGGTTTGCTCAGGCTCCCCCGCCCCAGCCCCGCAAACACCCACTTGTGCTTCTGCGTTTTCAACATGCTTTTTAAAAAACGTATTTACATAAAGTCAGCAAGTGATGCCAATCCCCCTTCATTCTATTATTATTAATAACGTAATAGAATGAAATTATTATTCTATTAAGTATCACTTTTTAATCATTAAGAACTTGTTAACTATTAGTTTTGTACATTGCCATCTGACTCAATGCAAATGCAGTGCATGGCAGCATTGCCACCAAAGCAGCCATAAACGGAAGGTCTTTGACTCCTCCCTTTCCATGGCACATCAGCCGTCTCCAGGAGACACACCATATGTAGTACTACATGCCTTATATCCTGATAAGACAGAGTGATTCTGAAAACAAAGCATAGTTTGCCCTTGCGCAGACAAGATAGCGTGGAGATAGGGGACCTAAGTCTGTAGGAGCAGCAGCAAGTCGAGAAATCACTTGAGTCGAGAGCAGCAGCAGAGAGAAATGGGTTACATCAGTCCACGTGGAGCTACTGTGCCAAGATTGTACTTAACTCCCTGAGCTAGTTCATTTAGGCAGTAATCAGGAACAGGATTTCTACTGAGCCCCACAACGTGCAATGCAGGTATCACCCAAATTATGCAGTGGAAACCACCTCTTGCTCCCAACTCTAACAAAAAGATGAGGAGCAGCAGCAAGTCCTACTTTGAACTTATAATGACACATGAGCTACTCAGCTCAACACTTGCAAATCCACTGCATCCATGGCCTCAAACACCAGTTCAGTAAGGAGGGTGGGGTTTCCCCACAACCCATCAGAACAGTATGGAACACCTAAATATGCTCCAACAGCACATTTGCTCCTTCTCTTTCACATCAGCCTTCCATTATATTGAAGGTCTTTATTTGGGTGCCCAATTTGACTTTGAAGGCATCAGTTAGCAAGTCTTCACAGAAAAATTCCTCCTGAAGGTAGTGCTTTACAGACAAGCATCAGGCTTTAACTTGCTTAACAACCATGCTGAATTCAAACCTAAAGGAAGAAATGCTGCTAAAGATACAACCCAGAGTAGTTAACTTACTGAAAAATTTCCCATTTTGAACACAGTAATACTGTTTTCTACTGTTGTCATATGAAAGGCAGACAATAGTAGACCAATCTAGTATTTGGGGAAGGGGCTTGCAAAGCATAGAAAGAAAATATATATGTCTGGTTTTATGTGTATGTCTGCAAATGGGATGGAAGTATCTGTGTCAGTGAAAATAATTGCCACTACACAAAATAACTGTTCAGCTGCATTACAGTGTTTCCATTTATTATCTACAATATATAAATTATTTTACTAAAAAGGATACACACTGCAGACAAAGCACAGAAGAACAAGATAGTATGTACGTTTTGAGAAAATTCCTGGCATTCTGTTCCTGGCAATTTATGTCTTCTCAGATATGTAAAATAAACATAGCTAGACTGACTTCAGCTTTTTTACAGTTTATAGCCCACAGTCCCCAAATCTGCCAAAATCTGCATGTACAGAGAAAAGATATCAAGAATGAAACAAACAAAAAAATCTTTTCCCTACTGCATTTTTCTACACTATCCCACCTGTTAGCAGTTTCTCTTGGGAGTATCTTTCATTCTTAGAAGGATTACATTATTTAACTTTTCATTTTGGGCTTCTGCTAATAACACCAAATGAAATATTTTGTCTATCTAAAAAATGCTGCAGCATTCTGAAAATGCATCTTCTTAGTCAATAGTTTTTCAACACTAAGTTAAGTTCTGCTTTTAACTTGGGAGGTAATAGGATGTCTGACAGAGATGGAAGACAAACTTTATGAACTTCAGAATCATGATTCTTGATCCATAAATGCTGAACTACTAGGCTTTTTGACTGTCCCTCCTCCCAGTGGCCCTATATTCATTTTCTGCACAAACTTCCTCATCTCTTCTTTAAGGTAAAAGTAACAGTTCTACTAATTAAAAGGTCCTGCAGTGATTCTAGATTTTCTATTTGCTGTATGGGCAGCATCCTATTTTATATGTTAYATATGTTATTCTGAAACATGTTTTTAAACCAGTTAAATATAATTTGTCAGCAATTACACCCTTATTTTGGATTAGCATGTCCTTTGTTAATTAGAATAGTCCCCTAATACAATCTTGCCAAGTATTTTAGCTCTAGAGCTTGTGAGCCCCTAAACTATCACCAACTCCACAAGTTTCTTAATTTACACCTGCTGAGATAGGATCAACAGACTTGGGTTTGTTTAAATGAAAATTTCTGTTTGGATTACAGATTGAAGCTGCCTACCCATGGGTGTACAAATCAGGATAAACAGCCACCATAGGTGGCCACTCTCCAAATGAAAAACATTACAGAAAGTTGGCTGTACAGATAAAAGAAAATAAATGAAAGCATACAACAAGGCAACCATTTGCATTTACTGTATTTCAAACAATACAAAACTAATTTTGTTAAATTCAGAGTTCACTCCCATAAGCATTATAAAGCTCTTTAAAGATAAGGTATTGTAATGATGTGTGTGTGTCTATGTGAGAACAGTTATACATAGGCCAAAGCTTTCAAAACTGACTAGCAGTTGTTAGCCTATTTGTATCAATTTAATGCCTTACTTTCAGGAGACCAAGTGTTCATTTTTGAGAAAAATGAATCAGATAAAATCATTTCCACATATATATGGCATAAATGCAGCTAAGAGTATTTTAAAATTAATAGGAACTTTATTTTCAGGTTTCTTATTAACAAGCTTTAACTTGAAGGTTAGTTTTCAATGAATTGTTCTAGTAGGAAGAATCAAGAAGTCTGTTATTCATGGATTATGAACAAAAAATTTAAAATGTAATTTCCAGAAAATACCCTAATGCTGTTTTTAAAAAAAATAAAACAATCAAGAAAAAAAATCAGAAAATAGCTTTGTTTTGTAAATGAAAGAAGGAGTCAAGTATTATAAAGCCAGGTTTCCAACTAAAGAAATCTGCATTAAGTAAAACTTTACATGTTATCATCATCTTTTCTGCAAATGCATTTATGATGAAAACAACTAAATTAATCCAATCTAAAATGTTTGGATTACTCTTAAGAAAATGTACTCCTGACTTACACTGCCTCCAGATTTAATATTCCATTGCAACTGGCTATGTCAGATACTTGATTATATTGTTGGTTTTTCTAATATGAATCAACTACCATGTTTGATTTAGAGATTTGCTCCCTACTGCAATGTATTTAAGTAAAGTTGGTGACTAGGAACATAACATGATAACCTGTCCATGTGAAAGGTTAAAATCAACAATTACAACGCTTTTAGTTGTGAAAACAACCAGTAAATCTTGAGGCAAGCCAATAACATTTTCATCTATTTTCTCACCAATTAAGTGAGATTGTCTTTCCTAGTCTGAGGTGCATGTAGGTTATCAGGCGTGTGTGTGCTTTTAGGATTAGCTGTGTTCATGGCAATACAATTACCTTGAGGAACTGGGAAGAATTTGCACAGTCCAAGTCCAGCTTTTCCATGTTCCATTTCTCATGTCACAAAATACTACACAACCATTTGATTTCCACTGACTGCTGCCTGAACATTCACCTACAGCAATAATTATGATTAATGGCTAGAGTGTATCAGACAAGGTCAGTGCCTCTGGCTCTAATATATACTAAATTGAATGACTTACCATAAGTCATCTCCATTTCTCAATCTATTCACTAGGCATGACTATGGAAAAATTCACAGACATGTGGGGGTAGAGTCAAGAAAAACATCCACAATGGGCAGGCTTTATCAGCAGTGGAAAACAGTTCTAGGACCACCATATTTTTCCCTGCAATTCACTCATTATTTTTCTTTATAAAGAACTGTTACTGCAGTGGTCCTATAACCACAAGAAATAGCGTGGCCAGCAGGACTAGGGAAGCGATTGTCTCCCTGTACTCAGCACTGGTGAGGCTGCACCTCGAATACTGCATTCAGTTTTGGGCCCCTCACTACAAGAAAGACATTGAGGTGCTGGAGCATGTCCAGAGAAGGGCAACGAAGCTGGTGAAGGGTATAGAGCACAAGTCTTACGAGGAGCGGCTGAGGGAACTGGGGTTATTTAGCATGGAAAAAAGGAGGCTCAGGGGAGATCTTATCGCTCTCCACAGCTATGTGAAAGGAGGTAGTAGCGAGGTGGGTGTCACTCTCTTCTCCCAAGTAACAAGTGATAGGATGAGAGGAAATGGCCTCAAGTTGCGCCAGGGGAGGTTTAGATTGGATGTTAGGAAAAATTTCTTCACCGAAAGGGTTGTCAAGCATTGGAACAGGCTGCCCAGGGAAGTGGTTGAGTCCCTGGGAGTATTTAAAAGACATGCAGATGTGGTGCTTAGGGACATGGTTTAGCGGTGGACTTGGCAGTGCTAGGTTAATGGTTGGACTCGATGATCTTAAGGGTCTTTTCCAACATAAATGATCTATGATTCTATAGAAGGACATGCTCTTCTCTGTTCAACAGCTAGCACTTTGCTATTAAGGAACTCTCTACAAGAGACTGACAGCTAACAGAGGTACCAAGTACTTCATTTAATAGGCACTAAATCATGGAAAATAATTATCCAATAAATTTCCCAGGTAGGCTACAGTGGAAAAAAATATGAAAGGTGAATTTTTTATATTTTTATACACATACATACACACTCCTTTCCACTGTAATGCATGCAGAAAACTGCACTCTTGTGATACTCAGTTTTGCTCCCTAAATGTTTCCAAATATCATAACTCCTCTTAACTAGGTATGAATTGAGTATTATTCTCCCTTCACTTAAACCTCTGACTTTCATCTACAGGCTTATTCCAGTCACCTGTTATGGCTGGTCTCTTAATTGCAATCTTTCTGAGGTGGGGGGACCTTTATATTGTGTTTGATTATACAGTATTTAGTGTGGGGCTGTCATCTGGTTGTCCTCTACCACAATGCAGATGATAATCTTAAAACAATTAGTCACATTATATGAGTGATAAAATCCAAGCTAATTTTGTTTGGACAATTTCCCACTTGCTGTACAAGATCAAATGTAAATTCAGAGTCTGATCTTTGCTTTAGAAAAATTTTCACTTTAAATTTGCAGAAATAACCGTGCAGTAGATGACCCTAGCTTTCTGACCACACGATACAGAGATTGGTGAGTTCCGGTATGCTCTAAGGACAAGGTGTGGCCCTGAACGTATGACTCTTCACATTAATGAAAATATTAATATAAAAATATTAATAAAAATAAAAATACTATTATAAAATGGAGTCATATGGAGCGTACGTTGCAGGAACAGATGATGGTGATTCAGCAGCATGTGACGCTCCCTGTGAAATACTAGGTGAACTATTTAATAAACTAATTTCCATAAAATCACACACCACCTCATGAATGACACAGTACATTCTCTACCACTGCCAAGGGTAGGTGCCTGCTCCTGTACAGATGTTCTCAGGATGGGGAAGAGTGTGTGAGGTTACTTAAGGTTACTGATGGACGAAATGTGGAAGATGTCTGAGGGGGCTGAGTACCTGGGATTAATTTAGAGGAGGAAGTGAAAAGGGAGGTGGTGGAGTTGTTTGCTGTACAGCTGGGTGAGAGGAATGCCTGTGAGGAGCCAATGGATAGGAACTCCCTGTGGTATTTAGGTGCTGCACCTAGTTCCGTTCTTTTCCTGCAGTCTGTTGCTAACTGTTCCCTCACTGCTGGGATCCAACTCAAGAAATGAGAGAGCAGCTCTATTGTCGTACCTTGTTAACATATTTTGAGAACTTCATGCTGTTTTCTTGATAAAGAAAAATATCAAAATGCATGTTATGACAATCTCTGAAATACTGTTTGTTCACACTTACCATATTTTATATTGTGAAATCAATTGCTTACATCTAGTACAATTCCATTTGCATTGAAAACACTACTAAAGTGCTTTTTAATGGTACTTCATTTATGTTGGGAGGAAATAAATTGAGATAAATCATTCTGCCTTCTGGCCAAGGAGAACAGCTGATCACCATCCTTTCATTTTTGAGTAGACATTGAGCCTTCAATCTCTCCTCAAAAATCATGTTTTCAAACCTCTGCCCCCACCCCTAGCTTATCTCTATCTTTCTTCAAGTGTGGTGTGCAAACGTAGATGCAGTTCTCACCTGAGGTCTCATAGCTACTTCRTATAGTGAAATAATTAACTCTTGGGTGTCACACATGTTCTTCTTCATGCTTGCCAAGATGACCTCTGTTTTTTTTCACAGCAGCTTTGTTGACCTAGGTCATTAGAAATGTGATGAGAAAAGAAAGAGATTAAGGTAATGTAATGTATTTTATTTTACACTGCAGGGGACTAGGAATGTAACTGCAGTCAGTTATTATGTCTCAGCTGAGGTGCAGTAACTCCCCACTAAGGAACAGCAACTGCTCAAACTGTTCTGACTGAATCATTCATAACCCCCAGTATTCTGTTAGATAAGTGGTTTGGTTCACATGCCACTGTTGCCTTAAGATTCTCCCCTTTCTCTTTTTTAACAGCATTCATAAAAGCAGTTATTCTTTTTTTTATATTTGCACATTTATTAATTGTGCTTTTCTTAATTTAATTTATTCTTGTTGATCTCAGGCTATTTCTCCAAATTACTAGGATAATTTTAACTTCCAGTTTTATACTTTATAATGCTTGCAGCCCTTCCCAGCTTGATAAAATCCAGAAATTTTGTTAAGTATAGTCTATATTCATCTGACTCATTGTTAGAAGTACAAAATAAAGAAATGGGCCTGTATAAGGATTCCATCTAAAATAACTTTTCAATTTATAAGTGAAGGCACTGATAACTATTCTTAACAGTGATTTAATCTGGACCACATCTCCCCAATTTAAGAGAAAGTAACATATAACAACATCAAAAGTTCTACTATCATCAAGCTATATCTACTGTTTCTCCCTAAAACACTCAACCGCTTACTCTGCTAACGTAGGAAATCACGTTGAATTGACAAAATTTGTTTTTGAAAAATCTGTTTGTTTTCTTTTAGTTTCTTTATCCTCTCACTACTTGTAATGTAGTATTAATTGTTTGTCTTAATATCTTTCTGGTTATCAAAGTTAGGCCAAATGATTTGCAACCCTCCAGGTCAGGCTTTCCTTAAGAAAAATACTGTTTGTCCTTTTTCATTCCAGGAAATCTTCCTCAGGATTGTGAAACAGAATGTCATGATTACTCTCACTAAGTTACCTCCGATTTTAGATTTTCCACCATCGGTTTCCACCAGTTCCAACATCATTATTTTTAGAAAATTGGAGATTGCATAACTATCGCTTTTGAAAATTTTACTACACCTAGCAGTATAAAACTATTGATTTAAAGGCCTAGTACAGACAAAAGCCAATTACCTTCCCACTTGAATCTTTTTTCCCCTCAGTTCTTGACTACTGTTATTTTTTCCATTAGTTGTCCTTCCTCAGTGCTTTGTATTTAAGATGCTATAAATACAGTGCAGTGTTTCAGAGGATGATCTCCTTGCTCATGCTGTAAGAGGAGGGAAAACTTGTTTGACAAATGAGCTTTCCAAGCTGTGACAGTCATAGTTAAAACTGACACTGTTTACCTTCCTGTTATCAAGGATAATGGAGGTAAACTTTGGAAATCAGTTAGTTTCTCTTGCTTTAAAGAAAATCATGAGAACTCATGGAGGTTACAGATATTGGAAAATATCTGTAATTCCTGGATATTACTGTAGTTCTAATTTAGGAAGTATGAAGAGTCAAGTTAACGTGGTTTGTTTATATGGGACGTCACAACACTGTTATTGTTATTCATCACTTGGCACAAAGGGAAGCTTGGAGTATTTCCAGACAATCTACAAACTGGAGTAATTTCACATAACACTTGAGACAGCTGAAGAGGTAGCATCAGAAATGGGTTTTTATCTAGCTCAGACACTGAGATTCACTCCCAGGTGTCAACTTAAGAACACTTCAGGTCTATGATAAATTCAGCTCAAAAAGGAGCTACTTATACTGTATAAGCAATCACATATTCCAACCAAGACCCTGCTCTCAACCAAGGTGCTGCTCCACAACGATGCAGGCCTTCAACACATCCTATGTCATATCTGCCAGTCTTGTGTTATTCTCTTGAATACCCCTAGGATGTCTCAAATAGTGTCAGACCCTGAAGTTTAGGCAAGTATAGCATTTTTGGAAGGTATTTGGGTCACAAAATCCATTGATGAAGAATACATTGAAAACCTTGAGAGAATATTTCTCAGGCTGCAGATGAGAACATAGCACACAAGAATGATTACAAACTTTTCCAAAACTCGGGGATATGCTATGGCCTTATTGCTGATGTAAATTCAAAGACAAAGTTAAAGGCAATCTTACTGTCACCTAGGTACAAAATGTTTAAAAATTCTGTTCCTTTTTTGAGATGTTCAGTTATTTTTTCCTTAGCAGAGATAAAGATTCTCTAAACCGTGAATAAAAGTGAATAGAAAATTGTAACATTCTTGATTAGGCCAAAAGTCTGAAAATGCACCTGAAAAGATTAGTACATACCACAATATGTATTTGTCTATAAAGTCAGTTTGTTAAGCTTCTCTCTATGAAACAGGAATACAATTTTACATGTTATAGGAGATCATAATGAAAAGTCTGTTGGCTTTTCTTTCAGATCTCTAACTTCAGTAAAATACAAAAATGTTCACATTGACAGAAAAAGATCTGGTAAGTTAAAAACGTTCTCTAATAACTTCATGAAAATGTATTTATTGTGATTACAGATCATCAACATCATATTTCAGACTCTAACCCAAAAAGGAGTGTCATTAATGGCAGCACCACTGTTACAGAGATGAGCAATAATCTTGTTATGATAGTCGAAAACCAAAATGAAAGGCAGATTGCTTGTCACTACCAAGAGCAACTGGCAACATTTTCTGAAGGTATTGAATGGAAAAGTGAGTAATGCAGGAAACGGAGCAGTGAAGGAATCAAATCTTTCCCTGAGGAAGAGGAGACTGCTTAGTTGCCAAGCTGCAGAGATGGGGAACAGTGTAGGTTACACTGCAGAAGGAATCCCGGGAATTCCTAATATTTCACTTAAATTCTAATCTTAGATGCACTGCCAGCCACACTTGCCATCAGCATATCACAACCAAAGGAGACTAAAAGCAGCCAATACTTTTCCTATGTAAAATAAATTCTTAGCAGTAGTATTATAGTGTTATGTAAAGTGAAAAGTATGGTATTATGTAAATCCAAACTAAAGTACAATAAACAAATTGATTCTGRATTATGAAGGGCAGCTAGCTGCCCTGCTAAAGTTTCGGATTTGTTTAGTTATTTCTGCAATACCCAGGTCATGCGCGCACAGAAAATTATATGAAGGCCATTTGGGAACAGTAAAATGAAAATTCTTGCCCAAGGATGTGTGTTGTAGCCAGGGACTGTTACACAAATAGAGGAAATAGCACAATTATGTCAAGGTTGTCAGGCAACAGAACAAGCCTGAACATGCTATGTTGTGTTACTGCAGTAGGAGGCTTCTCTACAGCAGTAAGCCCATATTGACTGAACTATTAACAAGATGTATATTTTGATAGCAATAAGTAGTCATTCTGAATTACTTTACATACACCGAGTCAATCCAAATAGCTCATCCTGACTGGCAGAAGCATTAATGTTGTTAGGAATGCAAGAACATTCATGTCCAATCTACCCCTAAAGAGTTTCAGTTGTCTGTCACATCGGATTTTTCAAATTCTGCTGAAACTAAAGAATTATCTATAAATACAAGCAAGTGATTTGCTCTCTGCTTCTAAACATAGATTACATACAATACATTGCAATTTTTTTCCTAAAGTATAGAAATGAAGATTATGCTACTACAAATTGTTATCAAGTGTTATTTATTCTTTCTCAGCCATCTAGTGGTCATGTTCCCTGGTGAGATTTCCCCTGAAGGCAGGCAGCATGGCTGTTCGCATCAACCTAACTACATCCTTAGCGTGAAGCTTATTGAAGGAAAGCAGTTATTCAGGCTCCATTGTCCATATTTGATTTTTTTCTTGTGATGAAAAAGATACGATAGATGAGTTGTGAACTCTGCTCTACGTTTTTAAGAGGAGAAAACTTTGAAGCCAAACTAGTAACAGCAACTAGAAAAACTTATRAAGCGCTGCAGTTTTGCTATACTGGGATTATAAACAGAGGGAAGTGCTGCGTAGACCCAAACCCTCAACGGCACTTAGCTGCTTCTCTGATGGTTTAGTCAACAATGATGTGCTGAAAGCTACAACTCAGATGCCACCTGAAGCATTAGGCACCTGCATGTCTACCACAAGCCACAAACAAAGCTCCCAGTGCTGATATAAACTCAAAGCAGACAAGTTGCTCCAGCTATGGTTCCATGAACACTCTCAGAGCAAAACTGGACCAAACCCAAAAACTAGTAATTTATCTTGGATCAGTGTTATTGGTTTTGTCACCATGAAATAGTTTGTGGAACTACAACCGCAGATTTGTCACTTAAAGTGACTCAGCTCTGACACAGGATTTTCAAACTTGAGTGTTTTCCTTTTTTAGCAGTGGTGCTGTGAGCTTGATCTCCTTGATGCAAATTTTTGTTTAGATCTTTTACTTTCCATCTTGTCAAGGCTCTCATATTTCTAAAGAAAGTGTTTCACTGAGTGACAGGCTGTTTGGAAAATTATCTGTCCTGAGATTAAATTCATCTGGATGAAATTTTTGTGAGTTTTGGAAGATAAAGCCTATTTCTCTACATCTTCCAACAAAAACAGACTGTAAATGACTACAGAACAGAGTATACTGAACAGACTATAAGTGACTACATAAGCTTACTTACATAAATATGCCAACCCACTCAGTACAACAAACCTATCTGGATTGAGGTAGCTATCCCCGCACCCTAATGACAGAGAGTATAGGTGATGCTACACTTGCTGGGAAGTTAGTAAGGAATGCTTTAGGTGCTGTAATTGGAAATCAGACTCTTCTCATGTGGATGAAACACACCTATCTCTCTGAGACTCCTTGCAGGGCACTAAGAAAAGGCTGAAGGAGTAGAAGATCTTTTTCAGGCACTTGAATTTATGGCAACAAAATAACAGCCTTGTTATTTTTCACATCTCCTGTGGGGATTTCCAGACTATATATGAGTAGGTATAAAACAGCGGGTTATTCCCCAAGACATTGCCCTGACCTATTCAGGAATAGCAGAATAGATCTTCACTTTTTTGCCTCAGCTTTGCATGTGGGTTTCTCATTCTGCTTTCCAAGAATATTTGTAGTGAAATAACATCGGAAATTCCAGCTGAGAATAGAAGCTATAGCACTTGTATCTTGACAAATTCTAGCAAGTTTTCCATGCGTTAATAGCTCTCTACAAGTTTAACCTGTAATTCCAAATCAATGGAATTAAGTCCATTCTTTTTAAAGCACGCCCAGGACATTGTGAATCAAGGTTCTTACATCAATATTAGTGAGTATTTTTGTAATATTACACTTTCAGACATCATACCCAATTCAGAAGTATGAAAAATTTATACATATTGCATTCATCTGATGCCAAATCTGCTTCACTTTGCTCATGGAAACCACTCACTGTTTTCACTGTTGATTTTAAATGAGCAAAATGATCATACATTGACATCTTGAAAGAATATGCATGTAATCAAGGAAATACGTGTAGTCTAGCTCACAGTAACTTACAGAAGTGATACTTTTCATTAAAATAATCAAAGCATAAAACAAAATCAAGACTACATAACCTGACTATACCTTAGACTGTTGTCCAGTAAGTAATACTAATCTGTGCATTTGAAACCAGAATTTGTATTGTATCAATCAATCCAAGTCCATGCATTCACAAATATTGGTTTACCTTTCCAGTTAATTTGAACGCAACCTCTAGCCACAAAAACATATTCTAATATTCTTTATCTTTGTTCAACAGGGATCAAATTTTTGTTTTAAACAGGATGCGTGCAGGATAAATTTTTTTTCTAAATGGCAATAACAAGAAGCTTTAAAGTAAATCAGACACCGTAAAGTAATTCCACAATGCCTTGGAAAGAACCCAAGACTCGCTGGTACCTAAATATATTCTCTGTGGGTAAATGGAGCGGCCACCCTCAATGTGAACAATAACTATATTCCCCTGATAACTCCACGGAATACTCCATGAAATGAGTTTTCTCTCTGATAAGGAAAAGGATGGAAATTGATTTTCTCTGAACTGTTACTTATTAAAAATGCAGAAGATGCTAGAATCCTACTTTAAACAACTGTGTGGTAAAATTTGATTTTAATGAAGAACTTTGTTTCTAAAACCTTCAGCATTTTTCAGTGTCAGGTACATGGAATTATTTTCTATCACAGTACAGCTATGATATATAAATGAATTCTTTAATAATGAGAGGAGATATCCATAACAAAAGAGCTTCAGCAGCTCAAACATTTTTACTTTCCTCGTTATATTTCACTATAGGTGAAATACATTCCTATAACAAGTGTTCTGAAATAGTCTGAAAACAGCTGGAAACAGAAACTTAAAATTTATTTCATTGTGAAATTCCTGGAGACTGCATCAAGTTTCAGGACAATCAGTGTTTAAAATTTATTAATATCTCAAATGGTATTTCTACACGTGCCTTAAAATGTTCTGTATTTTTCCTGGTGCTCTTCATTTTGAGATTCTTTTTACTAAAGGACTCATGAGATCATGATTAGTGTTTCAGTTTTATCTGTGTCAGGTGACATTTACCATAACCTTTGGGTGTTTCAGTCTCTTTTTCTCAAAAGTTTGAAACTTATGTCATTAATATCCTAAGAGCTGTGGCACTTTCAAATTGTAGAGATACATATAAGTTACATTCATGCTTTAATTAAATCTAAGACAGACACCTTAAAACTACATTTAATCTCAAAAAAACCAAAAGATTAAAAAAAATAATGAGAGTATGCTACAATGTACTACCTATTTTTCAGTTGCTAAGTCTTCCATGGACAGTAAGACACCCAGTGAGAAATCCCCTGTCTCTACACAATCATGTACCCATTTAATTAAACACACTTTTAAATCATTGGGGTAAGCCAAGGTGCTTATTCATAAATTACCTGACAAGTGTAAATTAGCCATTATTTAGGACTATGATGACATAGTTAAATTGGTTTTTAGGCTTCTCCACTTTATACTGCAATCTGTAACCCAGAACTTAAAATCTATATATCAATTTACATTAATGTAGTAATCATTCCACATACAGCCATAAATGTGTTGGTTACTAAAACACTTAATATATTTCCCTTGTCTGAAAATCCATATTCATTTAAGAAAGATTAAGATTTTCAATAAGTAAATCAATAGTTTTAAGAATATCTGCAAAGGGAACAATACCACTCCCGCTATATTAATATGGAAACTAATCAAAGCAATGTGGCCTCCGTGGAACAGCTCTAAGGAATAAAATAAAATAAGTAATAAAATCTAATAAAATTCTTTTATATATATGATTAAAATATGTAAGAGCATCCACACCCTGATTTCCAACTTACCATACTGGTGGCCTTGGATGTATGATGGCCCTTGATTTATCACGACAGAAGAAAACACAGTCCCTTTAATAGTTCCAGAAATGTGCTCTGATAACCTGAGTTGATCAGGACAGCCAGAACCACCAGAGATTGACATGTACAACACTTACCAGCCCATAAACTCCTCATGCAGCAGCTCCAGGAAACCAACAATGAATCAGGGTGAGGAATCCTACTTCAGTCCGCATCGCCCACATTTTGACATCAGTATCAAAGTAGGTGCTGCACAGGCAAGCCCCAGCCACCCAACAAGGAGCCAGGCAGCCACACAGACCAGCTTGGTACCCAGAGCACATAAGGGAAGCTGTTAACCACACCACACATAACTGAGAAAGTGCTCAGTGTAGCCTGTGAATATAGGACAAATTAGATTATCCCGACGCAGGATTTTTTTAAAAATATTTGTCTTATGCTTGAACCAACACAGCAGTTAAATTATGTTCCTGTTCCTAAATTAGTGCCCACAACTGGTAAACAGCCCAAATGCCTAAGTATTATACTTAGATGATGTTGAATGTGGAACAGATAGTGATGCCTGCAACTAAAGTAATCTCAGACTTTCCATTTAGTTGTTAGCTTTATGCTTACCTGACACTGTTATGATGAGAATGAGATGTAGTTGTACTCTTGCACTGGCAGAAATGTCACAGAGCAGTACAGCTGAACATGCTAAAAAAGCTCCTGTTTTAATGGCTAATTGATACTGGCAGTTGATTGAGAGCAACTGAGATGAGCATTTGGGCTAATTTGTTTTTTCTCCTTACTGATATAAGCCTGAACCCCATGACACAAAATAGCCTAAACCTACTTGAAGGCAGGTGGCAGAAAGTAAAAGTATTTGTAAAGACAGTACCAATGCTATTTGTGAATCATTTGGTTCAAACAGAAATCGCTATGTAAAGCAAAATCACCTTCACGTTTACAACTATCCAGATCCAAGGGGCTTCCAGGCACACTTGAAAATTAGTATCTCAAACTTACCTAGTTTCTTTTGTTATAGAGACTATAGTTTCAGGGAGGAGGTTTTTCCCAATGCATTCATGACAATTGCAAATTCCAGTTGGCACTTCCAAATCAGAAAAAAAMCGACAAAAACCACAGTTAAGTACAGTCACATGTTCTGTACTCCAAGAGACGGACAGCAGCACAGGTCTAGCCATTCAGCTATGTAACAGGAATACAGCCACACCTGGGAACAAGCTGCTTTGGTCCTCGAGAGCATTTTAGAGCCATTGTCATGGTGAAAGAAAGTGTCACACAGTATCTGCATTCGCTTTACTCCACCTTAGGGCATGACTGATTTAACTTTAGATTAGTCTCCCTATAGGGCCATACGGCCAAGAAGAATGACAGAAACTGCTATACATAAATTTATTTTCCTGAAGTACAAAAAAAAAAAAGGATAAATTATAGTTAAAAACAGCTAATAAAAACGTGTTCTGGGCAAACAAGTAACGGTGCCGATGTTGCAAGAATGACGATAGTTTTGGGCATGGACATAAAGATGTAAACATGCCGGCACACCAGTCGAAAAACAGTTTGAACCATGTTTTTAATCTGCACGGTAGTAGCATATTTCCGCCCAGACGGGGTTTGCGAAACTCTCCCAACAAGATTCAAATAAATTACATAAATAGGAGCGGGGCCGGGCGCCTCCCTGCCAGTCCGTGGCGTGCCCCCGAGCGAGTCCCTCACACGTCGGGGTAGCCGCAGTAGTAGACGGCGGTGCTGGCGTCCGACACGGCCGAGGAGATGGGCCCCGCGCCCTCGGGCGCCGGCAGCCCGGCGGCGTCGTGGCCCGCGAAGGGCAGCCCCAGCTCGGGCTTGCAGGCGAAGCGCAGGTACTGCTCGAACTCGGTGCGGTCCACCTCGCCCAGCAGCTCCTCCTGCGGCAAGTGCTCCAGCTGCTCCCGGCACGGCGCCGCCTCCGGCGGCGGCGACGGCTGCCCGACCGCCCCCGGCGGCAGCAGCGCCGGCGGCGGGCCGCGCCCCGGGCCCGGCGGCTGGCACGCCTGCCCGTAGTAGGCGTGCAGCGGCGCCGGGCAGCCCAGCAGCCCCTGCAGCGAGCCGCCCGGCCCCAGCGCCTCGCCGGGCGGCAGGTGCCGGCGCAGCGCGGCGCCCGCCGGGCTCTCGGCCGCCGCCGGCGGGTACTCGGCCGCCGGGTGCGGGGCGTAGCCGTAAGGCACCAGCGCGCACTCCTCCTGCAGCCCCGCCGCGAAGAAGGGCGCCTCGCTCTCCGCCGCGTCCAGCGGCGACGGGTCCGGCGTCGGCAGGCTGTAGCCGTCGAAGGCGGCGCCCAGCGGCGGACAGTCCCGGTAGTGGCCCGCGCCCGCCGCCGCCGCGTAGCCCTGCTCGGCGTAGGGCAGGCCCAGGCCCTCCACGCACATCCTGCCGCCGCCGCCGGCGGCGGCCTCGCTGCCCAGCCCGGGCCCCGCCGCCTCCGCCAGGCCGTGCTGCAGGAAGCCGCTCTCCACCCGCTTCAGGCGCTTCACCTGCTTCCGCCGCCGCGGCCGGTACTTGTAGTTGGGGTGGTCCTGCATGTGCTGCACCCGCAGCCGCTCTGCCTCCTCCACGAACGGACGCTTCTCCGCCAGCGACAGCGCCTTCCACGATTTACCTGCGCCCACGAGCACCGTCAGACCGGCCGCCCACCGGCGGGCACCGACGCCCGGCCCCGACAGCGCCGC